>JASEVX010000006.1:60491980-60824480 GCA_031761405.1 Serripes groenlandicus | reverse complement strand
AATTTACATTAGCAATAAACTTTCACCTTACACCTGTTACAGATTTGCATTAAATGTATGTTAAAACATTGGTGAAATTTTTTGAAATTTAGCGTTTTCTTGTATACGTCATCTCAAAATCAAACTTTTAATTAATTGTCAATGTTTTCTATGATTGTTTTCAAATAGTTGCCACTTAATATTTAAATAAAACTTTTGATTCTCAAAATTTTACATAATTTCTATGAGATATTTTCGAAATGGACTGCTCTTAAATTCCATGTTGCCAGTGTTAATATTTGAAATATCAATAACCATACATGTACACAGTCGAAATTGAAAAATGTTCTAAACTCAACATAGAAATGTAAAACTCCATACCTTTGAGTTCAAATAAGTCCTGCAACTTAATTGTTAAGTGCTCGAAATAAATCCAGTTATTATAGTTAACCGATTTCCGGACTTTGCTTTGATTGGTTATGAATTTACCAACCAAATTATGTTTTGCATTTATCGATTTTTTATTACAACATTATAGTTGGAAAGAGTACAGCCCCGAATCAGCCTGCAAGTCCACGCTGTCTGATCCAGATCTAAACTTGAAAACACGTGTATGGTATAAGCATGTCCGTGCCAAAACATACAACCTTATAGTTAGAAACAGTATAGCCTCGAATGAGCCTGCAATTCCGCACGATTTGGTGCAGATATATACTGGAAAACAAGTGCATAGTATAAACATTCCATGCCAAAACATACAACCTGATAGTTTGAAACAGTATATCCCCGTGTCAGCATGCAATTCCGCGCTGTCTGGTCCAGATATACTTTAAACATCGAGTGTATTATGAAGATGTCCGTGCCAAAATATACAACCTTATAGTTTGAAACAGTTAATCGAATCAGCTGTCTGCTCTTGATCTATAATTGCAAAATAGTTTTGATGAAAACTTCTGGTGATTTATGTCTATTCAACAGTTAAAGCATGTGAATTCACAAATTACATTCTTTTTATTATTTCAAAACCGGAATGTCATCAATTTGCGACGCAGGTAGTTACTCTGTTCTCGGATAAGATTTCTTGGAACAAGAAAGGGGAGGTTCCGACGATCAGTTTACGTGTGGTTCAGACGACATGGACATGTAGGCAGATCTTTATCTTCGATTGTCACACATATATATGTAAAGGTGTGTTAACGTAGGTCGAGGAAATATATAATTATAATTCTGTAATTAACCCTTTCACACATATAGACACTTTCTGACGCCTCTGCAGCAGGTGAGCTTTTGTAAACATTGCAGCAAAAGGTAAAAAGTTTCATAATGAGCAATTGTGCCTTTTGTCACAATTTATTTAACTGAATTTGAAAATTATACTTTCTTTTACTTCATCGGTGTTCAGTTGGTCGCAACAATCTAGAAATGCACTAGCACTAACGTGCACATTTAAGCCGTCCCGCGAGAAACCAACATTGTGGACTCTGCGTAAAATATCAACCCGGACCAACCTTAGCATGCCGCGCAGGCTTACCCGGACAGACACTTTTCGCCTCCTCCTGTGGATTTTCTGTTTCAGAAATCATTACTCTAAACCTCATTCCCCTGAGACGAAATGTGTCGGTCCGGATTAGCCTGCGCGGACTACACAGGCTGATCTGGTCGATACATTACGCAGAGGCCATAATGTTGGTTTTCTCGCGGGACGGCTCATTTTATCCTTCGGGTGTCGACTTTCTTCACTTTGTTATTATATTAAATACGAAATTAGCATCCGAATCTTTATTGCATTATATAGATACATGCTTGTGATATAGATCAGATATTAATGTTTTACATACTTTACGTATTTCATCTCTTGAAAGGCCATGTGCTTTTTATTTGTAATATTATTTTAACAATACATGTAAATATATATGATCGTACATGGATAAGACTTAAATAAAATATGAAACTACGCTAGTGATTTGTTGTAAAAGTGAGCTAAGTTTGCTAACAGTATCTATACCGTCTGAATTCGTTATAATTGCGTCAAAATACCTGTATTACATTTATTGAACTGTGACAAGGGAACATCAACCTTAGGGCACTTTCGATAAGTGTAGATCCAGATTCACCTGCGCATCCGTCATTTTTATTTTAATCTGCACTGTTCGCGAATATCTGCGCAGAATTTAATCTGCACAGAATGTTAAGATTAACTTCTCAAAGACATTGTTTATTCGGATCATAGCATATAAATGCGCACGCAGAGATCTCATTACACCGCAATCCACGAACCTGTATACGTGAAAAGGTACACTATGACATCCGTGTATTGGTATAATCTAAATCCTCTTGAAATGAATAGTAAAGTAATTTAAATGGAGTAATTTAAAATATTTATATCAAATAATATATAATGACGATATTGAAATGCGGATTAAAGACAAATAGTTCAGAAATATGTTGCAAGCGGCGTTAATCGCGATACATATTCCCCCAAAACAGATAAAATGCTCGTCGTTACATACTATATCATTTCAGCAAATTTGAGCTGAGTTTACCCGGATATTTTTAACTATGTTGCTTCATCATGCCACTGTAAAGCATGCAACAACATTTGAGCCATTCTACGAGAAAATCAACATTATGGTCTCTGCGTAATGTATCGACCAAGATCAGACTGCGCAATCCACGCATGCTAATCCGGGCCGACACATTCCGCCTCAGGGGGATAGAGGTATAGAGTAATGAGGTAAACGTGTCTGTCCGGGGTTGCATGCGCGGCATGCTTGTGATCCGGGTTGATACTTTACACAGAGTTCGCAGTGTTGGTTTTCTCGCGGGACGGCTCATTTTTATTGACAATGCTATGTGAGGTTTTGAAGATGCATCCTAATAGCAGTCTGAAATGTGTCTGCTACTCTTTTATCGAGGCTTAGAGTCACAATCTGATATTTATAAATAATTATAGAACAAAAAATCAAATCAAGTTTCCATACTAGTTACAGCCAGAAATGGGGCTAAAGAGTTCATACTGCACGAAATGCATGTACGTAAGTCATGGGATGTAGGTCGATTTTAAGTGTCCGTCTGCAAATTCAAACAGGATATCTGAATTAAATAGGAAACCAGACACCGGGTTTTAAAGTGGACGAAGTATTAAACAATTCAAACATATATACATCCCGTTTCCACCCATTGTAATACATGAAGAACATCCTTCAAAACGCATGTAGGCATTGTTCTATATCCCGAGTGGACACTTAACGTCTAAACATCTACCATGACCTTTGGGGAGATGACCCTTCCCATAACTATCGTTCTTATTTCTAGGATAATATTGTGGCAATCTATTTCTAAATTGATTCATGATTCTAAATTACAGTAATAGACTTATCAATTTTAATTCCATATTTATATATGCATGCAAAATTGTAACATGTTGTTTATATGTAACACACGTTTGTTCATGTTTCATTTTGTTTATGTGTGAGGCCCTCATGGAAGATTAACTTTTATAAATGTACTATGTCAAATGAGTGTCCTCTCTAGATAAAGCCTTTATTATTATTATTAGTAGTAGTAGTAGTAGTAGTAGTAGTAGTATACACCAATTTGTCAAAGTACTGCATTCCTAAAATTTGCAGAAACTGTAATTTTGTGAATATTGGGAAATACCAACATCCATGGTGATACCGAGTCTAACTGTTTTGTTTTCGACTGCAGTGGAACGAATACTGTATTACTACGACCGCGGTCAATTACTTTTAACAACTGTAAGCCAACTGCCTACAACGAATTAAATATAAACAGTTAAAATGTGAACAGTGTACCCCTTCATCGGATTGTGCGGATGCATAGGCTGGTCTGGATCTATACTGTTCATAAAATCCATGGTATACCCTTTTCCATGCACATGCTCATATGATTATAGGGAGAGAAATAGAAAATAAAATATAAACAAAAGAGCCGCGTCTATCGATTTGGGGTCTTAATGCCTCTCCGATTTGGCATCCTTTACGTTGTATTGGCGTACGACTGTGGAGTCACACTGCTAGTGTTTTGTCAGATGTATTAACTCTTTCAGCGCCGAATTGTTTAAAGTAGACTCTTCCATGTTCAAACTCATGCGTCTCCATTTCTCTTGTAATAAAAGTTTTGAACTATTTTGACAACTAAAAAGCAAACAATGCTGATTTCAGGTGATACAGCTCGTTACGAGCTGACTCACCTGAATCTGTATTGTTTGCAAACACCTCAATATTGCCTTTGGCGCTGACAGAGTTAAGGTCTGTGTAATATATAGGCGGACGGTGAAGACTCTGGTGAGACTGTGCGGTTGCTTGACTGAGTCTTCACTGTACGCAGATGCAATAAGACTCTAAAATCCTAGACGCCGCACATTTCATTCAAAATTTCATCCGCAAATGGGTTTTAAAAAGGGTTCTGCTCTTATTCATGAACGATCTAAATATATTCCATTTCTAAATCTTTCAGTATTTCCTCACGTTGAGGTTGTAATCGTTCCAAAAATAATTCAAGGCTGCTCTGTATGAAGGCTAATTTGCTTAGACTTAATTATCTCGTGCGCACGACTCAATTATCTCGTGCGCACGACATAGTATCTCGTGCACACGAGATAAATAAAAACGTGCACATGTCACCTCTGTGCCACCGTACCAACCGACCGTTGTCTTACATCCAGATTAGTGTCAAGTTGAAGGACGTCTATACACAATGGTAAATATCCTTTTTCAATAAAAGAGCCGTTCCACGAGAAAACCAACATTAAGACATAATGTTTCGACCCAGATCAGCTTAGGCTAATCCGGGACGACACTATTCTAAGGGGAATAAATGTATAGAGTAATGATTCATGAAACAGAAAATCCACAGTAGGCGAAAATAATCTGTCTGGGTAAGCCTGCGATGCATGCTTAGCTTGATCCGGTTCGATATTTTATGCACAGTCCACAATGTTGGTTTTCACGTGGAATGGCTCAAAACATGTTATGGTTATGATAGCAATGCGGTTGCCAATCCACGAATCAAATTACAGCGTTATCACCTCTGCGGCGAACTGTTACAAATCGTGAGCTACCCTCTGCTACACTGAACGCAAGACTGATATGCTTTTATTGAACTCTTTTTCAATTACGAACTAGATTATTGTCTGTGAAACTATGTAAACAAAAATACTTCGAAAGTGTATTATCTTCTTTTTACAATGAAGTTAACAGCATAATATTTCTTTTATAACTTACATAAATATAAAGTCACGAGATCACACTTATACAATAACACCGGATTTAAAGAGAGAAGGAACTGTGGTATATTGTTTCATAAGTTTTTGTTTTCGAAGAGTTAGTTAATTTTCAAAGGAAGATAACTTGTCGGCGACTAAATCACAGTTTGGAGTTTAAATATGTATAACCAACGGTAGGCATACACTCCAGGAAGAATAATTCTAATAAATATCCATCCAAATGGTTGTTCAACATAAAGATCACCCTTAATCCAGCTGTAAATATATTGGGGTAACAAGCCAAATATGTGCTACGTCCGTGTTTTTACTTTATTAATCCTTTCCCATCTGCAGACGCATCTACAGCAGACCACTTTTCCGTTTGACGAAATGTTTTTAACTTCTTTTTCGTAATTTATACCTTCATTTGTAAACATTTTCCATATGCGTGCCTAGATTCGTCTGTTGCAGATTGGTAGTATATGGGAAAGGGTTAACTTATTTTAAAATAATGCAAAATGTTTAATTTGTTAACTTGCCTATGCTTTGCTCTATTGTCTAATAAAAAAAATTATATTTTATCAAAGGTCATCAAACAGTGTAGGTCGGTCAGTGGTCCATTTGCTAAATTAAACAGTGAAGTTGGAAATGGTATTTTTGAAGAATGTTAAGCATTTTTTATCAAAATATAATAGTCTATAAGCTAACTTTGGATGTATAGTGTGTGGTGCTGTTGAAATCTATATGAACCTTATCTGGTAGTTCATGCATATATATACATGTGTTCATATTAAATGATTACGTATATAACTTTTAATAGCACTAAATGTATTGGAACTTTAATGTATATATTACGATGAGGTTAAAGACCATTTGTTGATAATTAATGTGTATACAGTTTACTATAAACATGAGATAATTTAACGAGTGCATAATGTTGGTAACAGTAAGTGAACAGGATATTAAATACATGTGTTAATAAAGACAATGGCCCGATTATTTTAAATAATACATCTGTATATTTGGTAAAAACATAAAAAATGCTCATGCATATATGTCGAAATTATTCCCATTACTTGTTGTTAAGCTTGTTTTTGTTTTGTTTCATTACAGCCTATATTTCTTTTTCTATGTGATTCTCTTTAACATCCGTTCGACTAATCAATCAACGAACTAGATAAACGTCTCATTCTCCTCTTACACTATTTTAGCGAAGTTCAAAATCATAGCTATTTATCCCCCAAAACAACTGATTAATTTTCTTTTTCTTTTTAAATGACCATGAAATGATGTATTTATTTGTTTGTATTACAAGATGCATGTATACATGCACTGAATACGTAAATAAAATCTATCTATCTATTAATATAATAATAAAATGAAATTCAGGAAATCAGAATAGAAAACATTTAAAGAAAATATTTACAAACTTGTACTCAGGGGCGTAGCTCCCTTTAGGCACTGTAGGCACGTGCCTACACATTTTTCTCAACATACCCCAAAGTGAAGCTGCGGCGATAGACATCTGCGTAATGTATCGACCAGATCAGCCTGCGCTGTCCGCGCACACTGATCCGGCCGACACATTCCGTCTTAGGGGGATAGATGTATAGAGTAGTGATTCCTGAAACAGAAAATCCACAGGAGGCGAAAAGTGTCTATCCGGGTAGGCCTGTGTTGCATGCTTAGGCTGATCCGGGTCGAGTCCACAATGTTGATTTTCTCACGAGACGGACTGCACATTGATTATTGCCAAGCTACGCCCCTGCTATCTATCTATCTTAATGTACGCTTACATCGGACGCGACGTCAATATAAAACCATACAGTTGTCCTTCGTTTAATATAATAATAAAATGAAATTCAGGAAATCAGAATAGAAAACATTTATAAACTTGTATATGTACTCAGGAGCGAAAAGTGTCTTTCCGGGTAGGCCTGCGTGGCATGCTTAGGCTGATCCGGGTCGATACTTTACGCAGAGTCCACAATGTTAATTTTCTCACGAGACGGCCTACATCAGCCTTAGCATGCCACACAGGCCTACCCGGATATACACTTTTCGCCTCCTGTGGATTTTCTGTTTCAGGAATAACTACTCTATACATATATCCCCCTAAGACGGAATGTGTCGGCAGGATCAGTCTGCTCGGACAGCGCAGGCTGATCTGGTCGATACATTACGCAGATGTCTATCGCCGCAGCTGCATTTTGGGGCATTTTGAGAATAATGTGTAGACACGTGCCTACAGTGCCTAAAGGGAGCTACGCCCCTGAATAAAACCCATTACTCGAAAGTGTAATTGCATCATTAAACGTTTTTATATAAGGGCTACAGATAAAACAGAAATGTATTTTAAATGCAATCTTTGGTCACCTCGGCTATTTATTCAATTCATTTTGTTATCAAGTGAGACTGAGGGAATGGAGATAAAAAGTCAAGACATTCTTGCAACAGTTATCTATCTTTGACAGAATGATATGAAACATAAAGCAATACTTTTAAAAAAAAAATACCCTTAAATACATACTTAAACAGTTACCATTTTCCGCTTACAGACATATGTTTAAATGTTTGCAGCAAACGAACTTTGAAAGCATTGTTGCAAGAGGAAAACTTGCTAAAAATGAACAAATTTTTCCTCTTGCCACAATGTTTCAACTCGGGTCAATAAATAAACTTACATCTATGAATATTTATAACATTTTCTTTTGCTTCTGTTTTCTTAAGTCGTCTGCTGCTGATTTGTTGTAAATGGAAAAGAGTTAAATCAATATGTTGAATTTTAACCCTAATATTCTCACATGAAGACGTAAATGGACGCATCTGCAGCAAGCGATGTGCAATTTCTACTTGTATTAGAATGTTTTTAAACGATTCAATAAATATAATTTCATTTATGAAATTGTACACATCACACTCGGCACCTGTTTTTGTTTACTGTCAATGCGAACACTAAGCACTCTTCACTAGCTGGAAAGGCACTAACCCTTTCCCACATACAACACATTTGCAGACGGCTATCTACACATCTGGGCATAAGGTGGGGTAATCCCTATAAAGAAACTTTCAATTTTTAGATATAGTTTAAACATTGTGGGAAAAAGAGAAATAACTCATGATGAGCTTTTTCTCCTTTTACCGCAATATTTCGAAATACGTCTGCTCCCAAGGCGTAAAATGCACGTGCAAGTCGGACCTAATTGAATAGTGACATTAACCCTTTCCCTCATACGACAATTCTTCAGCAGACGATTTTGAACGTATTTTCTCAAAACGTAGAAAATCTCCATAATTGAATGGATAACCTATGACAAAAAGTGGAAAACAGTGTGGCAAAAGGAGGAATTGCACGTTTTGTGCAATTTCTTCTTTTGTCACTATGTTTTCAAAAAGCCGTCTGCTGCAGAGGCGTCAGAAAGCGTCTATATGAGGGAAAGGGTTAAAACAAATACCAAGGTGTTCACACGCGTTTCAATTTTTCTTCTCGTGTTGGCGCATATGCCCATGTTTTGAGTTTAAGCCCCCAATACATGTTATGAAGGGACACGGTGCAAAATATCCCGACAATCCGTACACGTCCGATGAACATATGGTACATAAATAAGTCAAACCTCAAAAGAGCGAAATGTATACGCACACAGTCTCACCAATTCAGTTACCGTCACAGCAGACGGCTTTTTGAAAACATAGTGACAAAAGGAGAAATTGCACGAAACGTGCAATTTCTCCTTTTGCCACAATGTTTTCCACTTTTTGTCATAGGTTATCCATTAAACTATGGAGATTTTCTACTTTTTGACAAAACACGTTCAAAGTCGTCTGCTGCAGAATTGCTGTATGAGGGAAAGGGTTAAATGAAGTCATTATAATCAGGAAAGCTTCGAGACCGCCATTCGTCTGCTCGTACACATTACAGTAATCGCCCAACAGTTTCAAATATGACATGAAAATGAACGGATTTTCCCATACACACGTTTTTACTATAGCTCATTGTAAAATGTAGTTATGTTCCTTTTTTTTTTTTTATAGAATACAAATTTATAACAGCGGTCAAGTCTAAAATAACCCTTTCCTACAGGCAAAAGTATTCTGACTCATTTGCAAAATACGACTTTTGAACGCATTGCGGTAAATGAAGGAATTAATTGCTCAAAATGAGCAATTTCTCATTTTGCTGCAATGTTTTCCAATATACTCAAGCAATATACATCTTAAAAAGCGATTATTCATGTCTTTATGCGTTATGCTTACCGAGTCGAATGCTGCAGAATTGTTGCATACGGGAAAGGGTCAAAACAATTGGAAGTGTAGAAGAAACTGTGATAAAAAAAAAAGTATTTGAGCTGGGTTAGGTATTGTATTTTAGCTGGGTTAGGTATTGTATTTGAGCTGGGTTAGCTATTGTATTTGAGCTGGGTTAGGTATTGTATTTGAGCTGGGTTGGGTATTGTATTTGAGCTGGGTTAGCTATTGTATTTGAGCTGGGTTAGGTATTGTATTTGAGCTGGGTTAGCTATTGTATTTGAGCTGGGTTAGCTATTGTATTTGAGCTGGGTTAGGTATTGTATTTGAGCTGGGTTAGCTATTGTATTTGAGCTGGGTTAGGTATTGTATTTGAGCTGGGTTAGGTATTGTTTTTGAGATGGGTGAGGTATTGTATTTGAGCTGGGTTAGCTATTGTATTTGAGCTGGGTTAGCTATTGTATTTGAGCTGGGTTAGCTATTGTATTTGAGCTGGGTTAGCTATTGTATTTGAGCTGGGTTAGGTATTGTATTTGAGCTGGGTTAGGTATTGTATTTGAGCTGGGTTAGCTATTGTATTTGAGCTGGGTTAGGTATTGTATTTGAGCTGGGTTAGCTATTGTATTTGAGCTGGGTTAGCTATTGTATTTGAGCTAGGTTAGGTATTGTTTTTAAGTAAACGTTTGAGAGTTGAGTCTGGCGATTTGGGGTCTTAATGACTCCCCGTAAAAGAAAACCATATGGGCAAATCAGCCGTTACCCTTTCCCACATATAGACGCTTTCTGATGCCTCTGCAGCAGACGACTTTTTGAAAAACAGTCTGGTAAAAGAAGAAATTGCTCAAAGCGAGCAATTTCTCCACCGCCACAATATTTTCAACTCTTTTCAATATTCAAACTTTCGTTTATAGAGATTTTCCATACTTTTTACCAAAATGATTTTCAAGTCGTCTGTTGCAGATTTGCAGTATGTGGGAAAGGGTTAAACTGGTAGGGATACATTTCTAGGTTTGTTTCAAAAGACGAAAGTCGGACTAAACTACATGTAGACAGACAGTGAAGGCTAAATTAAGACTGTGCGGAGTCTCCCCTGCGCGCTGCTGCTGCATCAAGACCCTAAATGGCTCGATGCGTCTCGTACATTGTATTAACACTTTCCTACATACAAGAAATCTGCAGCAGACGACTTTAAAAACATGTGTGCACAAATATGAACAATCTCCATGTATGACAGTTTATTTATTAAATAGAGTTGAAAACATTGTGGCAAATCGTGAACTTGCTCATTATGTGCAATATCACCTTTGTCACGATGTTTTCAAATGTCGTCTGCTGCAGAGAGCGTCAGAAAGCGTCTACATGTGGGATAGGGTTAAGTGTGTCACTTTCTCTTTATTTATATGATTAGATAACCCATACCAAACTCGATTAAATACATAACTGTACCTCATAATGATATGTGTCTGTGTACAAAGGTCAAGATCAGTTTAATCGTGCCAGGTGATACCTCCGTATAGTAATAACCGAGTGTTGACGTATTTTATAGAGGTCAGAAGGGTAAGGTTAGATTTAAATTATACAGTTGGGGTATAAATATAGCTTCAAGGCTGTCGTAAAATGTCAACATTTCTATTCACTGTAATAGCCTATACTTCATAGGAAATTGGGCTGAGCATCGGTAGCTTAGTCGGTAGTGACGCGGTCTGTCAATCAGGGTTTGTGAGTTCGAGTCCCAGCCAACATTCGTTCTGACATTTAATAAAAGTCAAAGGGACAAGCGTCATTCGTCTTCCACCAATGAGCAAACAGTCTATGTGAAAAAGTAGCCAGCTGCTTGGGAAGTTTGACTGGTGTGGGGAAGCCAGGAGCGCAGGAATAGGTGAACTTGCCGCCGTGATATGACTGAAACATTATTGAAAATGGCGTAAAAGCCCAATCAATCAACCAATCAATCAATCAATCAACCAATCATAGCCAATTGGACCTTTGGAACCCATACAGATATGACAAGCCTATCAAATTAGCTCCGTTCTTCGGAAAAGGTTTACGTCGACTTTAGTGAACAGTGTTGATCCTGTTCCACATAATCTGATCAAGATCCACGCTGTTCACATAGCACTCACAGAAGCTTATTAAAACCTTCTGTATGTGGAAGTAAATTATGATAAGACGGGTCAGATGTACAGACTAGTCACACTTACCATCATACATTACTTGCATTAGTTTGGTAGAAGCTTATGTCAACGTATGTTGATGCCTTTACGACAGAGTAGGTAAACAGACTGATCGTAACCTGCACTTTTCACAATTACCATCATACATTACTTATTTAAGATTGATAGAAGCTTGTGTCAACGTATATTGATACTGGTAAGACAGAGTATGCAAACAGACTGATCGTAACCTGCACTATTAAATATTATTATCACACATTATTTACATAAGGTTTATAAGATTGATAGAAGCTTGTGTCAACGTATATTGATACTGATAACAGAGTATATGAACAGATTGATCTTAACCTGCACTGTTAAAATTTACTATCACACATTACTTACATATGGTTTGTGGAAGCTTTTGTCAACGTATACATGTACAGTAAACGTACGTGCTAAACTGAACTGACACTTTTCACAATTACCTCCTTGCACCTTTGGGCACAGACTGACTCAAACTGTATACTTGTTTATTCGGATTCATCAATCATATTTGTTCTACAGTGGATTTCCTGGTGACATAACTTTAAATGACGAGCATTGCCGACCACCGTGTGACGTGTCCGTATCTACTATATCAACATGTTCTCACGCAATTACATTCGGAACCCATCATTGTTAACTCTTTTCCACACGAGAACGCACGTTGACGCCTCTGCAGCATACGACTTTTGAACAATTATGGCAAAAGGATAAATTGCCCATGATAAGCCATTTCTCCTTTTGTCACAATGTGTTCAACCCTTTTTTAATGATTATACTTTCCTTTATAAATATTTTCCATTATTTTGCCTACTACCGATGTGTTGGATGTGGAAAGAGTTTAGGATTAGATATTCTGCATCACATGTGTAGTAGTATTTTCTTTTCTATGATAAGGATAGAGAAGACTTTTGATTTCTCTGTCGCAAACTATTTCAAAATATTGAAGAAATTGCTTAAGTGGCCAATTTCTCGCATTTCATACAACAATTCGTACAAAAATAAACTTCAGTTTTCCTGACGATGATCATCTATGTTTAGAATATTTGTTATGCTTACGACTGCTCATCGTTGCGGTAAGTCAGTTTAGCTTCATTACCCGTCTCATGTAAGGTGTATATCCTTTTTGTAAAGGGAAAGGACGAATACTGATATAGACAGAAACTGTGGGTGGCAGTAATTCGGTCTGTCGTTAATTCAACTGAAAAGTGTTTACCATTAAAACGGGAATGACCCGTATTTGACACTGTCTCTTTGTGACTATTGTTTATGTTAGGAAATTAAATTACGAACAGGTATATATATATATATATATATATATACAATATTGACATTTTACAGTGCTTCAAATGTGTATATGAGAAACTGGCTATTGTTTACAGAAAATAACGACAGAATAATAAAAGCGGTACAAACGTTATCATTTTAGAACTTATCTAGAGATGCACCATTTATGTTGACGGTGGTCGTACTTTAGAGGGATACATTTTTTAGCTTTGAGTGAGTATGTTTTGATTAACCTTGTGCCTATACATGTACTTTAATGCATTTTAAACTGTTATTAGATGGGAGCTTTAGAAAAGATATTGGCACATAAGAAATCCCGTTTATCCCACATGTTGACGACGCATTTTGAAGCCTCTATAGCAGACGATTTTTTAAAAACATTGTGTCAAAACGGAGAAATTGCTTTTCAATAACGTTCCCTTAACCCTTTCCCTTATATAGACGCTTTCTGAAGCATCTGCAGCAGACGGCTTTTTGAAAACATAGTGACAAAAAACGAAATTGCTCAAAATGAGCAATTTCTCCTTTTGACACAATGTTTTCCACTTTTAGTTATAGGTTATCCATTCAATTATAGAGATTTACCATTTTTTGACAAAATATGTTCAAAGTCGTCTGCTGCAGAATTGTCGTATGAGGGAAAGGGTAAAAGAGATGTTCAATGACTTTTTTTCAAAGAGGTGTATATGGGAAAGGGTTAAACAATGTAGGAGATTAATGTTCATGTTAAGGCAATAAACAAGAAATTTGCCGTTCTGTAATTCGTGCAGTTTAATATTGGTCTCCAATGTTCGATACTCATTTAGCTATTGTTAGCGAAAAGTCCTCCAGCAGACTGAAAGATCATACTAACAGCCAATGCTTACCTTGCCAGTTGCAGGAATTCATAAACTGCACAGAACGACTATTTTCATCATACGTACGCATCTTGATGCATCTGCAGTAGAAGACTTTTGAAAATAGTGTGACAAAATGAGAAACTGTTCATAATGAGCAAAGTTGCCTTATGCCAAACAATGTTATCAACTTGTAAACCTTTTTACAAAGATTCTTTATGCGTTTGCCAAGATGTCTTCAAAAGCATCTGTTGCAAAAGTGTTGTATGGGAATTGTTTAAGCAAACAACATCATAGTCGTATATAGTCATGCATACCTACTACATATCTGGCATGCCGTTTAATGCATACATGTACATACTACATTATAACATATATTATACATTTAGGGTTTAAAGTGAGAATACATGTACTTTTGAATAAATGTACCTATTCCTTGAACACATAGTACAAAATAATTTGTGATCATTTACTCAACCATTTCCCTCGTATAGACGCTTTCTGACGCCCCTGCAGCAGACGGCTTTTTGAAAACGTAGTGACAAAAGAAGAAATTGCTCAAAACGAGCAATTTCTCCTTTTCTCACAATGTTTTCCACTTTTAGTCATAGGTTATCCATTCAATTATAGAGATTTTCTATTTTTTTAACAAAATATGATCAAAGTCGTCTGCTGCAGAATTGTCGTATGATGGAAATGATATCTACACCGTTCCGATATGCGTCAGTGATTAATAAACAGTAACGGTGACCGTTCTGAACAGTGTAGCTGCATAGTATAGTGTCAATCTGCTCAGTCTTATCAGAATATACACACATTGACAGTTCTGAACAGTGTAGGTTCATAGTATAGTGTCCATCTGCTCAGTCTTATCAGAGTCTACACACGTTGACAGAAGAAGCTGATGTAAGGACTACGAGAGTTTTGCATAGGCTGATCTGGATCTAGACTGTGTCACTGAAGTCAACTTGTATCTTTTCTCATGTATTGGTTCGTATTGAAACAAACATCTAGTTATACGTGACTAACACCACATTTTCTTATCATCCTGTGCTTAACTTTGAACAAGATTTTGCGAACATTCCAGACCAAGATCAGCCTGCACATTCTGCAGTATTATATTAATCAAGATTACACGCTATGTATTCTTAATAAAGACTACTCAATCAAAATTGAAGAACTTGTTAGAAGGATGGTATTTTGAGCTGCAGGTAATTAGTTTTTATAAAGAATCGTGATATATCGGACATGTGTTAATTGGATTATATCGTTTAAACTCGAACCAATTCCGGGAACGGATCTGACTTTTTTAAAAAAGCTTTTTTTTTCTTTCTTAAAATATTTTTTATCACTGGGTTGCTTTGAATAATAACCGCCTCGGTGGCTTGATGATAGAGCGTCCGTCTCGAGTGCGGGAGGTCGCGGGTGCGATCCCTGACCGGGTCATACCAAAGACTTTACAAAAGGTAGTAATGGCTGTCCTCCATGGCACTCAGGGTTGCGGGGTTAGCATAACGACTGACTGGCTGGTGGTGTCAGGATAATGGACAAGTAGTGATGGTAACTTATGCAGGAAACGCCGTGATATAACTGTAAATGTGTTGAAAGCGGCGTTAAACACTAAACAACCCATCACATACATTGAATACTTAAGAATAAATGAGTTACGAAGCTGAAAATACTTAAATTAATTAAGCATTAGTCGACGGATCACTCGAACACGTCGATAACTCGAAGTATATATGAATCTCTTTCTACTTCGAGTTATCGCGAGATCACGGTATATGGGGTAATGCTGCAAAATTAATATCCTCGATTTATTTTTTTTCCAACAAAAAGCTGACATTGAATTCCTGGTATGATAATTTACGAGGAATCTCAATATACTTGTATCGTGTTTTGCACAATTTGTGAAGCTAATCAACATTCTAATAAACTTGTCATATCATATGCGATGAAAAAAATGATTTCTGTCTCTCTATAATAGCGGTTCTTTTTTGTTTTTCCCTTGAAAAAGCATGTGTGCTTTTACAGGAAAAGTGGGGGAATTATTGTTCTCAGAAACCATTTTTATAATCAACAAAATCTTCATAATGTTTGCTTTCTGCGAAACTCAACGAGATGCTAACATGAAACTGTGTTTGTGTCTCCTTGTGTATCTTCTTGTGTGTAATGACGGAGATCATCACTTGTGTATAGACCCTTTTTTTTTACATAAAAGGTCAATGACGTGATAAACAGCTGACTCTATATTCATAGCGGTTGTTTTTCCATCCATTATGACAAATGACTGACTTAACAACCATCATCCAATTTAATGCTATTTTAGTATGGATTTTTTTTTTTTTTTTTACTACGGTAGATTTGCAAGATATCTAAAAATTGATAGGCAAACTGTTATTATGTCTGTGGTGTAAGAAGTTGAGCCGCTACGAGCGATTTGGATTATTAACCATTTTCCACATACAACAAATTTGCAGCAGACGACTTTGAAAACATAGTGACAAAAACTTGAAAAATCTCCATAAAAGATAGCTTAATTGTTAAATAAAGTTGAAAACATTGTGGCCAAAGGAGAAATTTCACCTTTGGCCACAATGTTTTCAAACGTCATCTGCTGCTATTGCGTCAAAAAGCGTCTGCAGGTGGGAAAGGGTTAATTAATACATCTGCAAACAGTATAGACGTAGGTAATCCTGTACATCCACACAGTCTCACAGCGTCTCCACCGTTAGGAGCCGTTCCGCTAGAAAACCAACAGTGTGGACTCTGCGTAAAGTATCGACCCGGATCAGCCTAAGCAGGCCGCGCAGGCTTACCGAACAGACACTTTGCGCTACCTATGGTTTTACTGTTTCAGGACTAGTTACTCTATATCTATCCCCCTGAGACGGAATTTGTCGGTCCGGATTAGCCTGCGTTGACGGCGCCGGCTGGTCTGGGTCGATACATTAGGCAGTGTCCATAATGTTGGTTTTCTCGTTGAACGGCTCGAAGTATAATTATGCCACAGTGGACTGTCAGTAAGTCTACAAATCGCGAGACGTTATTATTATACCACTTATAAGGAGTCTCACCAAAAGTTAAAATTCATTTTGCTTATCCTTGGTCCTAATAGACGGTCTGATGATTGGTTGGTTAATATTCCTAATTGTTTCTCGCATTCTCGTCCGGATTATCGGACAGGTCAGTACGACAGTTGATTGTTGATTGCCTGCATGGCAATAGTTGTTTGGGTAAGGAGCAGTCGATTATAATCGCTTGCACAAATGCGTACATGCTGAGTGAAATCCGAAAATACACGAATGAATGAGTAACCATCTTTCCCTTATAAGGACGCGCTCTGACCCTTGTCGGTAGACATCTTTTGAAAACATTGTGTTAAAAGCAAAAATGGCTCATTGTAAGAATTTTCACATTTTGCCGAAATGTTTTCAACTTTTTTAAATGATTAAACTTTTATTTGTTGAGATATTCGGTATTTTACCTAGATGTTTTCGAAGTCTTCTGTTGCATATATGCTGTATGTGGGAAACAGTTAAGGACGTTTATAACAAGGTAACCAATAATCAGAGATCCATCCTGATGTGTAATTTGGATAATGACTTAATGCATTAATATTATATAATCGTCTTCAGCATACCCTTTCCAATATACATACGCTTTCTGACGCCACTGTGGCATACCCTTTCCCATTTACATGTACAGACGCTTTCTGACGCCACTGTGGCTTACCCTTTCCCATTTACATGTACAGACGCTTTCTGACGCCACTGTGGCTTACCCTTTCCCATTTACATGTACAGACGCTTTCTGACGCCACTGTGGCTTACCCTTTCCCATTTACATGTACAGACGCTTTCTGAATACCATTTCCAATATACAGACGCTTTTTGACGCCACTGCAGAATACCCTTTCCCATATACATAATCTTCCTGACATCACTGTAGCATACCCTTTCCCACATACATTCGCTTTCTAACGCCACTGCAGCATACCCATTCCCATATACAGACGCTTTTTGACGCCATTGTTTTCGATTCTTTTCCATAAATGATTATACTTTCATTTTTCGAAGTTTTACATATTTTGCATTTTTGTATAGTCGTATGGAATGTTTGATATATGTAGGAAAGGTTTTAGGCGATTTTAAACAATGGTTTGTCTTCACTAACAAATATACTTCAATTTTAGCGTGTCATTTACACAACAATATTTGTTATTGAAGACGCCGACCCTGACGTACGTGCAACGAGCATGTACTATTACATACAAACATACATACATACATACATTTTATAAGCATCGGCAAAGTGCATTGCCTTTAGCCATCTAAAATTGAAATATGGCAGAGACAGAACAGTGAATACAGAGCAAATAAATATGAGTAACAAATAAACAAAATAGAACACAAATAAGCAAGGAATGAAACAATCATTTTACAGATTATTTTTCATTTGTAGGCATTTTCATTGGGTATACACATTTCGAGAAGAAAAAGAAATACTATCAGGGTAAGTTAAAACAATTCATTTACAAGATACTGACATGTATTTTCATAAAACTCGTGATTAATTTCATGTAAAATAAACACGGTGGGATAAATCATAGTATTCAGGTAACGCTATGTTCTTATAATATGGATCTGCACAAAATGTTAACTCTTTCAGCGCCGAATTTTTTAAAGTGGACTCTTCCATGTTCAAACTCAGACGACTCATTTTTCATGTTATAGGATTTTTGAAATATTTCTATAACTCACAGCCAAACAATGCAGATTTCAGGTGAGACAGCTCGTTACGAGCTGACTCACCTGAATCTGTATTGTTTGCAAACAGCTCAATATTGCCTTTGGCGATGAAAGAGTTAATATCGTCAAACTATACTTTACAATGGGTAATAAACTACCCACATATGAGCCGTACAGCGAGAAAAACCAACAGTGTGGACTCTGCGTAAAGTATCGACCCGGATCAGCCTAAGCATCGCGCAGGTTAACCCGGACAGACTCTGTTCACCTCCTATGGATTTTCTGTTTCAAAAATCATTGCTCTATACCTCTATCCTCCATAGACGGAATGGTTCGCCCAGTGTAGCCTGCACGGACTGCGCAGGCTGATCTTGGTCGTTATAGTATGCAGAGTCAACAATGTTGGTTTTTCTCATAGGACGGGTATGTGTTGTAACATTTAGTCTAAACTTAGTACCCGCACCACAAACATATATATATGTTAACACATTATACCTTTGTACTTAATTAAGCCAGTTAGGTCTTAACCCTTTCCTACAAGCAACAAATGTGCTCTAGACGACGTTGACAACATCTAGACTAAAATGTACAAAATCTCTAACAAATAAAAGTAGAATAATTGAAAATAAATTAAAGCATTGTGACAAAAGGTGAAATTGCTCGTTTTGGGCAATTTCTCCTTTGGTCACATCGTTTTCAATAGCCGTCTTCTTCAAAGGCGTCGGAAAGCGTCTTTACGAGGGAAAGGGTTAAAATAGCTCGGAATGATACATATCATCATTCAGATTCGATAAACGTATACTTCTGATAACTGCATGTGTTTCCAACAGAGCTGAGCTATTTTCATGTAGGCTTTCAATCTAAACGGTCAATGATTGGCGTATCTGGCTATCTTCTTATGATAACATCATTGCTTATCAAAACTAGCATCCAACTGATTCCCGTTTAATGTCCTTTGTGATTACTCCTTATCAGAGATATATGAAGGCGGCAACCATGACATGCGTCCGCGTATCGAAACATTTAAAATGCTTAATGCCTCAGTCACATTTGATCTTGGATACGGCGGCCGTAGGGCCCCGATATCGTGAGATACATGCGGCGGCCGCAGAGGATCTATAGTGGCCTCAGAGAGACCATAGGGCGTATCCTTATCGTTTACAGGCCGTAGTGGTCGCCATGGGGTTTATAGCCCGGAGTTATAACCTTTTTTTATTTCTATGTTCGCTGTAGCAATTAGACACGCCGTAGCTATGTCGTAAAGCGGTTCCACTTCAACCATACGTCGGGCGTGCGGTGGCCTTGCGGTTGCCATGCGGCTGCCCTACGTCTTATGAATAAATGTTGACTTTTGCGGACCACCAAGAAATGCGATTTCCACGGGCGCCCTAGGGCAGCCCAGTGGCACAGACTACGGTCAACGAAAGGCCCACGCACGTGTCCCGTACGCTCGCCGCACGTCATCCGTACGGCACCGTGGCTACCTTGCGTATTCCTTGGTATTTGTCAAAAACCTAAGGCCGCCGCAGGGAGGCTTTAAGGCGACCGTACGTCACTACCCGAACATATGTGACTACTACAGTATGTAACCGTGGGAATGCTGCGGCAGCCCTTTAATTGCTATCGGCCGTAGATATTTTACACCCCACGGCCGCCGCTGCAAATGTGACTGAGGCATTAAAGCAATGATTATCAAACTTATGTTTCCATTTATAAATTGATCTCAAAACATTCCTTAGTTTACCTGTTTATACATACGACGAGTCTCTAGCTGACGATTTTGAAAATAATTGGGCAACAATAACACTATGAAATGTCTCAATAGATAAAACTATACATTTTGAATAGGGTCGAAAGCATTGTGACAAAAGGAGAAATTGCTCATCATGAAACATTTCTCCTTTTTCCATAATGTTTTTGAAAGGCGTTTGTTGCGTTAAAATGACAATGTATATAGTAAAGGCTTAACCCTTTCCAAGATACAGCAAACCAACAGAACAGCAGATGACTTTGAAATCATGTTGGCAAAACCCTGAAAAATCTCTATAAATGAAGGTATAATTACTGCCAAAAGTTGAAACATTGTGGCAAATGGAGAAATTGCTCATTT
Organism: Serripes groenlandicus; assembly: GCA_031761405.1. NCBI lineage: Eukaryota > Metazoa > Mollusca > Bivalvia > Cardiida > Cardiidae > Serripes > Serripes groenlandicus. The sequence continues at coordinate 60,803,847 of JASEVX010000006.1, read as the reverse complement.
TGAGCAATTTCTCCTTCTGCCACAATGTTTTCAAAAGTCTTCTGCTACAGAGGCGTCAAAAAGCATCTTTATTTGGGAAAGGATTAAACGGCTAAACAACATCAACGAGCTATGTTAGTTAACAGAAAGTATGTTTTCGGTGTAATATTGTCACGATCCCTAATGTAAACATGAAGATAATTCATACTTGTAAGGATTAAGAAATAACATAAAATGACTTAACAATAAGTGTGTGTTGTTTACAAGTGGAATTACAAGCAATGATAGAATATATTTACAATTGCATAAGCATTGTCCCACTTGCACCTTATAAAATGGATTGTTAGTATAAATGGTAACCAAAATACAAAAATACCACGTCCTGTCGGAAAATGTGATAGTTGTCCAATAGCGTTAATAAAAAGACAAAATACACTAAATCTTAGCTTAAGCAGAAACCAGGGGGGAGAGTCATAATGTGGTTGCTGAACAAAAGTTGTGGCTTAATACAAGTCAAATAAAAACAAACTGTTTTAGTTAATCTTCAAGTGGCTGCTTAATACAAGTTCGCTGCTTGACAGAGGTGAACGTTATCCAAACTTTGACTGTATACACGTGAAAGTGTCTGTCCAGCTGAATGCTTAGTCTAATCTTAGTCGATATTTTACGCAGAGTCCGCACTGTTGGTTGGACGGCTCATATACAAGTAAAATACGTGTATGTCCGAAACAAGGTAGGTCTTATCTACAATCTTACCAAACCAATTACCAATAATATTCACTTGAAACATGATACACGTGCAATTTTGTAATGAGACGTGCACATTGAATGGAGCTAGGGGTCGTAATGCATCTGTACACGGTGAAGACTCGGGCGAGCCTGTGCCACCGCACACTCTCACCAGGTCGACGTATAAGTGTAGCTTATTCTGTGACAAAACCAAGAACTGTAACCCCAATGGTTTTACGTCAATTTACCTTTATATGATCCGTAAGGAAGAGTCATACACCAATTCGACAGATGCGGCTCAATGTTTAACCCTTTCCCTCATACGACAATTCTGCAGCAGACAACTTTGAACATTTTTCGTCAAAAAATAGAAAATCTCTTTAACTGAATGGATAATCTATGACCAAAAGTGGAAAACATTGTGGCAAAAGGAGAAATTGCTCGTTTTGAGCAATTTCTTCTTTTGTCACTATGTTTCCAAAAAGCCGTCTGCTGCAGAGGCGTAACGGACAGCTCATTACGAGCTGTCTCATCTAAATCTGTATATTTTGCAAAAACCTCAATGGTACCATTGGCGCTGGAAGATTTTGTTGAATGCCCTGTCAGATTTAGTCATCTTTCTCTCAACACCCATGTTCCAATTAGTGTTTTATCGGTAACAGTTGTCAACACCATTTTTGAAATGCCGACTAATCGACAAAGCAATGAGCTACACCTTCAATGTTCCTAGTACAAGGGATATATTTTACTCATATCATTGAATTCCTACTCGTAGTGTTGTACAAGTTTCTTATCAAAGTGTTGAATTCCTCTGCATACTGTTAAATTCCTACTCATATTATGTACTTTTTATCATACTGTTGAATTCTTCGTCATTATGTTGAATTCATACTAGTACTGTTGAAGTCCTCGTCATACTGTTGAATTATTAATCGTACTGTTGAATTCCTCGTCATACTGTTGAATTATTCGTCGTAGTTATTGAATTCCTCGTCGTACTATTGAATTCCTCGTCATACTGTTGAATTCCTCGTCATACTGTTCAATTCCTCGTCGTACTGTTGAATTACTCGTCACATGGTTGAATTTCTCGTCGTACTGTTGAATTCCTCGATATACTGTTGAATTCATACTCGTACTGTTGAAAACCTCGTCATACTGTCGAATTACTCGTCGTACTGTTCAATTCATCATAATACTGTTTAATTCCTCGTCGTACTGTTCAATTCCTCGTCGTACTGTTGAAAACCTCGTCATACTGTTGCATTCCTCGTCGTACTGTTCAATTCCTCGTCATACTGTTTAATTCCTACTCGTATTGTTGAATTCCTCGTCACACTGTTGCATTCCTACTCGTATCGTTGAATTCCTCGTCATACTGTTGAATTCCTCGTCCTACTGTTGAATTCCTCGTCACACTGTTGAAGTCCTACTCGTATTGTTGAATTTCTCGTCGTTCTGTTGAATTTCTCGTCAAACTGTTGAACTCCTCGTCAAACTGTTGAACTCCTCGTCAAACTGTTGACTTCCTATTCGTAGTGTTGTACTTTTTATGGTACTGTTGAATTCCTCGCCATATTGTTGAATTCCTTCTCGTATTTTTGAATTCCTCGTCGTACTGTTGAATTCCTACAGTTTTACTTCAATCACCCTTGTTTGTCCGGGGTTATTTTTAACAAAATATTTGCATTTATCTGGAACACGATTGGACGAACTAAGCAATAAGAAGCAAACTGTACAATCTAAGATTATGCTGAACGTATATGCAATGTAATCTTTGTCTGCATCGGGTGCAAAATGTTGTAACTCGTCCGTAGCCTTGGCAGCGGTTCTCCATTAAGAACAACCGTAGATCACTTATTATACGAGTGGACAAAATATGCCTGTGCAGGATAATCACCAATGATCCGAATGTTAACTACTTTACAGACGTTTCATAAGTAATCGGCGAGCATTGCAGAGTGGGATCAGAGTGCATGGATGCTTATTTGTATCTTTGAATATTTGAATATTTGAAAAACAGGAAATCCATAGGAGACGAAACATGTCTGTCCGGGTCAGCCTGTGCGGCATGCTTAGACTGAGCTGGGTCGACACTTTACGCAGAGAATGTTGGTTTACTCGTGGAACGGCTCATATGTTAATCCGAAAACAGCGATGACAGGATCATCAACATAACCCTTATCGACAGCGAGAAGATGGCATACATCTACCCTTAGCAACCAATCGCTTTTTCTTTGTTCCAATACTAGTTTACACCGAGTTGTCTTAATTTATTCTGGCATGTGATGCTGTTTTAAATATAAAAATCACCAAGACTATGACAGGTTTATTGCAATAATGGATACAATTTTAATGAGTTGTCACTATCAGTTTTGAAGTATTTGACATTACCCAGCCGGGTATCGCACTATTGTCTCCTGCTTCAGTGACGGCTCGAGCCGCTATATCACCATGGCTGTTAGCGTTCGTGAACTGTCTGAATTGCTTTCTTACAAATGTATCGAACGTTTAAAAAAACAGGTGACTTGTGTAGAGCCAGATCAACCTGCACTGTTTCATCGCTTTCTGATTTTTTTAACAAACATTGTTCATTTTGATGTGTTTTTAACAAACATTGTTCATTTTGATGTGTTTTTAACAAACATTGTTCATTTTGATCAAACATTACAGATACAGTCAATCTGTGCCTAAAGACCACCTTAAAATAGCAATCACCTGTCTATAGCAACTATACTTTTAGTTTCCCAAAAACTCATTTTCTGTAATAAATGACCCTGTAATTAAAGACCACCTTTGAACAAAGACCAGATTGTCTACTTCCCATGGATGGTCTTTAAACACAGATTTGGCTGTATTAATAAGCAGATATTAATTAACACTTATCATGAAGAAATGAGCCGTTCCACGACACGAGAAAATCAACATTATGGACTCTGCGTATTGTATCGACCCAGATCAGCCTGCGCAGTCCACGCAGGCTATTCCGAGCCGAAACATTCCGTCTCAGGGGGATAGGGATATAGAGTAATGATTCCTGAAACAGAAAACCCACAGGAGGCGAAAAGTGTCTATCCGGGTAAGCCTGCGCGGCATGCCAATGCTGATCCGGGTCGATACTTTACGCAGAGTCCACAATGTTGGTTTTCGCGCGGAACGGATCAAATGATGAAGGTAATTTTTCCCAAGCATGGCACTAATGTATTTGACGACGTACATGTAGATATGAGCCGTCCCACGAGAAAAAAAAACAGTGTGGACTCTGCGTAAAGTATTTACCCGGATCAGCCTAAGCATGCCGCGCAGGCACTTTTCGCCTCCTTCGGATTTTTTGTTTCAGGAGTCATTACTCTATACCTCTATGCGCCTGAGACGGAATGAGTCGGTCCGGCTGATCTGGGTCGATACATTACGCAGAGGCCATACTGTTGGTTTTCTCGTGGTACTGCTCATTTCATGTTTCTATCTCATCAAAACTGTCTCTTTCAATCTCTATACCATAATGTGTTGAACTACTTCTCGTAGTGTTTACAAACAATCTTAACAGCAATGGTAACAGACATGCTATTGTAAACAATATCCTTACGATGTTTTCATGTTATGTATCATTTGCTCGATACCCATTCATTTGAAAATGGTTTTAATGGAAACATGGCATTACGTTTTCATCTTGGGAAGGTCATATGAATTTATCTGTTTAGCGCCGAATTTCCTAAAGTAGACTCTTCCATGTTTAAAATCGATACAGTGAGAGTTTTGAGAATATGTTGATAACTAAAGGGCAAACAATCTTGATTGCAGGCGAGACAGTTTGTCATGAGCAAAAGCATTCGTTTTTCCATTGGCATTAAAAGAGCATCTTACTCATCGTCTGTATTAACTCTTTCAGCGCCAAAGGCAATATTGAGCGTTTTGCAAACAATACAGATTCAGGTGAGGCAGCTCGTAACGAGCTGTCTCACCTGAAATCTGCATTGTTTGGCTGTAAGTTATAAAGATATTCCAAAGATCCTATAACGTGAAAATAGTTTCGTCCGAGTTTGAACATGGAAGAGTCTACTTTAAACAATTCGGCGCTGACAGGGTTAACCATTTCCCACATTCACAAAAGTTGCAGCAGACGGCTTTGAAAACATAAACAAAATTAGAGAAAATATCTGTAAATGAAAGTATAATTATTGGATAGAGATGAACGTGTTGCAATGGGAGAAATTACTCAAAATGAGGTCTGCTGTATATTCCTCAAAACACGTCCACATATGAGAACCGGTTTAGACCCGTCTGCAAAAACAGTTGTGATATATGAACACATGAAATAATTTGACTTTTGTACAGAGAACAAAAACATTTAGGGGAAATAAGAAATCCTAGTTTTCGAACATTTCTTTAAAAAGTCGTCTTCTGTAAAAACGCAGCAGAAAAATGAATAAAATGGAAATTGCCAAATAAAAAAGTCAAGCAACGAACTATTCGTATACATCTACGAAGGATAAGATCGTCGTATAGTACCTATATTTCTACTCTCATTGCATAAACGAAGCTTATTGGATGTTTGAATTGTTGGTTTGTTCTATCTTTTTACTGCCTCAATATAGTCAAAAGGTATACAAAAACGCAAAATTTAAATATCGCGTTTCTTTTGTATTAAAGAGAAGGCATATTGTAATGAAATAAAACATACGAACATCAAAAGGGTTTCTAGCGACAACGCTTAAAACATTTACAATCAATATTGGACTAACGAGTTCATTCAGAGTTTTACAGTAACTACGAAATTTACAATTTTAGAATTACATAAATAGTCTATCACGATTCTAGTGACAGTGCTTAACCCCTTCTCCACTAAAGACGATTTCAGACGCATTTGCAGCAGACGACTTTCGAAAACATTGCGGCAAAAAAATACTTTGCGACACCGTTTTAAAACAAAATCAGTTATTATACATTCAGTTATAGAGATTTGCCCTAGTTTCACCTACAAAATTTCACAGTTGCCTGCTGCAGAATTACTGTATGTGGGAAAGGCGTAACCATTTATCAAGTTTAGCCAAATATATATTAATAAGAAATACACTTATGTAGTTCTAACTTTTTTATAACCGAGCAGTGCTCTGTGAAAACACAACGTAAGGCTTCTACTACCAGTTCAGATCCAGATAACCAAGGGCAACGCTCTATAATAATCATTTACTACCAGTTCAGATCAAGATAACCTAGGGCAACGCTCTATAATAATCATATACTACCAGTTAAGATCCAGATAACCTAGGGCAACGCTTTATGATAATCATTTACTACTATTTCAGATCCAGATTACCAAGGGTAACGCTCTATAATAATCTTTAATACCAGTTCAGATCCAGATAATCAAGGGAAACGCTCATTAATAATCATTTACTACCAGTTCAGATCCAGATAACCTAGGGCAACGCTCTATAATAATCATGTACTACCAGTACAGATCCAGATAACCTAAGACAATGATCTATAATAAACATTTATTATCAGTTCAGATCCAGATAACCAAGGGAAACGCTCTTAAATAATCAGTTAATACCAGTTCAGATCCAGATAACCTAGGGCAACGCTCTATAATAATCATGTACTACCACTTAAGATCCAGATAACATAGGGCAACCCTCTATTATAATCATTTACTATCTGTTCAGATCCAGATAACCTAGGGCAACGCTTTATAATAATCATTTACTACCAGTTCAGATCCAGATAACCAAGGGCAACCCTCTATAATAATCATTTAATACCAGCTCAGATCCAGATAACCAAGGGCAACGCTCTATAATAATCATGTACTACCACTTAAGATCCAGATAACCTAGGGCAACCCTCTATTATAATCATTTACTATCTGTTCAGATCCAGATAACCTAGGGCAACGCTTTATGATAATCATTTACTACCAGTACAGATCCAGATAACCAAGGGAAACGCTCTATAATAATCATTTAATACCATTTCAGATCCAGATAACCTAGGGCAACGCTCTATAATAATCATTTACTACCAGTTCAGATCCAGATAACCAAGGGCAACGCTCTATAATAATCATTTACTATCAGTTCAGATCCAGATAACCTAGAGCAACGCTTTATAATAATCATTTACTACCAGTTCAGATCCAGATAACCAAGGGTAACGCTCTATAATAATCATTTACTACCAGTTCAGATCCAGATAACCAAGGGCAACGCTTTATAATAATAATTTACTATCAGTTCAGATCCAGATAACCAAGGGCAACGCTCTATGATAATCATTTACTACCAGTTCAGATCTAGATAACCTAGGGAAACGCTCTATAATAATCATTTAATACCAGTTCAGATCCAGATAACCTAGGGCAACGCTCTATAATAATAATTTACTATCAGTTCAGATCCAGATAACCAAGGGCAACGCTCTATAATAATCATTTACTACCAGTTCAGATCCAGATAACCTAGTGAAACGCTCTATAATAATCATTTACTACCAGTTCAGATCCAGATAACCAAGGGAAACGCTCTATCATAATCATTTACTACCAGTTCAGATCCAGATAACCTAGGGAAACACTCTATAATAATTATTTACTACCAGTTCAGATCCAGATAACCTAGGGAAACGCTCTATAATAATCATTTACTACCAGTTCAGATCCAGATAACCAAGGCAAACGCTCTATACTAATCATTTACTACCAGTTCAGATCCAGATAACCTAGGGAAACGCTCTATGATAATCATTTACTATCAGTTCAGATCCAGATAACCTAGGGCAACGCCCTATCATAATCATCTACTACCAGTTCAGATCCAGATAACCTAGGGCAACGCCCTAATATAATCATTTACTACCAGTTCAGATCCAGATAACCTAGGGCAACGCTCTATAATAATAATTTCACAAATAATCATTAACCCCTTCCCACGTAAAACAAATATGCAGCAGACGACTTAGAAAATGTATATTAAAAGAAATGGAAATCTCTATAATTGTAGGTTAAATTACTGAATAAAATTGAAAGCGTTGTGGCAAAAGGAGAAGTTGCTCGTTTTAAGCAATTACTCCTTTTGTCACAATGTTTTCAAAAGTCGTCTGCTGCGGATGCGCCAAAAGTATCGACCTGAATAAAAACTGCTTTGGAATACTGCTTTGGAAAGGAAGTATGTCTATTGAATGATTTATAGCCTAGAGTTAGAAATATAACGACCAGTTCTATCAGACAACAAACGATCCTACATGAGTATTGGAAAGGATGCACTTTTCCATTGTTAGCAATTCTTCGTTTTCCAATGAATTTGTAAATATTCTTTATCTAACATCTGTGTTTTCTTTTCTTTTATGAATATTGTTTAAACTCCTTTACTAGTAATTGAACAACATTCTTTTACCTGACCTTGGTTCATTGTTTATTCTCACAATTAAAAAGTTAGCGGATCCGGGATGGACCGAGATGGTCCTGATCGTTCCAGGACGGTCCGTGGCGCTGCCGTGGTGGTACCGGGGTCAGATCCATGTTGGCTCCGTGTTCATCCGTTATAATCCGTTGTGGTGCCGTGTTGGGTCCGGGCTGGTCCGGGGTGACGATGTTGTGCGACTCAATTTCACCCAGGATCATCCCGGTTCAAGATGTCCCTTGATCCGGGGTGTTCCGTGTTAATCCGGAGAGCTCCGTGCTGGGTCCAGCTTTGGTTTGGTGTGACTGTAGCTTTTAGCAGCTAAAAGTGGTTGGTTGATTGGCAACTTGAACATACAAAATGTCTCACTGAACACAGAGCTTATTTGATATCGAAGAGTCGTCTGCTTCGACACAAATATCATTAACATGTATCAACTAATTAGTTGGACATTGAGAGAAGTTATAAAGACATAAAACATTTTACGACGAGATTATTTTCTCTGATGCATTTTGATAAGTTTCTTCTTTATACCTAACTGTATTGGAAGTTTCCATGTTGTTGTTGTAAAGTCGTCAAAAGTAGTTTATATTAAGGAAGGTGTAATACATGAATACATCTGGTAAAAACCTTTCTTCAAATTGATTTAAAAGAGGAAATTTGAAAACATTAATATAAATTATGTTTAGAGTATATAACACTGGTTCCGCTATGAGACATGGCCTGTTTTTAGATTCTCAACACTTTCCCCAATACAAACCGTCATCGCGGTCTAGTGGTTGGTTTGTTTAATTGGTGTTTCAGCAGTATAAGAGCCGTCCCACGAGAAAACCAACATTTTGGCCTCTGCGTAAAGTCTCGACCCGGATCAGACTAAGCATGCCGCACAGGCTTATCCGGATAGACACTTTTCGCCTCCTGTGAATTTTCTGTTTCAGGAATACCTACTCTAAACATCTATCCCCCTAAGACGGAATGTGTTGACCGGATCAGTCTGCGCGGACAGCGCAGGCTGATCTGGTCGATACATTACGCAGATGTCTGAAAACACATATGAGCCGTCCCGCGAGAAAACCAACATTTTGGCCTCTGCGTAAAGTCTCGACCCGGATCAGACTAAGCATGCCGCACAGGCTTATCCGGATAGACACTTTTCGCCTCCTGGGAATTTTCTGTTTCAGGAATCATTACTGTATACCCCAATCCCCCTGAGACGAAATGTGTCGGCCCTGATCAGTCTGCGCGAACTGCGCAGACTGATCTTGGTCGATACATTACGCAGAGGCAATACTGTTCGGGACGGCTCATTTGAGTTTAATCACGGGGGACACCTCACGTATCATTTCTCCCTGGTTTAACAAACCAGTGATAAGCTAGGACATGTGCCTTGCCCAAAGGCATTCGACCATTACCGTCGCGACTGGGGATCAAACCCGGCACGACCTGTTCCAAATCCCCGACGCTAACAACTCGGCCACGGTTGATGTCTTGGTCTTCTGGTTTGAGGATCCGATATGGCACTCATATTTGGGTGGATAGGTTTAAGACTTCTAAACGAAAGTATTACTAATACAGAGATGATTGGATATATAGTAACGAAAGTACTAGTAAAGTATCCAGTAAACGCCGTGATACAACTAAAGTACTGTTGAAAACGGCTTAAAAAATTACCGTATTTTACATTATACAGCAGGCAACTTTAAAGCCATAATAATTAGCCATCCTTCGAGAAAACCAACATTGTGGACTCTGCGCAAAGCATCGACCCGGACAGACACTTTTCACCTCCTGTGGATTTTCTTTTTCAGGAATCATTACTCGATACCTCTATCCCCCTGAGACGGAATGTGTCGACCCGGTTTAGCCTTCGCAGACTGCGCGGGCTGATCTGGGTCGATACATTACGCATAGTCCATAATCTTGGTTTTCTCGTGGAGCGGCTCATATAGGATAAACGACGACAGTTCCTTCATGGTAGCGATGCTATGTGAAAAACAACCGTCAGGCATTTGCGACCAGTGTAAACCCAGATCAGCAAGCGCATTTGAAGTTTGATCTTGACCTTCACTATTCGTCAATTTGTCATGAATGGTTTTAAGAGACGTCTGTAAAGCTGTATCCAATCGGATCCTAAGCATGAATGCGCAAGCTCGTTTGTCTTCCACAGGTGTGATAATAAGTGTTAAAATGTGTTAACTGTGAACACTACATTCATTTGTCGATTTCATCAAAACAAATGTGTTACTCTGTTCACTCTGTCATTCTCGATGTATGAAAGCTCTAATAACACCGCGTTTAACGATTGTATTCATTGTGTAGATACAGATCGGTCTGCGCATTCATACATTGTTTGCCGAAAGTGTCATGAAACATTGTGTGACTAATTGGTTATCGGGGCAGACTCAGGTTACATTTCTTGGAAGCGCAGGTTGATCTTTTGGTATAAATTCTCTACGCCTTAATTGGTTTTTTGCTAGAACGTTAATAAAACACATGTGAGATACCTTAAAGGTCGTGTTACATACTTTTAAGTTATTCTTCTTTATATGAACCGTCCCGCGAGAAAACCAACAGTATGGCCTCTGCGAAATGTATCGACCCATATCAGCCTGCGCAGTCCGCGCAGAATGATCCGGGCAGACACATCCCGTCTCAGGGGGATAGAGGTATAAAGTAATGATTCCTAAAACAAAAAATCCACAGGAGGCGAAACGGGTATATTCGGGTAAGCCTGCGCGACATGCTTAGGCTGATCTGTGTCGATACATTACGCATAGTCCACAAGGTTGGATTTCTCTCGGGACGGCTCATATGTTGTTCCGGTAATTTTACTAGGTAAGCCGTGATATAACAGAGATACTGTTAAACGCAGAAGAAAACGCCGTTCATACAAACGAACATAAATGTTGTATATCTATCAGGTTTTGATCTTATCACATTCAAGCTCGGAATTAACTAGATATTTGAATGATATAAGGTGCGTTTACATACGCTAAGTCCAGATAAATCATTGGCTATTAATATTTATGAGGTATTCGATAACAATCTTTACGGTATCTGGATTTAAGATCTATTTGGCGAACCGAATTAATTCGCCGGGAAATATCTGTCCAAATTCCAGATAGATTTTTTCCGAAAGACATTTTCCAATCATTCCTTCACTCAAATGTAACTGGTTATACTCATTCAAAGTATATCATTAAAGAAAGTGGTACTTACTAAAATCTTGATTTATCAAATTAATAGAAAACAAGTATGATGACATAATTAAATTTCGTTATAGAAACAAGTAATGTGAGTGAACGTTTAGCTTCACTAAGTTGGACTAATTAGATTCCTTGATGAGCACATGTTTCATTAACCATTTCCTTGCTTTATTTTGAAATTGGACTCATCCAGCTTTGCATATCGAAGAGTTTACAGTCAATTCAAGGAATATCAAAGCAAATAATTGAGTTGAGCAGTCAACAGAATAGACCCTGATCAGATGGCGTGAATCCACCGACTGACCAGGCTTTATACTGGTGGCACATGTTTTACAAAAACGGTCCCAGCAGGCAAAGGGATAATGAAATGATCGAAGCGTTGTTTTCCTAGGCATGCGCAACACAACAGCAGCCATCAGTCAACTTAAGCTGTTGTTCACTCCCACTAAGTCGGGCACGTTGGTTTCCTAAACCACAATTAATTAGGATTTACGCCTGACGCCTTCCGACCGAGGTTCTCTATGGTAGGACTTACTCTACTTACGTTTTTACTCAGTCATTCCTTGCTACATGTAACTGTTGTCGCCTCTGCAGAGGTAGGTTTTTCAGAACATTCTAAAAAAAGAGAGGAAGTTGTTGACAAGAAACAAAGAATTGTGCGTAAAACTGAAGAAATGAATGGTTTCTGGTGAGCTTGCGAGCTATACTCTTAATGTAACAGTGCAATATTCCTTATGAAAAAAAGGGCCTATAAAACTAATGCATTCCGGATATTTTTTTTTATTTTTTTTAAAAAACAACAACAAAAAACAAACAAACAAAAACAGAATACAGAATGCGCGCGGAATGACAAAAAGAAAACGTTTCATTCGTTAGTTCATAATTTATTTCACAGGAAAATAGAATTAATTCTAATTAAAGGGAATTCCATTCAACCTTTTTCCAGATGGCTGCTTGTTTTTGCTTCGCGTGTGGGTGTTTGTTGTATAGTAGGTTTAAATTCCTCCTACGATAACCTACCTATGGAAAGTGACTAAACCAAGTCAATTTTCGAAGGTATAGTATATATATTCCACTATCTAACGTTAAGATCTATAGCATACATGTAATGATATATCTATATATGGAACGCCGGCACTGTCTTTAGACGTGATGAAACTCCATTATTATGTCTGTTTGTTATTACATTATGTACAACGATCTTTACATGTTGTGCAAACATATTTATATTATGTCAGTATATGGTTATGTGTTGTGGTTTTGTACTTATATTCTGACAGTTTGTATTATATTATGCCGGTACATCTTTACATTATGTAGATACATCTTTATATTATGTCGGTACATCTTTACATTATGTAGATACATCTTTATATTATGTAGATACATCTTTATATTATGTAGATACATCTTTATATCATGTGCTTGCTTTATTATATTATGTCCATACTTTATTATATTATGTGGATATATCTTTACATTATGTAGATACATCTTTATATTATGTGGATACATATTTATATTATGTGGATACATCTTTATATTATGTAAATACATCTTTATATCATGTAGATACATCTTTATATTATGTAGATACATATTTACATTATGTAGATACATATTTACATTATGTAGATACATCTTTATATTATGTAGGTACATCATTACATTATGTAGATACATCTTTATATTATGTAAGTACTGTAAGTACATCTTTATATTATGTAGATACTTTATTGTGTGCTGTGTTTACTTTATTACATTATGTCCATACTTTATTACATTATGTCCATACGTTAATATATATACCTATGTATAGTATATAAGATCAAAGGGGCCTGGCACGCTATTTAAAAAAATAATAAATGTTTACCCTATTATATAAAGACAATGGATGTTACTCCCTCGTCATCAAGATTTCAGTGACCCATGTTTGCATTTTGGTCCGATCATAGGGACTTTTGCTCCTCTAAAAATAGATATGACCTACTCTATGCATATATATTAACCCTTTCAGCGCCGAATTGTTCAAAGTAGACTTTTCCATGTTCAAACTCGGACGAAACTATTTTCATGTTATAGGATTTTTAGAATATCTTTATAACTTACAGCCAAATAATGCAGATTTCAGGTGAGACAGCTCGTTACGAGCTGCCTCACCTGAATCTGTATTGTTTGCAAAAAGCTCAAAATTGCATTTGGCGCTGAAAGAGTTAACTATGCATAGAGTAGGTCATATTTATTTTTATAGGAGCAAGTACCTGTGGTCCGATACGAAATAAAGAACGACGATTGAATAAAGCTAAATGATTACCCTAAACACTGATCACATGGGTTAATTCCGCAAACGATTGGAAGATACGAACACTAAACTTAAAATCACGACACATACGGTGAAGTTTGTTATTAGCGTGCTAGGCCCCTATGTAGAAGAATAGTCTGACTTAGATGAATTCTAGAGCAACAGATGAATTTGAAGGACGCCTAGCCCTCAACATACTCGTAAGCGATTACAGGCAGCCTGATCTGGTCCTGCAATGTTCGACAATCAGCCAATTGAATGTTTCAAGCTGTGTCCATTTAGATCGTTATCATTGATGCGCGTACAGGCAGGTCATTGTACACAGGTTTTATAATTCCTTTAATGTAGGTTTCCCTGGAGCCCCGCACATATCCTCTCCGGGATAATCAAACCCACTTCAATGCTTGCAAAATGGTTAACCAAACAAGCTGGATACAAACTACTCTGGGAACAAGATCCGTGCTCAGAAATGAACTCGAATTTGATTCTGACCAATCATATACTTAACTACAAAGTCTGAATACGGAGTTTATGTTTGTTTGATTTGGAGCATGGGTTTTCCGGGTCAATCCCTTCAGGGTGAACCCTTAACGACCGCAGTAGCAATACACTTCCAAGTAACGGCCCAATTCACGTCGAGGTTAATTAGTCTATATAATCTCACATTCCAACGTTCCCTGGATTGCTTGTTTGTTTGTTTGAACGCTGTTTTTCGCCACTTTCAATATTATTACAGTTTTATCATGGCGTTTTCTTGACACCGATAAAACAGTCACTATCCCCGCCACCCTAATCGCCATGGAGCGAAATCATAAGAAGTATTTAGTAGTTCCCGTCCGGGGATCGAACCCTGGTCTCTAGTTCCAAAGGCGCACGCTCTAACGACTACCCCATGGAGACGGTCACCCACGGCGCGGTCTTTAACTACTACTGCGAATTTTCTAGAAACACGTTCCCTAATGCTGTTTTATAATATCGCTTAAGCTGCAGACTCCATTTTAAAAAACAATTGGGACAGGAGATATTGCAATGAGAATTTCCAGAAATAGAATGTTCTTCTTTTTTACATTGTTTTCAAACGTTAACATATTAACATATGCGTACGTCATTATGTATAGGCATCCAGTAAAGGTGAATGACCTAGAACATTGTAACGCCCTTTTAACTCTTTACAACATGCAGGCGCATTTTGACGCATCTAAAGCAAACAGACTTCTTTTTAAACAATTGTGACCAAAAAATATATGCTCATGATGATCACTTTCTCCCTTTTCACACACTCCATTTTAAGAGAATGTTCACATTTTTGTCGGTATGTTTTCAAAAGTCGTCTGCAGCAGATGTGCTGTATGTTAGAAAGGGTTTAATATACCATACGTCGTTATACTCC
This sequence comes from Serripes groenlandicus, assembly GCA_031761405.1. Classification (NCBI taxonomy): domain Eukaryota; kingdom Metazoa; phylum Mollusca; class Bivalvia; order Cardiida; family Cardiidae; genus Serripes; species Serripes groenlandicus. The sequence goes on along the minus strand of JASEVX010000006.1, from coordinate 60,788,841 downwards.
TTTCCGTGTGAAAAAAGGTTCAAATGTGCTTTAGTGAACAGATCAGCCTGTGCATCAGCAAAGTCTGATCACGTGTTACTTCAATAAGCGTATAAGACTCGTTTGACATTTTGTGTGGATTTTGCTAAGAAGGAAAATGTATGCAGGTCGATCTGAACATACACTGTCCACAAATGCCAACTTTTACATTTTGGACCTTTTTCAATGGACGGGTTCATATCAAATGAGCCGTTCCAAGAGAATACCAACAGTATCGACCCGGATCAGCGTAAGCATGCCAGAAACTTTGCTCGGAGAGACACTTTTCGCCTCCTTTGGATTTTCCTCCTGCGCAGGCTGATCTGGGTCGATACATTACGCAGAGTCCATACTGTTGGTTTTCTCGTGGAACAGCTCCTATGGCAGTAACATAGAAGTACGGTGAAGATTATGCTGACGAAATGACAACAATGTCATTAATGTCTATCGTCGTGTATCTTCCATAGCTAACTATCATCTGTAGCGGATTAACCCTTTCGCTCATACGACAATTCTGCAGCAGACGACTTTGAACATATTTTGTCAAAAAATGGAAAATCTCTTGAATTGAACGGATGCCGAAAAGTGGAAAACATTGTGGCAAAAGGAGAAATTGCTCGTTTTGAGCAATTTCTTCTTTTGTCACTATGTTTTCAAAAAGCCGTCTGCTGCAGAGGCGTCAGAAAGCGTCTATATGAGGGAAAGTGTTAAATCGCTACCTCATAAGTCATGCTTAAACTCTTCCAAATTGGAGAGAAGAGAAGGAAATGAATCGAAAAAGTATGAATAACTCGTAATAATTTAGCCGAGCTGTATGAACAGCAATCTTAGAGGAATAAAAGGATTTTAACCCTTTCCAACTTGTAGAATCATTTTGAAGCATATTCAGGGGATGATTCTTCAAAGCATAGTGGGAAAAGAAGAACTTATAATGAGCCATTTATCCTCTAGAAAATAATGTTTTAAACTTCATTCAATAAGTATATACTTTCATGTATAGAGTTGTCATTGGTTTATGTAATTGTTTCAAAGTAGTAGAACTCTTGATAAAGGGTATTTTGCATCTTCTAAAATCCTTATTTGACCGTATTACCCTATGTTATTGGTACTCAAAAGAATCGTCTCATTGAGACGATTCTTTCGAGTACGCACAGCATAGGGTTTGGTTGGATAATAAGAGAGATTTTGTGGGGAAAGAGCTGTTTACGCCTCCGTATCATGACCGCTGGACCCTCACCGTAGTCTGTTACATATTTTGTGTATGGGGAAAGCATTGATCTTTTGGTTATTTCCATTCCGGTAGAAAGACTGTTGAAATCGAACACAAACGGTTACTTTCTCTGTGAGGAGCATGTTAAAGTGAAGATATTGAGAATTGTGAGAATAGTACATACGACTAGGGTTTAGCGATTAAGCGTTTTTAATTTTTTCATCTGCGTACAGTGAAGACTTATATGAGCCGGTATATTCACACAGTCTCACCAGTGTCTTCACCCTTCGTATATATATGCTATGCATACCTGAATGAACTTTCTGACAACAATTAAAGGTGTAGCCCCCACTTGTTCTATGTCAATATAACGTCACAAGTTTCAGACAAATATAAATTATACTGGATAGCTTGTTTGTTTGTTTGTTTGAATGCTGTTTTTCGCCACTTTCAACAGTATTACAAATTTATCACGGCGTTTACTTGACACCGATAAAACAGAAAATGTATCAAGTTAACTCTTGCATTTCCCACATATAGATGCTTTCTGACACCTAGCTCTGCAACAGACGACATTTGATATCACTGTGACAATAGAATAAATCGCTCAAAACAAGTAATTTCTCTTTTCGCCACATTGTTTTCAAGCCTGTTAAATAACTATACTTTCATTTATAGAAAGTGTCCATACTTTTGCGAAGATGTTTTCATAGTCGTCTGCTGCAGATTTGTTGTTAGTGGGAAAGGGTTAACTTTTGTTCGTGCATTGATAAGTGTATTGGTTATATATATGTTAACCGTATATATAAAAAAAATCATATGTATACAGGGGCATTAATTTTTTTACGACTGACAAGGTTATACCCATTTAAATTCTTGACTCGAAAAGTGTTTCTATTCGAAAATGTTTAAATCTCTTAAGAGCAACACCTCTTTAGAACGGCTGTACATGAAAAGAAGACGTTTGGTTTCCATTAGCAATTTCTCCATTTCCCATAATGATTTCCTAAATTTTCAGCATTCAGATGACTCGAAAAGTGTTTCTATTCGAAAATGTTTAAATCTCTTAAGAGCAACACCTCTTTAGAACGGCTGTACATCTTTAACCCTTTCTCACATTAAAACGCTTTCTGACGCCTCTGCAGCGGATGACTTTTGAAAACATTATGACAAACGGAGAAATTACTCAAAACGAGCAATTTCCCCTTTTGCCACAGTGTTTTCAACTCTTTTCAGTAATTAAACCTACATTTATAGGTTTCCTTAGAATTTTCCTAGATACTTTCGAAGGTGTCTGCTGCATATGTGTTGTATGTCGGAAAGGGTTAACTTGCCTCTGTACGGCGTTGATCTGGGGAGGGGATCTGTATGTTCCTATAACACATATGAGATACTGCCCAGCTATATTACCTTGATGTGATACCAACATACAATACAATACAGTGGCAGTAAGACCCCTTTTGCCATGATAGGGCTAACTAATAATGAACTTCGCCTCACTTATGGTGACACATAACACTAGCTTTCGGGATATTCGGATTTTGGCCAGGGTCAAAAATAGAAATAATGATAAATAGTAAGTTTTGGGTACATTTTTGGGTAAATGGTTGATTTTGATGTTTATAAAAGTGAAAAATAAGCTCTAAGCATGGGATTGAATTTTTAAGTTGAACCCACTTCTCCTTCCTGTTTGACAACACTGGTTGCAGAGCTAGGCGTGAATTTAGAGGTAAATTTGAATACCAGCTTTCGCGTCCAAAATTGCTTGAAAAGGAGCTAGTAACGTGGTATTTCTGACTGCATCCACAGATTGCCTACTGTTTTGAGAGAATTATCAGCTCTTCAATTTTACACTAAACCCCTGCGTTTTTGTTGGGTGATTTTTGGAATAAAGGGTCAAATTGATCTTTCTGCCCTACTTTTTTCACCTTGTTTCAGACCACTTTTCTGGTCAATTATTTCCATAATATGGACTGAGAGTGTGACTTCCAGTCATTTTCCTACAATTCTGGCACTCCTTGATACAGGAAAACTCTTTTTATCACACCAGTATGGATATTATGAGAAATAATGAGAGAATAAAAGTTGGAGTGTCCCAGGAAACAGAAAATCAGCTTTCAACTGTGTTATTCCACCTTATATGTGAAATGAAAAAGTGGTGCTTTTCATACTTAAATATAGATAATGCTATCTTCTTTAAATCCCCATTGTAGAGCACAAACAAAATTCATATTTAGACTTAATGGCACATGTTTTAACCATTTCCCACATATCTATCATTGTAGTTATATTAGAGATTAGTCTGTAAGTTCTTATAGTCATAAGTATAACTCTGTATCCTTAATCTTGCATTATACTGTCTTTCCCCGATATGCTGATTTAAATTAAATAGCTTTGATTACATTATGAAGCAAAATTTAATATTTGGAAATTTTGAGGAACTATTTATATACAGTGTTGAAAACTTTGTATGTAAAGGGGAGATTGCTCCTTGAATCAGCAATGCCTTTGTTTTTTTCATTTCGGGTTTCAAAACTTATACATTTCGGAGACATTTAAACCTAAGCAAAATAATTAAAATCCGGAACAAAATGTTAAACAGGGTTGAAAAGGTATGCTTTGTAAGAGAAATACCCTCTTTTTCTACAATGTTTTTAATATTTGTCTTCGGGTGTGCATTAGTCGTCCTGTTTGTTGAAGAAGTCTCCTTGCACAAGCCTTTGCTCAAATTAATTGATTGCTTGTGTATCTAAGTTACTTTATGGCATTGTTTATTGGTATGTGTATGCCTGCTTGCGCAAGTGGGTGGGGTAAGATATACCTCGAAGTATGCTCACACATGTCTATAAATTGATACAAAGTTGGTAAAATCATTTGTATAAGTACATTTTATATTCAGATTACATTTAGATATATGTTAACACTAAGGTACAATGTCCGCTTAAATTTATTCCTTGCATAGATACTTAGAAACAATGTTGAAAACAGTTGGTGTTTTCAGAGAAGACATATTTATAAACACATATGTGTTTATATGTCTCTGGTGTTTTCTACCTTCTGGGTTATCATATAAATAAGGGAAATATACCAATTTCTTCTCTGTATCAAACTATCAAAAAACAATAATATCATTTCTGTTGCAATTAGTTTGATGTTGAGCCCATTTTCCCCACTTACAGACTGGACTTCATAAGCCGTCCCGCTAGAAATCCAACATTATGGACTCTGCATAATGTATCAACGAGATCGGCCTAAGCATGCCGCGCCAGCGAACCCGGACAGACGCTTTTCGCCTCCTTTGGATTTTCTGTTTCAGAAATCATTACTCTATACCTATATTACCCTGAGACGGAATGCGTCGGACCGGATTAGCCTTCGCGGACTGCGCAGGCTGATCTGAGTCGATACATTACGCAGAGTCCATATTGTTGGTTTCCTCGCGGGACGGCTCACATGTAGTTTAAAGGAGTGTCATTAACACCATAAATCATGAGACGGGGTGGTATCATTTATTGAGTATCAACATACAATGATTATAATACCATACACTACTTTTATAAAGCAAACTACATATTTGGCGAATCAGGTTATGTAGAATCTCGTCGCATGGTTTGACCGACTAACATGACCGACGGTTATCGAAATGGTTTACGACCAGTTTAAATTCAGACCAATCAGCGCATCCACACAGTCTGGTCAGGTTCTTCACTGTTCGCTAATCAGTCAGAAAATGTGTACAGGCAATTCTGTGAAGCAGTATCTTTTCGATCGTGTAGCGTGGATGCTCCGGAATAGTTTGATCAGAGACGTATTCGACGTTCCTGGTAAACAATAGTAATTATAAACGGTACGAGAAAAACGTATGCTAGATTTGTTTGTCTTAATAAAATCAGTTCCTAATATATTCGAGGGCTTGGCATGAAATTGGTATTTAATTACCAAGGTTAATCACCTCGCCATAAAGTCTTTATAAGCGTTAAATCATTTTCTTGGTAAACAATGGAAATTTAGGTGCCATTGCTCGTTCTGAGCAATGGTACCTATATTTGCATTGTTTTACAAAGGGGTCAAAATTGCCCTTAAACCAGGTTTTTTCGAAATAGGTTTTTAGTTACAACCATTTCACGCCAAGCCCTTGATATACATGCCATATTTTTTTGATCGACGCCTTTCGTCAGTGACTTTCGGGATGTCGCTTTTTTTGTTGTTTCGAAGTCCCGACAGTTTCGTGTTTTCCCTAACAATACAACATACCCAACGTGAAAATAATCTTGACTAGAAATGAGCTTTATACAAATTGATAGACGTGCATCAATACCTCACACCTGCTTTGTCAATAAAAGCGATTTGGAAACACACTCTGCTGGATATACATCGATTACCTTACGACAATTAGCAACTCGTTAGGTAGGGTAATAGGAACCGAGGTGTGCTTAACCCTTTCCCTTCATATAGACGCTTTCTGACGCCTCTGCAGCAGACGGCTTTTTGAAAACATAGTGACAAAAGAAGAAATTGCTCAAAACGAGCAATTTCTCCTTTTGACACAATGTTTTCCACTTTTAGTCATAGGTTATCCATTCAATTATAGAGATGTTCTATTTTTTGACAAAATGTGTTCAAATTCGTCTGCTGCAGACGCTTTCTGAAGCCTCTGCAGCAGACGTCTTTTTGAAAACATAGTGACAAAAGAAGAAATTGCTCAAAACGAGCAATTTCTCCTTTTGACACAATGTTTTCCACTTTTAGTCATAGGTTATCCATTCAATTATAGAGATTTTTTTGATTTTTTGACAAAATATGTTCAAAGTCGTCTGCTGCAGAATTGTCGTATGAGGGAAATGGTTAATGCATACCAATAACCTATCCAAAATAGATTGAGTAGCCCTGTGTATTTATGTTGGTTTCATTCGCGAAAACACCGGTCAGGATTTTCTAAAGACATATTGACAGAGTCACACGAAAACATACCTTCGATAGTTTGCAATGAGTTAAGATCCAGTGCTGTCGATATCTCACCTTTTAACCCTTTCTCACATAGCATCACATCTACAGCAGACGACTTTGGAAATATGTGGACAAAGATATAGACAATCGCTATAAATGAGGGTATATTTACTTAAAAGAAGTTGAAAACATTGTGTCAAAAGGAGAAATTGCTCGTTTTGAGATATTTCTTCCTACGGAGGCATCAGAAAGCGTCTATATGTGGGAAAGGGTTAAGGAATCCTGCAAGCTTTGAAAAGACCTCGGTTATGCTCGGTCGTCTTCAGCCAATCTAATGGCCCAGTAGGTGGTTTGGAGTCCATGTTTATATGGCAAGCCGTTTTACTATTTATTCGTGCGATAGATATCCCTCTAATTAGAGAGATATCTTGCTCTTTAGGAGACACCTTTATAAGACAGAGAGATATCTCCCTATCTTACCATTCTGGCAGAGAGAGATATATTTCTTTTTCTTCAAATCGAAATAATAGCAAAACGGCTCTTGCCATATGTATATGATTTTTTACTTTTCTTTATGCAATAAAGACAGCTTTTAATATTCCCCCAAAAAATAGGATTTTGCTGTATGTCGTTCTTTTGTTTTATGCTTTGCATTTTGGTGGGAATAATGAAACCTGTAGATGTGATTAAAAAAAGTAACACTGCACGTGTTTACCAAAAAGCAAATCATTATTAATTGAATTTCGAAGGAGTATTTCTCACGAAAAGTACGTTAGAAAGTGTTTAATGAAATCTAGCTTAATTCAATGAGTTCCTAGGTTTTCTTTTGCAGATGCTTCAAATGAGTATACATCGAGGGCTTGGCGTGAAACGGTTGTAACTAAAAACCTATTTTGAAAACCCTGGTTTAGGGGCAATTTTGACCCCTTTGTAAACAATGCAAATTTAGGTGCCATTGCTCAGAACGAGCAATGGCACCTAAATTTCCATTGTTTACCAAGAAAAATGATTTAACGCTTATAAAGACTTAACGGCGAGGTGATTAACCTTGGTAAAAAATTACAAATTTTAGTTACAACCGTTTCACGCCAAGTCCTTGACATGTTTGCTAAATGTGTGAAAGGGAGGGGTTCGAACAGGCGACTTCCGGAATATGCGGTCTTGTTTCTCACTCCCTGACCCACACCGCCTCGGTGGTGTATTGGTTGAGCGTGCGCCTCTGATGCGTGAGGTCACGGGTTAGATCCCTGACCGGGTCATAGCAAATACTTTGAAAACGGTAGTTATGGCTGCCCTACTTGGAGCTCAATGAAGCGGGATAAGCATTATGACTAACTGGCTGGTGTCAGGATAAATGGACCGGTAGTACTGGTAAGACACCCAGGAAACGCCGTGATATAACTGAAAAATTGTTGAAAGCCGTGTTAACTCTTTCCCTCATATAGTCGCTTTCTGACGCCTCTGTAGCAGACGGCTTTTTGAAAACATAGTATCAAAAGAAGAAATTGCTCAAAACGAGCAATTTCTCCTTTTGCCACAATATTTTCACTTTTAGTCATAGGTTATCCATTCAATTATGGATATTTTTTATTTGTTGGCAAAATATGTTCAAAGTCGTCTGCTGCAGAATTGTCGAATGAGGGAAAGGGTTAAACACCAAACACTCAACCACTCATATATGTAAGCCTGAGAACGCGTACGTATGCCAGTGATTCGCTTAGATCTTCATATAAACTATTCCCGAAGCGTCTGTGGATTCGCCAACGTTAGTTAACGTTACCGTTATCTGAACGTGCGTCAGGTAAACAGCTAAGGCATCGAGACGTTGATTGCTTTTGTCTTTGTTTTTCCATGCCACACATTCTCCGAAATGAGATATATATCAGGGAATAATGAACGGATTGCATGGAATGACGACTATGATTCCTGATTCCCTATCCTGTTAGCACCTGAATATGCGCCACGCCATCAGAGAAAGTGTAATTACCAGGCGAAATTTCTCTATTTTCAGAGTACAACTCATCTGCAGCAGACGACTTAGACGACATTAAGGGAAAATATGGAAAGTAAAATTATTCGATAGATTTGAAAACATAGTAGCAACAAAACATAATTAATCACGATAGACTTCTGCTGCTGATATGTAAAAGGGTATATTTATAGACATCAAAACTGGTTATAAAAGAATGTAATTTTAACAAGTTTAAAATTACGCGTCTGTGCAAATGTGATATAATATCAAGATATGCCCCTGCCCACCTACAGGCACTTTATTTACAATAAAGCTTTAGATAATTGCTTTTTTCTTACGAAATAATTTTCAACATACATACTTTTTAAAAAAAGATCATTTAGCAAAAGTGTGAATACAACAGAATAGAAAAATAAGAAAAGTCAACAATTATTTCTGCTACCCAAACAAGTATAAAAATAAACAAAATAAAGGATTATCGCTCTTTATTTCCCCGAAATTTACATATTTTGATTTCAATTGGATTGCATTAGCCAATTACGATATGGCCATATATAGCAGTAAACTAAAAGGTGTTCAGCCATTTGATATCGAAGCGTAGAAATAGTAACACCACTCTTCGCCTGTCGCTGATTAGTCATACTATTGGATCCGCGTTTCATGGTGAGCAATTTCTCATTTTGTCACAATGTTTTAAAAAATTGTTAATAATTAACTTTCGTATAGAGAGAGTTTTCAATATTTTGATAAAATGTTTTGAAAGTCGTCTGCTGCAGATTTGTTGTAGATATGAAAGGGTTTACCTTCATACTGTGTCTTCCCGATTGTCCCACATTTTGAAAATGCTATTTACTCTTGGGATTAACCCATTACTTCACATGGCTTTTCAAAGGTCGTCTGCTTTACAATCATCAGACGAACAATTTCTCCAATCTAGAAAACTGAAAGAATCATATTGATAAAGAGTTGAAAATATTGAAATAAAAGGTGAAATTGCTCGTTTTGAGCAATTTCACCTTTTATTGCAATGTTTTCAAAAGTCGTCTGCAACAGCAGGCGTCAAATGTCGTCTGTGTGAAGTAATGGATTAAGAGCGGTAAGGGAAAGGTGAGAATACAGTCCGGTTATTTTGCCTATTCCATGTTTACATTATTTACCTATCCCGCATTTCAATTTCACATGGATTCTTTACTATTTGCACAAACATTCAATTATATTAAATTATTTGACTGCGATATTTTCACCTTAACTTGTTTGACCAAACATGCAATCATATTATTTATTCTATGTTTTCCCGACAAAAAACAAACACCCGCTTATAATGATTAATAAATCTAAAAATATTAAAGCATTTCATTATTTGACTGCGGTTTTCTTTACTGTTTGCACGATTTTGTGAAGAACAGGCGCGGCGGAATGAGTCTGGTTATTGATGGCCACAAATGTGTAGTAAGTGTAATAAGTGTAATAAGTGTAATAAGTGTAATACGTGTAATACGTGTAATAAGTGTAATACGTGTAATAAGTGTAATAAGTGTAATAAGAATAATACGTGTAATAAGTGTAATAAGTGTAATACGTGTAATAAGTGTAATAAGTGTAATAAGTGTAATACGTGTAATAAGTGTAATAAGTGTAATAAGTGTAATACGTGTAATAAGTGTAATAAGTGTAATACGTGTAATAAGTGTAATAAGTGTAATAAGTGTAATAAGTGTAATACGTGTAATAAGTGTAATAAGTGTAATACGTGTAATACGTGTAATAAGTGTAATAAGTGTAATAAGTGTAATACGTGTAAAAGTGTAAAAGTGTAATACGTGTAATAAGTGTAATAAGTGTAATAAGTGTAATAAGTGTAATAAGTGTAATAAGTGTAATACGTGTAATACGTGTAATAAGTGTAATAAGTGTAATAAGTGTAATAAGTGTAATACGTGTAATAAGTGTAATAAGTGTAATAAGTGTAATAAGTGTAATAAGTGTAATAAGTGTAATACGTGTAAAAGTGTAATACGTGTAAAAGTGTAATAAGTGTAATAAGTGTAATACGTGTAAAAGTGTAATACGTGTAAAAGTGTAATACGTGTAATAAGTGTAATAAGTGTAATACGTGTAATAAGTGTAATAAGTGTAATACGTGTAATACGTGTAATAAGTGTAATAAGTGTAATAAGTGTAATACGTGTAATAAGTGTAATAAGTGTAATAAGTGTAATAAGTGTAATAAGTGTAATACGTGTAATACGTGTAATAAGTGTAATACGTGTAATAAGTGGAAACAAACGAGGCGATGTAGAAGATACGAAAATGGTGTCGAAAAGAAACAACTCCGACTATGTACACCAATTGAACGGCGTCAATAGTGAATACGGGTCTTAAAACATCTACATGCAGAGGAGCCTAGGGTCGTACTCTTCACTTTCAATTTACAGTCAAGTTGTTCCTATGTGTGTAGTTTTAAAAAAAAACTAGATTTGTTGCACCATTAGTTCACAGGCCTACCCGGATAGACACTTTTCGCCTCCTGTGGATTTTCTGTTTCAGGAATCACTACTCTATACATCTATCTCCCTAAGACGGAATGTGTCGGCCGGATCAGTCTGCGTGGACAGTGCATGCTGATCTGGTCGATACATTACGCAGATGTCTATCGCCGCAGCTGCATTTGTTGCACCATTAGTTCTTAGGGGCGTTTTGCTATTTCTAATATACTTATTTTACTTCCAAAACCTGTGCTGTGAGACGATTCTTTTGAGTACCCACAACATTGTTTTAAATGAGTTCTTCCACATATATTGTGGAGGAAAGATCGGCTTACTTATCTAGTTCTCTATTCTACAACAATTTACCTGTATAGGAGAAGTGAACTATCTGAATAGACTTCAGGGGCGTAGCTTTGCAAGAATCAATGTGTAGGCCGTCTCGTGAAAATCAACATTGTGGACTCTGCGTAAAGTATCAACCTGGATCAGCCTAAGCATGCCACACAGGCCTACCCGGATAGACACTTTTCGCCTACTGTGGATTTTCTGTTTCAGGAATCACTACTCTATACATATATCCCCCTAAGACGGAATGTGTCGGCCGGATCAGTCTTCGCGGACGCAGATGTCTATCGCCGCAGTTGCATTTTGGGTGCATTTTGAGAAAAAATGTGTAGGCACGTGCCTGCAGTGCCTAAAGGGAGCTACGCCCCTGGACTTTACATCAGTATAGACTCGTGTGAGCGTGAACTATTAGCACATGCTAACACCCACTTCCGCCTGACGTTCTTCACATTCCAAGGTGATTCAGATCACATTGATCACATTATCCCGTTACAGAGAGTCAATAAGACCTTCCACCCCCCCCCCCCCCCACACACACACCCAAATCGCCAACCGCCACTCATTTCTACGCCGCTTCCCCCCCCCCCCCCCCCCCCCCCCCCCCCATGGCCCGGTGCTCTATAAACGTGAAGCCTTTTCACAGTGGAGTAATTACCAAATTTCATCACAATATTCCATCAAATTCTCCGGAGAACAGATATGACAAAAAAGCTACACAAAATAAGCAATTTAATTGCTATTACCGTGAATTGTAAAGCCTCGAAATGTCGATTTTTGTGTGGCGTGACTCATTCATGAACCAGACGACTTTAAAGCCGATATACGCATGGTGTTAAACCTTTCCCTCATATAAACGCTTTCGGACGCCTCTGCAGCAGACGGCTTTTTGAAAACATAGTGATAAATGAAGAAATTGCACAAAACGTGCAATTTCTCCTTTTGCCACAATGGTCCACTTTTAGTCATAGGTTATCCATTCAATTGTGGAGATTTTCCATTTTTTCACAAAATATGTTCAAAGTCGTCTGCTGCAGAATTGTCGTATGAGGGAAAGGGTTAAAGTTTTAGTTGATTCAGTTCATAGTTTATTGGTACAGTTCACTGAAGATCACAGAGTTCTCAAGAAGTATATTAATACATAAATGGATGACAAGTGAACACCGGACAGCCTTATCAGACTGTTTGCATGTGCAGACACATCTGTTCTTGTTAATGACTGTCGGGGTTTTCCTTAAATTGAATCAAATCCACAACTGGCATTGATGTAGAATTCACTGATTACATGTCGATTAATAAAATATAATTCATAAACGATTTAGCAAATCAAAAGAAATCACCATGCTTGATTCACAGACGTTTTATAATTGGATCTTTACGAATAATTTGCTAAAATACCTCATGTTTGCTGAATTGCTTCGATAGAATCTGTTATTTACGCATAAAATATACATGTACATAGGTCGGAATTGATTGCATTTCCCTTACAAAAACATTTGAATTGAGTCGAACATGTCTTAAGCAGTAATGTAGTCCTCATTAACGTCATGATCATCAGCATCATCATTATGATCACCACCATCATTATTAACATGAGCAGAATCAGCACCAGTACTTATATCATCATCATTATAGTCACCAATATCATCATCGTCATCAGCATTATCATCGGTACATCATTATCATTACCATAACATCATCACAATCAATTTCATCGGCGAGGGAAAAAACGAGTACTTTTACATGTAAGTTGTTATCAAAATATTAACCCTGGAGGATTAACTCTTTCAGCGCCAAAGGCAATATTGAGCTTTTTGCAAACAACACTGATTCAGGTGAATCAGCTCGTAACGAGCTGTCTCACTTGAAATCAGCATTGTTTGCCTTGTAGTTATTCAAACAGTCCAAAACTATTATAACATATGAAATAGAGTCGCCCGACTTTGAACATGGAAGAGTCCATTCAAACAATTCGGCGCTGAAAGAGTTAAAGTGAATCGTATGAGATTAGGTATTACCTACATGTAGAACAATGTTCTATTTTTGCATGACTCGATCCGTATATCTAGTATCAGATATATTGTATCGGAGTTTAGTGAGCGTCTGAAGGAGTCCGAGTGCAGCTGGATATCTTAGACGCTGCGTGACTTACGTTGTTAACGTTTGGTTGATCTGGCCTGTACTATGTGTGGATTGATTTTACAAATGTGTTGATACTCTCGAAATTGGATATTTAATTGGAATTTTATCCAGAATATTTTGGTAAGAAATCGGGATATTTTTTCTGTATGCGTTAGGTTTTATGTTTCTGATGTATTGTATTTTTCCCTTTCTATGCGAATCTTCTAAAGTTAATTGTCTTGATATTGAAAGATATTTTCATATTTCGGTCTTTACTTTTTTATTTAAAGTTAAGAAATATAACAGATAGAATGACTTTTTAATTACTACTTTTTAATTGTAGTTTATTTGTAGACAGAGAAATAAGAACAATTATGTATTTGCTTTATATGTTCACATTATGATTGAATACATGAAAAATGGTAGTATTGGCTTTCCCTTCTTGTCAATCAGGAGTGTGGGGTTATCATTACGACTGTTTCTCTGTTGTCTGGAATCAATGAACCAGAGGTACTGGTGACTTACCTAGTAACCGCCATGATATAACTGGATGACAATGTTGAAAGCGGCGAAGACATCATACCAACAAACGAACAAATCATATCAGTATTGACTTCATTGACTTAATTCCTTCTTTTCTCCTTTCGAAAAGTATGAAGCCACCGTAGCCGATTGGTAAGCGTCCGCTATTTGGAACCCAACTTCTCGGGTTCGATTCCCATTCGCATGAGGTCATGTTCGAGTGTCCTTGGTCAGTGTTGCACTTATATGTTTACTCAGTGAACGAGTGATCGTGAAAAAGAGAAGTGTCGTCTCGATTTAACTGGACCAGTGTTAAAAGCGGCGTTAGACCCAAATAAGTAAAACCGTTTTGCTAGGACCTTTAATACACATATTTTAGATGTTTGTGTCCTGAACAGTTTTAGCCGTTTCTGTCCATGCGTTGCTCTCTCGTTCGATTGTCATTCACAAAGTCTCATTTGATCTTTCCCGTTTTCGTCTGCCCTCCGGTGTCCCAGTCAGGGATATCCTGCTGTAAGTGGTCTCCCGGCGAAGTACATGAACCCAAGTCGCGACGTGGCGGTCAAGGCGGTGTGCCCTGTGGCAAGGCACATTTCCTAATATAATACAGGTGTGTTAACCTTTGGATCTTGACTAAGAGAACTGTCGCCGTGCTATAACTGATCAATGTTGGAAAAAAACGGTGAAAGCAAAACAATAAAACAAAAAAAATATTATCAAAAGAGGCTCTTAGTGTGACATGCACCAACACATTTAGTATGGAGCAAAGTTTCTGAGTGAAATTACTCTATAAAATCTACTAGATTCTGACCTTGGTGCAAAAATGTACACTTCTGTGATTCAGATGCGTCTGCCTCTACAGCAGACGGTTTCTTGAAAACATGTCGACAAAACAAGAAATTGCACAAAACGAAAAAAAAATCCTTTCGACAACATGTTTTTAACTCTATTCAAATAGTTTACTTTACTTTAAAGGGAGTTTCAATCTTGTTCGGGTATGTTTTCAACGTCGTCAGCTGAAGATTTGTTGTATGTGGGAAAGGGTTAACCTAAAAATGTATTGACCTCATTGCACAGCATTCAGGATCAGGTCAATCGTATCAGGTAATATGGTGAAAGAAGCGTTTTTTATAGTAAAGGCTTAGTTCCTCTGTATAGTTCAAACCCCACTCTCCTAGAAAACAGGTTACTTATATCATTTAAAAACACCAGGTTAACTGTAGAAAGTATACAAATAAGTCGTCCCACGAGAAAACCAACGTTGTGGACTCTGCGTAAAATATCGACCCGGATCAGCCCAAGCATGCCGCGCAGGCTAACCAGGACAGACACTTTTCGCCTCCTGTGGATTTTCTGTTTCAGGAATAATTACCCTATACCTATATCCCCCTGAGACGGAATGTGTCGGTCCGGATAAACCGATCTGGGTCGGTAAATTTCGCAGAGTCCATAATGTTGGTTTTCTCGGACTCAAATAAGCAGTATTCTGTCACTTATACTTCCATTGTTTGTAAAAACAGACGACTTTCAAATATGTATAAACTTATTGGGTTAAAAGTTAGATCAAGAGCAAGGAGGAATCAATAGGTCGAAGCTTCAAAGAATCATCATTCACATGTGAAGGGATATTAGGTACAACTTTTTCAAAATGTAAAGAAATGGGATTATTGACTTAATATTTACTTTTTCATATGTATACACACGAACTCTTCTTTATATAAAAAATAAACATGCGTTTTATAAATAACCCATGCATATGAAAACCGTGTTACCTTTAGGAGGAGAGGGGGAAAGAGTGGGATAGGAATAGGAAGAATACGACAACAAAATCTGATGAAGAGAGAGACAGAGAGAAAGAGAGAGAAAGAGAGAGAGAGAGAGAGAGAGAGAGAGAGAGAGACAGAGAGAGGGGGAGACAGAGACAGAGAGACAGAGAGACAGAGAGACAGAGAGAGAGACAGAGAGACACAGAGACACAGAGACAGAGAGAGAGACAAAGAGACAGAGATATGGGGAGAGATAGAGAGAGAGAGAGGGAGAGATAGAGAGAGATAAAAAGAGAGAGAGAGGGGGGGATATACATACATACAGACAGACAGACAGACATACATCGACAGAGAGACAGATCAAGAGAGACAGAGGGATATATAGAGAGAGACCAAGATAAACAGATACAGAAAGAGAGCGACAGAGAGAGAGAGAGAGAGAGAGAAACAGACAGACAGAGAGAGAGAGAGAGAGAGAGAGAGAGAGAGAGAGAGAGAGAGAGACAAACATAAGAGACACAAAGAGAGACACAAAGACAGACATAGAGATAAAGAGACATATAGAAAGAGAGATAGAGAGATAGAGACAAACATACAGACAGAGAGACAGAGAGAGAAATAGAGCGACATAGAGAGAGACAGTGAGACAGAGAGAGAAAGAGAGACACACAGAAGCACCGACAGATATACAGACAGGCAGATAGACAGAGAGATCCCATTTCTTTAAAGCTTTTCTGTTCTTTCATTCTTTCTTTTCAACCAAATTATTTTCTATGCTTACATGTTTGCATACATTTTAGTTCGACGTTGAACGTCCTCTTTGAAACTATCGCCGTAAACAGAGCCCATAGCCATTTTACCGTGTACTGGTAGTGAAACTATGTACCCAGATTGTTGTTTGAATAATCTTTAGGTCAAATCACACACTCCAGGTTGTAAGATTCACCTTTATTCGTTCCCACACGAAAACGCATTGTAACGCATAATGGAGAGGCGACTTTTTAAAACGTTGTGGAAAAGAAAGGTAATCCGCATCGACGGAAAGGTGGCATTTTTTGTTTTTTCCCGTTCTATAGCAGACCAGAAACCGTGGAATAGTAGTAAATGATTAATACTCCTTTTATCATAATGTTTTCAAATGAATTCAATAAATATACTACCATTCATTGCGCGGGTGCCTCAGCACCAGTGCATATATTGGTTTGTAAAAACAGTCACTGGTGCAATGGGCTTGCGCATGCGCCGTGTTAATCGTCTTGATCGCGCATGCGCCGTATTTTACCGTCAGCTCTCGGATATTTCCGTAGCAGTGAGTTTGTATGCGAGTAGTTTTTTTATAATTAAAATGTAAATTAAAACCATAGTTTAACGTGTATCGGCGTTAAGTCATCGCGGGTCACCCATCCAGGCACTAACCGCGATGAACGTTGCTTAACTTTACGAAAAGGTCAACCACTCTACCAACGCCGGCTTCCAAAGCAAGCTGTTGAAATGATGTTTATACCCGTTCCCGTTACATTTCTCCCTCTTTTCTCTTAACTTCGACCCGAAGTCACACAACTGAACACAAGCAGTATACCAGAGCGGAGTATATGTAGCATCACTGGGAACCACCGGGGTTTTAATAACAGGAACATGGGAATATTTTCGTAAATGCGAAGTTAGTGTGCTAAATTTTGCGATTTTAAGAATATATTAAGGGGTTCAAAGGACGCGCATGCGCAGACAAATGTTTACAATAATTTTGGGAGATCGAGATCAACACGTTGGGGAAAGGTATTTTTGTTTTAGTTTTAAGTATTAAACTAAATAACTATTGTTATCATATATTTATATCATATATTTAAAATCGTATTTCGTGATTTTCGAATCAAACAGCATTTCTTTCGCCATAAAATGCTGATTCTCGCGCTAACATCGAACTGCTGCATCTTGCAGCACCTCTTGTAGATTTATATATTTAATACTATAGCCTAGCTGTTTTGTAAGCCATCTGTTGTAGATGTATTGTATGTTGGAAAGGTGAACTAACATTTTCAGATTATCACAGTATTAAGTGTTGGGAGTTTCGGGTGTTATTGTCAGGGGCGATTCTTTTGAGTACCCGTAATAGGGTTTGATTGTCAAATAAAGGTTTTAAAACATGAAAAATGCGCCTTATCTACATCTCTGATTGTCCCGTTCGGGTTTGAGTTATCGTGACCAGCTGTATATCAATGAATACGCTGAAATAATTGGTTGAGCCAGCTTCTTCAATATAAGGGATGAGAATGTATCATATAATTCAATATTGGTTGAGCCAGCTTCTTCAATATACGGATTGAGAATGTAATATATAATTTATTATTGGTTGAGCCAGCTTCTTCAATATACGTATTGAGAATTCAACATATATGTCAATATTGGTTGAGCCAGATTCTTCAATATACGGATTGAGAATGTAACAGATAATTCAATATTGGTCGAGCCAGCTTCTTCAATATACGGATTGAAAATGTAACATATATGTCAATATTGGTCGAGCCAGCTTCTTCAATATACGGATTGAGAATGTAACATATAATTCAATATTGGTTGAGCCAACTTCTTCAATATACGGATTGAGAATGTAACATATAATTCAATATTGGTTGGGCTAGCTTCTTCAATATACGGATTGAGAATGTAACATATAATTCAATATTGGTCGAGCCAGCTTCTTCAATATACGGATTGAGAATGTAACATATAATTCAATATTGGTCGAGCCAGCTTCTTCAATATACGGATTGAGAATGTAACATATAATTCAATATTGGTTGAGCCAACTTCTTCAATATACGGATTGAGAATGTAACATATAATTAAATATTGGTTGAGCCAGCTTCTTCAATATACGGATTGAGAATGTAACATATAATTCAATATTGGTCGAGCCAGCTTCTTCAATATACGGATTGAGAATGTAACATATAATTCAATATTGGTCGAGCCAGCTTCTTCAATATACGGATTGAGAATGTAACATATATGTCAATATTGGTCGAGCCAGCTTCTTCAATATACGGATTGAGAATGTAACATATAATTCAATATTGGTTGAGCCAACTTCTTCAATATACGGATTGAGAATGTAACATATAATTCAATATTGGTCGAGTCAGCTTCTTCAATATACGGATTGAGAATGTAACATATATGTCAATATTGGTCGAGCCAGATTCTTCAACATACGGATTGAGAATGTATTATACAATTCAATATTGGTTGAGCCAGCTTCTTCAATATACAGATTGTGAATGTAACATATAATTCAATTTGGTTGAGCCAGCTTCTTCAATATACGGATTGAGAATGTAACATATATGTCAATATTGGTCGAGCCAGCTTCTTCAATATACGGATTGAGAATGTAACATATAATTCAATTTGGTTGAGCCAGCTTCTTCAATATACGGATTGAGAATGTAACATATATGTCAATATTGGTCGAGCCAGCTTCTTCAATATACGGATTGAGAATGTAACATATAATTCAATTTGGTTGAGCCAGCTTCTTCAATATACGGATTGAGAATGTAACATATATGTCAATATTGGTCGAGCCAGCTTCTTCAATATACGGATTGAGAATGTAACATATAATTCAATATTGGTTGAGCCAACTTCTTCAATATACGGATTGAGAATGTAACATATAATTCAATATTGGTCGAGTCAGCTTCTTCAATATACGGATTGAGAATGTAACATATATGTCAATATTGGTCGAGCCAGATTCTTCAACATACGGATTGAGAATGTATTATACAATTCAATATTGGTTGAGCCAGCTTCTTCAATATACAGATTGTGAATGTAACATATAATTCAATTTGGTTGAGCCAGCTTCTTCAATATACAGATTGTGAATGTAACATATAATTCAATATTGGTTGAGCCAGCTTCTTCAATATACAGATTGTGAATGTAACATATATTTCTATATAGGTTGAGCCAGCTTCTTCAATATACGGATTGTGAATGTAACATATATTTCTATATAGGTTGAGCCAGCTTCTTCAATATACGGATTGAGAATGTAACATATATTTCTATATAGGTTGAGCCAGCTTCTTCAATATACAGATTGTGAATGTAACATATATTTCTATATAGGTTGAGCCAGCTTCTTCAATATACGGATTGTGAATGTAACATATATTTCTATATAGGTTGAGCCAGCTTCTTCAATATACGGATTGAGAATGTAACATATAATTGAGCCGTTCCACGAGAAAACCAACATTATGCGTAATGTATCGACCCTGATCAGCGCTGACTGCACAGGCTAATCTGTGCCGACACATTCCATCTTAGGGGAATAGTATAACGAGTAATGATTCCTGAAACAGAAAATCCACAGGAAGCGAAAAGTGTTTGTCCGGGCTAGCTTGTGCGGCATGCTTAAGGTGGTCCGGGTAAATACTTTACGCAGAGTCAAAAATGTTTGTTTTCTTCTGGACCGGCTCAATTCAATATTGGTTGAGCCAGCCACCTCATTATTAGGATTGAGGATGTATCAATCAGCCCTCACACATGTATCATAGAGCAGCGTATCGGTATGCATCAGTTAATTGAAATATGAAATTGCCATACTCCCATCAAAGGAACAAAGAATACCGTATCTTTATTGCGTCAATAATCCTGATAACGCATACCAGGATATCACGGCATTTTTGCAACGTATCCTTAAATCGCTTCATTAACCCTTAGTCTGCTGTATTACTACAGCTGATATAATCGTCCATAGTTTTTGCAGCTCAAAATAAATAAATAAATAATGATTATTGTTTGTAAAGATTAGGGTACACGAATCTACAGGATCTGATCTATAATACAAGTACTTACTGTGGTTTGAATGTGAGTACATTGTGGTTATAGAATGTTAAGATAATGCTATTTAAAGTAGCATTTTTAATTTAATCGGTTTAGTCTGTGTCCCGTATTTTACTTTTTGAGCTGTTCCATGAGAAAACCAACATTATGGTCTCTGCGTAATGTATCGATCCAGCTCAGCATGCGCGGTCCGCGCAGCCTAATCCGGGCCGACATGTTCCGTCTCAGGGGGATCGAGGTTTAAAGTAATTCCTGAAACAGAAAATCCACAGGATACGAAAAGTGTCTGTCCGCGTAAGCATTCGCGGCACGCTTAGGCTCATCCGGGTGGATATTTTACCAGAGTCCACAATGATGGTTTTCTCGTGGAACGTCTCATTTCATGACCTGTTTTAGCAATAATGAATTGGTGATCATTGCATAACCGTATCAGACAGTACGGATGCTGTCACAAATGTCCTATGGTTTGTTTCAATCGAGCAGAACTCGATTATAATACTGTCATGAAAGAGGAAAATCCGAAAATGGGAGAGATTAAACAAATCTGAGAAATTTAAGTAATGGCTTCCTTCCTTGGCACTCACAGTTGTGTAGATCACGACTGATATGCGCCGTCCTGCGAGAAAACTAACATTGTGGACTCTGCGTAAAGTATCGACCCGGATCAGCATTAAGCATGCCTCGCGGGCTTACCCTGGTGGACACTTTTCGCCTCCTGTGAATTTTCTACTTCATGAATCATTACTCTATACCTCTATCGCCCCCTGAGACGGAATGTGTCGGCCCGAATCAGTCTGCGCGGACTGCGCAGGCTAATCTGGGTCGATACTTTACGCAGAGGCCACAATGTTGGTTTTCTCGCGGGACAGCTTATATCAGGATTAGCTTGCCAGAAGAACTGGTTTTTTACCAGGTAAACGTCGTGATAGTTGCTTGTGCATTCTCACGGGAGCCTTCGCTATCCGCCTGCATTAAGAGCAGTCCTATATAACGAAAGGTTTCCTTGTAAACAGTGACTTATGAGCCGAATAACGAGAAAACCAACATTGCGTAAAGTATCGACCCAGATCAGCCTAAGCATGCCGCGCATGCTAAGCTTGACAGACACTTTGCGTCTCCTGTGGATTTTCTACTTCAGGAATTATTACTCTTTACCTCTATCCCGCTGAGACGGAATGTGTCGGCCCGGATTAGCCTGCGCGGACTGTGCATGCTGATCATGATCGACGCATTACGCAGAGTCCAGAATGTTGGTTTTCTCGTTGAACGGCTCAAATGACTTTTCTCAACAGTTAAGTTCCAGATCAGTCTGTTCGTTATACATATCTGCAGATCTTGAAGGTTCACAGTCATATGTCTTACACAAGTGTGTTAGAAGATCATTACAACTCGTGTAGGTTCTGATTAGTCTTAGTAGATGGACATGAAGATCTGAAACTACACTGTTCAGAAATGCAAACGTGTACCTTTTTTCGAACGAGCGGGCTAAAATTTCTGCCGGAAAATTATAATCGTAACTGTACAAGTTTTACTCCAATTCCTGTTTCTGGTATTCTCCTCGGGGCACACATAAATGGCCCAGTTCTCCTGGTGTGGATCCCTTTATTGGAGATACGTCGAAGCGAAACCCTATAAATATGACGGTCCTACTAAACTTGGCATTAGAGTGTGTAATTAGGCCACGGTAATTTTCAATTTAAATATGATTCCTTACCAATGCAATCCAAAAGATGTCCGTATTAGATGCGGATCAAGTCTGTGAAACTAAAAAAAGCGCTGTGCTTAAAAGGTTGTTGGTTCCTCGGAGATGACGTTTCACCTATGTTTAAGATGCGTCTGGCGACTTGTAGTCTTATTGCGTCTCCGCAACGGAATCACGAATACGGTTATGGTAATAGCTCCCATTGGATGACAGTTTTAAATTCTAGGGATGATGGGAACGAATACTGAAAACGTTATTCGAATATTCGTTTTACTTATTCGAATATATTCGAATATTCGTTTTTCGAGATAAAAATCGGTATCCAATTTCAGCTTCATCAGAATACTGGTACTTTTCCATTTCCCTTTTCTATTAATGGCGATTTTCCAAGTATAAGTATAAGCTATTGTTTACGTAAATATTGCATGTTTTCAACTTTTAATGTAACGGTGCTTCAAGAGAACAAACATTAACGTGATGTTTACGCGTCTCCGTAACGGAATCACGAATACGGTTATGGTAATAACTCCCATTGGATGACGGTGATTCATGAAAATAAACATTAACGTGATGTTTACGCGTCTCCGTAACGGAATCACGAATAAGGTTATGGTAATAGCTCGAATTGGATGACGGTGATTCATGAAAATAAACATTAACGTGATTTTTACGCGTCTCCGTAACGGAATGTCAAATACGGTTATGGTAATAGCTCCCATTGGATGACAGTTCTAATGTAACGGTGCTTCGTGAGAACAAACATTCACGTGATGTTTACACTTTTGGAAAAAAACACCAGCCTGCGCATCCAAGCTTTTGATTCGAATGGATACTGCTTTACTAAAGTGTGTTCAAGCCTTCTATGATTAATTGCCTAACATCGCAGCCCCACATCAGCCTGCATTGGATGATCTGGATTTGAACTGATCGCACATACGGTTATGGTACTAGCTACATGTGCAAGGACAATTAACGTTTACGTGTTAAATGACATGCACGCTGTTCATTTATATATGTATGTTCTATCTAAAGTACTGTGTTCACGGAACACACAACAAGAAAACAGAGTCCAATACAAATGAGGGAACAGAGATCTCTCGTTCGTCTGAAAAATCCGTGTGCATGTCATTCTACCGTTTACTGCGAAAATGGGTACCACGATCCATGACAAAAAAAAAAAAAAATATTGGTCGACTTCAATTGTATTTTTGCCATTATCCGGCTGACTTCAATTGGTTTTTGCCATTATCCGGCTGACTTCAATTGGTTTTTGCCATTATCCGGCTGACTTCAATTGGTTTTTACCATTATCCGGCTCTCTTTAATTGGTTTTTGCCATTATTCCCCTGAATTCTATTGGTTGTTGCCATTATCCTACTGCACCCTGGTATCATCATCATTGAATAAGCTGACATTAATGGAGTCGTTTTTAATTCATAATGGTAAATAAGTAGCGAAAATATGGTCCGAGATTAGACTGCATGAATGTAAATGCAGTTTTTGGTATGCATTGTCGTTAAACTCGAGCATTACGGCGTATATAAATGTTGTTTAAAAAGTGCAAACGTCATGTTAAGTTTCTAACCTGCGTCTGTATAAAGACTACAATTTAACCTGCGTTATAAGACCACCCATGTGAGATAACAATTTGGTTTTTGTTCACAGGTGGTCTTTAATTGATGCAAAAAGTTATTAGCGAAATTAAAAGTGTGCTAATAGACAGGACATTGCTAAACACATGTGGTATTTGATTGATGCAGAGTTATTGGGAAATTAAAAGTGTGAATGCTATAGACAGGGCAATGCTAAACAAAAGTGGTATTTAATTACAGGGTCCTTTATGCAGGAAATGAGTTATTTTGGAAATTAAAAGTGTGAATGCTATAGACAGGGAATTGCTAAACAATGATGGTCTTTAGCACAGGGTTGACTGTACATGTAACCCTTCTTCTCGATTATTATCTTTTAAGTCGTCAGATTCAACAAAAGATAAAAACATCGTCAAATCTGGATATTTGATACTTTATCGTTCTGTTCAGAGCCTGTTCAAAACGGTTGTGAAAATAGGGAAAATGGGTTAATTGAAGAATTGTTTTAGCCCAGGTGAGCTATTGAGATTAACCTGCATTCGTCGTGTGTGTCCGGGTATCGTCCGTCTTCAACAACCTTGTTTGGTGGTCTATGTTACATTTCCACCCGATAGTAATGAACGTTCATAAGATTATTACTCTTAACCCTTTCTCTCATACAACAATTATGTAGCAGACGACTTTAAACATATTTTGTCAAAACATAGACAATCTCTATAACTGAATGGATAACCTATGACTTAAAGTGGAAAACATTGTGACAAAATGAGAAATTGCTCTTTTTTTCAAAAGGCCGTCTACTGCAGAGGTGTCAGAAAGCGTCTATATGAGGTCACCTGTGGTTAAAACTAGGTACAATTGTAAACAATTGGGTATTCATCCAATGTTCGTGAAGGTTCGTCACAACGTTCGTCTCCATCACATCTTAGTGAAGCTCAAACCGGGTCACTTGAGGTTTAGAAGCTATGTCGTGACAATTTACCAGAACATTCATTTAGAGCGGGTCGTTACCGTTTGGTCTAAAAGATTGATTGATTGATTGATTGATTGATTGATTGGGGTTTAACGCCGTTTTTAACAATTTCTCAGTTATATCACGGCGGCCAGTTCACCTACTCATGCATTTCCTGGTTTTCTCACACCAGTACACCACACAACAATCTTCCCAAGGAACTGGCTGCTTTTCCACATATACATTAGCCCATTGGTGGAAGACGAATGACGCATGTGGCATTGACTTTTGTCAATCGTCGGAAAGAAAGTTGGCCGAGCCGGGATTAGAACTCACAACCCCTGGATTGACAGCCCGCGTTGCTACCGACTGAGCTACCTGGGCTCGGCTGGTCTAAAAGAAGGCGAACTTTAAGAAAATACTCGTTACCACTCTAGAGGCCACATAATCGTTCATCCGATCTTCGTGAAACTTGGAATTTTAATAAGTGCGAAACACTGACACAAGGTGGGCGATTCATGGCGATTCAAGCTCTCTTGGTTAATATGTCAGCTGCTAAAGAGGAGTTATCAATCGTCTGCATCAGAAAAACAATATTTGTTTTCAAGATCATAGCTAATTATTTTTAATGTAACAAAGTATAGACCTTGATCAGAAGTTTGAAACAAAAAGGAAACGTCTGCGAAATGGAGAAAAGGCTAAAACAAAAGTCCTTCCTCATTGTCACACAATCTTCTCAACTCGAATTGAAATCTATTTTAAAATTGCTGATGTTATATATTTTTTCCTCATATGTTTACGAATAAGACGTTTCTTAAAATACTATATGAGCCGTCCGGCGAGGAAACCAACATTATGGCCTCTGCGTAATGTATCGACCCAGATCAGCCTGCGCAGTCCGTGCAGACTAATCCGGGCAGACACATTCCGTACTATTATGTATGAACTATTCTCAATTACTCTGTACTGCATATTACTACAATCTATAGATCTACATTATTTCTGACAATGACATTTAAACAATTAAATAACTTTGTCAGATCATGTTGCTGAACCCTTTCCAACATATGGACGCTTCCTGACGCGTCTGCATTATTGTGGTAAAACGAAAAAAGTGTTCATTATGAGCAATTTCTCCTTTTACCACAATCTTTCACATATGTTTTCAATTGTTGTTTATAAGAATATGGTTTAACAATATTATCATTCATCAAAGCAGTTGTTCTCTAATTATTTGAATGTCGTTAGTAGGCTGATCGTGACATTTTCCTGTGTGTCCCTTGTCCATTTCTTCACAATGGAGAAGGGTGGTGAAGAAAGATATTGTTATATTATATTATTCTTTTCATATGGTGTCCTTTATAATCCGGTCTTTCATGCAAGAGACATTCTACACATCTTGACAAATCTGCACCCGATTACTTGAAGATATGATTTGAAAGCATTGGCTCCTTAAGATGTGTCGATACCGAAGAAGGCTGTTTGTTTCGGTGTCAGTTCTCTATCTTGCAAACAATTGTTCTGTTTTGTAATGTTTTAATCCTTTCCCATATACAACAATTCTGCAGCAGAGGATTTGAAACGTTTATAATTTGGAATGCGTTAACCCTTTTCCCAACTGCAGGTAGATTTTGACACATCTGCAGAAGATGACAATGTTATCTACTTAATAATTAAACAGCCATTTATGGAGATTTTTCCAATTTTGTCCAAGATATTTCCAAGCTGGTTGTGGGAGTCCGTATACAGTCAAAGATAAACAGTGAAATGTATCACTTGATAATTTCATAGTTTTAAACATTGAGTTTGTCAATAGTCCTATGAAAAGTAAAGTATGTAAATAACACATCTCTTTTTCCTTTCCCACAAACAGGGGCTTTCCGACACCTCTGTAGAAGACGAATTTTGAAACCATTGTAGCAAAAGGGAAATTGCTTATGATGAGCAATTTTCTCATTTACCACAATGTTTTCAACTCTATTCAACACTTATATTAACAGATGTTTTCCATAGTTTTGCCCAGATAACTTTCAAAGTCTGCAGACTTGTGGGAAATGCTTTATGCTTTATGCCTATCAACTTTCAGTCTGACGGAAATTAAAATTATACTGATATTTTTATTTTCGTTTTACATTTGACTTTCTTGCTAGACCTTGTTAAATAATGTTGCAAAATGCAGGTTTACGACTGTATCACCATTGATCTTAAATGGCTATTGCAAATTAAAAAATTTAACTGCCATTGATGAAATGTAAAAGAGATAGACATGAGTTCATAATATTCTCGATTATCATTTAAAGATCAATTCTAAACAGTATTTAGTGGATACCGCCTCAGTTTCGGGAGGTCGCGGGTTCGATCACCGACCGGGTCATACTTAACACTTAAAAATGGTAGTAATAGCTTTGCCTCCTTGCTTTCCTTGGTGCTCACGTTTGTGGAGTTAGCATTTCGACTGACTCACTGGTGTCAGTATAAATGGACCAGGAATACTGGTAAATTACCCAGGAAACCTAAGGTATAACTGAACAATTGATGGAAGCAGGGTAAAGCGGACTGTGCAGGCAGATCTGGGTCGATTGATAATGCAGAGGCCATAATGTTGGTTTTCTCGGGACGGCTCATATCAGGATTAGCTTGCCAGAAGAACTGGTTACTTACCAGGTAAACGCCGTGATATAACAAAAAAAGGGAAAGCAACATAAAATATCAAACAAAAAAGCTTATTCTGAGTTAAAACGATACACCACCAGACTATATCAGTTTCTAAAAATATCCCCATCAATTGTTCTAACTAATTCTGTCAGCTTTTGAGGTGTCAAAAGTCGGTTACCTCAAGGTGGTTTTCATTGGATTTTCTTTCTTGTCATGGTAGGTTAGTGTTTTAAAATAAAACATTGTGGAATAGCTGAGCCTTCCCGCGAGGAAACCAACAGTATGGCATCTGCGTAATGTATCGACCCAGATCAACCTGCGCAGTCCGCTCAGACTGATCCGGGCCGAGACATTCCGTCTCAGGGGGATAGAGGTATAGAGTAATGATTCCTGAAACAGAAAATCTACAGGAGACGAAAAGTGTCTGTCCGGGTTAGCCTGCGCGGCATACTTAGGCTGATCTAGGTCGATACTTTGCGCAGAGTCCATAATTTGATATGATCAATTAAACAATGATTTTTTTCATTGTGAAACAACTCAGTTGGATCAGGAGTATTGTTGCACGTGCGAACATAAATGGCTCAGGGAGCTCGTGCAGTCTCACGGGAGCCTTCGCTATCCGCCTGCATTTAGAGGAGTCCCATATAACGAAAGGTTCCCTTGTAAGCAGTGAATTATGAGCCGAATAACGAGAACACCAACATTGCGTAAAGTATCGAACCAGATCAGCCTAAGCATGCCGCGCAGGCTAAGCTTGACAGACGCTTTGCGCCTCCTGTGGATTTTTTGTTTCAGGAATTGTTACTCTTTACCTCTATCCCGCTGAGAGGGAATGTGTCTGCCCGGATTAGCCTGCGCAGACTGTGCATGTTGATCATGGTCCACACATTACGCAGAGTCCATAATGTTGTTTTTCTCGTGGAACGGCTCAAATGACTTTTCTCAACAGCTAAGTTCCAGATCAGTCTGTTCGTTATACATATCTGCAGATCTTGGATGTTCACAGTCCTATGTCTTACATAAGTAAGTTTGTTAGAAGATCATTTCAACTCGTGTAGGTTCTGATTAGTCTAAGCAGCTGGACATGAATATCTGAAACTACACTGTTCAGAAATGCAAACTTGTACCTTTTTTCGAACGGGCGGGCTCAAATTTCTGCCGGAAAATTATAATCGTAACTGTACAAGTTTTACTTCAATTCCTGTTTCTGGTATTCTTCTCGGGGCACACATAAATGGCGCAGTTCTCCTGGTGTGGATCCCTTTATTGGAGATACTTCGTGGCGAAACCCTAGAAATATGACGGTCCTACTAAACTTGGCATTAGAGTGTGTAATTAGGCCACGGTAATTTTCAATTTAAATATGATTCCTTACCAATGCAATCCAAAAGATGTCCGTATAAGATGCGGATCAAGTCTGTGAAAAAAAAAATGCGCTGTGCTTAAGAGGTTGTTGGTTCCTCGGAGATGACGTTTCACCTATGTTTAAGATGTCGACTTGTAGTCTTATTGCGTCTCCGCAACGGAATCACGAATACGGTTATGGTAATAACTTCCATTGGATGACAGTTTTAAATTCTAGGGATGGGAACGAATACTGAAAACGATATTCGAATATTCGTTTTACTTATTCGAACATATTCGAATATTCGTTTTTCGAGATAAAGATCGGCATCCGATTTCAGGTTCAACCGAATACTGGTACTTTTCCATTTCCCTTTTCTATTAATGGCGATTTTCCAAGTATAAGTATAAGCTATTGTTTACGTAAATATTGCATGTTTTCAACTTTTAATGTAACGGTGCTTCAAGAGAACAAACATTAACGTGATGTTTACGCGTCTCCGTAACGGAATCACGAATACGGTTATGGTAATAGCTCCCATTGAATTTAGTTTAAACTTATTTATTTTACATCGATTGCGAAACAAGCCTTTGGCTTAGATTAATCACTCTCGATGTCTGCCATTGAATGACGGTGATTCATGAAAATAAACATTAACGTGATGTTTACTCGTCTCCGTAACGGAATGTCAAATACGGTTATGGTAATAGCTCCCATTGGATGACAGTTATAATGTACACGTAACAGTGCTTCGTGAGAACAAACATTCACGTGATGTTTACACTTTTGAAAAAAACACCAGCCTGCGCATCCATGCTTTTGATTCGAATGGATACTGCTTTACTGAAGTGTGTTCAAGCCTTCTGTGATTAATTGCCTAACATCGCAGCCCCACATCAGCCTGCATTGGATGATCTGGATCTGCACTGATCACACATACGGTTATGGTACTAGCTGCATGTGCCAGGACAATCAACTTTTACGTGTTAAATGACATGCACGTTGTTCATTTATAAATGTATGTTCTATCTAAAGTACAGTGTTCACGGAACACACAAGAAAACAATAAAAAATAGAAAACAGAGATCTCTCGTTCGTCTGAAAAATCCGTGTGCATGTCATTCTACCGTTTTATGCGAAAATGGGAACCACGATCCATGACAGAAAAAGAAAAAAAGATTGGTCGACTTCAATTGTTTTTTTGCCATTATCCGGCTGACTTCAATTGGTTTTTGCCATTATCCGGCTCTCTTTAATTGGTTGTTGCCATTATTCCCCTGAATTCTATTGGTTGTTGCCATTATCCTACTGCACCCTGGTATCATCATCATTGAATAAGCTCACATTAATGGAGTCGTTTTTAATTCATAATGGTAAATAAGTAGCGAAAATATGGCCCGAGATTAGACTGCATGAATGTGAATGCAGTTTTTGGTATGCATTGTTCGAAAAAATGTCGTTAAACTCGAGCATTACGGCGTATATAAATGTTGTTTAAAAAGTGGAAACGTCATGTTAAGTTTCTAACCTGCGTCTGGATAAAGACTACAATCTAACCTGCGTTATAAGACCACCCATGGGGGAAAAACAATTTGGTCTTTGTTCACAGGTGGTCTTTAATTGATGCAGAAAGTTATTAGCGAACTTAAAAGTGTGCTAATAGACAGGGCATTGCTAAACAAATGTAGTCTTTAATTACAGGGTCCTTTATGCAGGAAATGAGTTATTTGGGAAATTAAAAGTGTGAATGCTATAGACCCGGCATTGCTAAACAAATGTGGTATTTAATTACAGGGTCCTTTATGCAGGAAATGAGTTATTTGGGAAATTAAAAGTGTGAATATAGACAGGGAATTGCTAAACAAATGTGGTATTTAATTACAGGGTCCTTTATGCAGGAAATGAGTTATTTGGGAAATTAAAAGTGTGAATGCTATAGACAGGGAATTGCTAAACAATGATGGTCTTTAGCACAGGGTTGACTGTACATGTAACCCTTCTTCTCGATTATTATCTTTAGAGTCGTCAGATTCAACAAAAGATAAAAACATCTTAAAAATTAAAATTTGATACTTTATCGTTCTGTTCAGAGCCTGTTCAAAACGGTTGTTGAAATAGGGAAAATGAGTTAATTGAAGAATTGTTTTAGCCCAGGTGAGGTATTGAGATTAACCTGCAAAGGTTTGTCACAACATTCGTCTCCATCACATCTCAGTGAAGCTCAAACTGGGTCACTTGAGGTGTAGAAGCTATGTCGCGATAATTTACCAGAACATTCATTTAGAGCAAGTCGCGGTCAAGCTTGAACGGAGTTACCGTTTGGGCTAAAAGAAGGTGAACTTTAAGAAAATACCCGTTACCACTCTAGAGGCCATATAATCGTTTATCCGATCTTCATGAAACTTGGAATTTTAATAAGTGCGAAACACTGACACAAGGTGGGCGATTCATGGCGATTCAAGCTCTCTTGGTTAATATGCCAGCTGCTAAAGAGGATTTATCAATCGTCTGCATCAGAAAAAAAACAATATTTGTTTTCAAGATTATAGCTAATTATTTTTAATGTAACAAAGTATATACCTTGATCAGAAGTTTGCACCAAACAGAAAACGTCTGGGAAATGGAGAAAATGCTAACAAAGAAGACCTTCCTCATTGTCACACAAACTTCTCAACTCGAATTGAAATCTATTTTAAATGTGCTGATGTTAAATATTTTTTCCTCATATGTTTACGAATAAGACGTTTCTAAAAATACTTAAAATATGAGCCGTCCGGCGAAGAAACCAACATTATGGCCTCTGTGTAATGTATCTAACCAGATCAGCCTGCGCAGTACGCGCAGACTGATTCGGGCCGACACATTCCGTATCATGGGTATAGAGGTATAGAGTAATGATTCCAGAAACAGAAAGTCCACAGGAGGCGATCCGGGTCGATACTTTACACAGAGTCCACAATGTTGGTTTTTTCGCGAGACAGCTCAATTATCAGGCCTCTGCGTAATGTATCGACACAGATCAGCCTGCGCTGTCCGCGCAGACTGATCCGGGCCGACACATTCCGTATCATGGTTATAGATGTATAGAGTAATGATTCCTGAAACAGAAAATCCACAGGAGGCGAAAAGTGTCTATCCCGGTAAGCCTGAGGGGCATGCTTAGTCTGATCCGGGTCGATACTTTACGCAGAGTCCACAATGTTGGTTATCTCGCGAGACAGCTCAATTATCAGGTCGACGGTCAAATCGAGGACTTGGCGTGAAACGGTTGTAACTAAAATTAGTATTTTTTTACCAAGTTTAATCACCTCGCCATAAAGTCTTTATAAGCGTTAAATCAATTTTCTTGGTAAACAATGGAAATTTAGGTGCCATTGCTCGTTATTTCGAAATAAGTTTTTAGTTACAACCGTTTCACGCCAAGCCCTCGAAATGTTATGTGAATAAAGCAAACGATTTTCTGAAACATTCTATTTTACAGCATTCTTCATATTCTTATTTCAATTGTTTATTATTATCGTCACGAAGAGAGGTACCAAATGACATAAGAATGATTTCTATTTTAGTTTAAACATATCTAATTCTCATATATTTTACATAGTAGGAAACATCAAGAAATATACAATGGAGAAATAGATTGGACTGAAAGCTCATAGCTTATTTTAGGTCCTCTCCAATAAAGATTGATTTACAAGAAGCACGGTGAATAGTTAACATGTTCAGAAAATATCAGCTTAGCTTTGTAAGTTATCATACACGAAAAAGATATGCATAATAGCGAGTGTAGAGAGAGCAAGAGGGGGAGGGAGAAAGAGAGAGATATATAAAGAGAGAATAATAGAGATTGAGGAGGGTGGGTTGCGTTTGGGAGGTTAGTTAATGTATATGTCAAATATCAATACCAAATAAAATATAACATAAAAAAGATTCATAAAGAGTTGCAAGTAAACAAACAAGAATTTCGGAAAGGGGTTAATTATCGTGAGCTAAACCTTTTGGTTCCGATTATAAACGTTTGAACTGATTCAAAAATAGCCGTGCTCTGGGAAAACGAACCTTATCAATATGATAAAAATCAGACTCGCCATCTATGCTATCTAGTAGAGATTCACACTATTAGCCGAAGGTTTCTTGAAACCTACTGTGACTTCTTTATGAACGGAGCAGGTACAGATCAAAACGTGCGAATTCCCAGATTGATCCGGATCGATAATGTCCACAAACACGTGAAGGTATTGTTTTCGTAGAGCAGGGCCCGTTTAGGCAAGTACATGAGAAGAGGTACTAAGTAAGCATTTTTCTGGTGAGTGTAGGTTCATCAGATCAGCTTGTCCACCAGGTCTGTCTAATTAGATAACAGAAGCTTCTATCCAAGCTAGTGTACGTAATATGAACCGTTCCACGAGAAAACTAACATTATGGACTCTGCGTAATGTATCGACACAGATTAGCCTGCGCTGTCCGCGCAGGATATTCCGGGCCGAAACATTTCGTCTCAGGGGGAAAAGGGGTATACAGTAATGATTCATGAAACAGAAACACCACAGGAGGCGAAGAGTGTATGTCCGGATTAGCCTGCGCGGCATGCTTAGGCTGATCCGGGTCAATATTTAACGCAGAGTCCACAATGATGGTTTTCTCGTGGGACGGCTCATAATGTGATCTGAATCAACAGTATTCACACGAGACAACCTGTAACCTTTTCCAATGCACGGACTCGTTTAGGAGGTCTGTTCGTGTTCACAGAAAATTTATAAGACAAGTGTCGGGATGGGCGTCTGGTCGTATAATAATTTTATCCCCCATTCATGTTTCAACATCGGAATCCATTCAATCAACAGAAGTTTTCATGGAGAACCAAAACGTTGAGGCAGCATAAATTTACACTAACTAAAATGGGTCACGTACTATGAAAAACGACTTTCAGGCGTTTTTCCCAAATGTTTATGTCTGTTTCCCTCTATGTGTTCGTATCTGTTTCCCTCAATGTGTTCGTCTCTGTTTCCCTCAATGTGTACGTCTCTTTTTTCCTCTATGTGTTAATCTCTGTTTCCCTCTAAGTGTTCGTCTCTGTTTCCCTCAATGTGTTCGTCTCTGTTTCCCTCAATGTGTTCGTCTCTGTTTCCCTCAATGTGTTCGTCTCTGTTTCCCTCAAAGTGTTCGTCTCTGTTTCCCTCAATGTGTTAGTCTCTGTTTCCCTCAATGTGTTCGTCTCTTTTTCCCTCTATGTGTTCGTCTCTCTTTCCATCTATGTGTTCGTCTCTGTTTCCCTCAATGTGTTCGTCTCTGTTTCCCTCAATGTGTTCGTCTCTTTTTCCCTCTATGTGTTCGTCTCTCTTTCCATCTATGTGTTCGTCTCTGTTTCCCTCTTTATGTTCGTCTCTTTTTCCCTCTATGGGTTCGTCTCTTTTTCCCTCTATATGTTCGTCTCTGTTTCCCTCTTTGTGTTCGTCTCTTTTTCCCTCTATGTGTTCGTCTCTGTTTCCCTCAAAGTGTTCGTCTCTGTTTCCCTCAATGTGTTCGTCTTTGTTTCCCTCAATGTGTTAATCTCTTTTGCCCTCTATGTGTTCGTCTCTCTTTCCATCTATGTGTTCGTCTCTGTTTCCCTCTTTGTGTTCGTCTCTTTTTCCCTCTATGTGTTCGTCTCTTTTTCCCTTTATATGTTCGTCTCTGTTTCCCCCTATGTGTTCGTCTCTGTTTCCCTCTATGTGTAAAACTTATTACATTTATATCATACTATAATAAAAAGAAGCAACTTGTGTTTTTATGTAATCTAAAATAAGAAAATAGGTGTACTACCATTCGTGGAAAACAGTAGTGCAGAGGTAGAGCGACGGCCTCTCGTACCAAAACTCCCGGGTTTGAGTCCCGTGATGAGCGGTTTCTGAGTTTTAACACACACTGCGCGAATACTGGTTAAGTCTCTAGGGAGCAGACATCGAGGGTGATTAATATAAGCTCAAAGCTTGTTTCGCAATCGATGTAAAATAAATAAGTTTAAAATATATACCATTCAAATAGATAAGAGCCACGTCTGGCGATTTGAGGTCTTATTGCCTGACCGGTTTGATATCTTTACAAAGTAACAGTGCCGTACAAGTGGTAGGGCTAAACTTATTGTGTTTGTGTTTAAAGATGCTGTTATGCCTTAACTACATATAGGCGGACAGGGAAGGCTCTGGTGCTATTGTACGTATGCACACATGCTTATCTGGATCTGCAATGTCACATGCTTATCTGGATCTGCAATGCACACATGCTTATCTGGATCTGCAATGTCACATGCTTATCTGGATCTGCAATGTCACATGCTTATCTTGATCTGCAATGTCACATGATTATCTGGATCTGCAATGTCACACGCTTATCTGGATCTGCAATGTCACACGCTTATCTGGATCTGCAATGTCACATGCTTATCTGGATCTGCAATGTACGCAGAAGCCATACGACCGTCAATGGCCAAAAGCGGCTCATTCATATGCGAACATGTGCAGTGTATCACTGACTAGCTTTCCATGTGTTAAAGCAGTCTAGTAACGGAAGAAGGAGGTGTCAGACTAATTTTCAAAACGGGCTTTCTAGCAGACCAATTGTTTCATTTATACCTAGTTACGCTCGCAACACATTTGCACGAAGTCATGCGCTCGTGGTTGAAAGGTCCCAAGCGTAAATGAGTCTCGATGCACATGACAATAATGACGAGTTAACCGATGCTGTGTATCCACAATCCGACTACATATGAGTCGAATTACGAGAAAACCAACAGTGTCGACCCGGATCAGCCTAAGCATGCCGCGTAGGCTAACACGGATAGACACTTTTCGCCTCCTGCGGATTTTCTGTTTCAGGAATCACTACTCTATACATCTATCCCCCTCAGACGGAATGTGTCGGCCGGATCAGTCTGCGCGGACAGCGCAGACTGATCTGGTCGATACATTACGCAGATTTCCGGTAGATTTTCTGTTTCAGGAATCATTACTCTATACCTCTATCTCCCTGATACGGAATGTGTCGACCCTAAATGGTCGGCGTGGAATGTACAGGCTGATCTGGGTCATTACGTCTATAATGTTGATTTTCTCGTGGAACGGCTCAAATGCAATTTCTCTAGACGTAATGTTTGTCGAAATATAGAAGTGTTTCGCCATTAGTTTACAAACAGTATGCCATGTACCTTTATTGTTATGCTGACATGAAAATGTAGCAAGCGTCATTTTTGTTCTGCTTCTGGGGGTTGATATAAGATGCACACATGTCTCTATAACATATAGACAAACAGTGAACACGCTGGCGAGACTGTACGTATACACAGACCCATCCGAGTTGATATTGTACACATATTTATTACGACCCCCTTATCGTCAGACGCGACCCACATATGAATAATGTTGTCGTTGATTGTCTAGAATCACACAGTTTGGTATAAATCGCCAAGAATAACATATCACTCTCCTTACCTTGGAATATTTGTTCATAGCGATACATTGGTATAACATTATCTCTATAATGTCACCATTGACAGATCATTGATCATATTATTATATCCAAAAATAATATATAAACTATAAAACATGCTTCAATCTTCCATTATGTATCTTATTTCTTACTTTCTCTGTATAAAATGTCTTTCTTTATCTCTCATTCTCAATGTATATCTCATATTGTTTTCATTATTACGCGTTGTGTTGCCCTCAGATCACGATGAGATAAGACTATATCAATATCCCAGAAACAGAGGGAAACGTTGGTGCCATACTGTGGAGACTTACAGTAATGTCGCTTTAAACGTGCTTTTCAAAAACAAACTTTGTTGAATTTACGACGATTGAAAATGCAGCTGCATCGATACACATCTGCGTAATGTATCGACCAGATCAGGCTGCGCTGTCCGCGCAGACTGATCCGGCCGACACATTCCGTCTAAGGGGGGATAGATAGAGTAGTGATTCCTGAAACGGAACATCCACAGGAGGCGAAAAGTGTATATCCGGGTACGCCTGTGTGGCATGCTTAGGCTGATCCGGGTCGATACTTTACGCAGAGTCCACAATGTTGATTTTCTCACGAGACGGACTGCACATTGGTTATTGCAAAGCTACGCCCCTGATTCCAATCCGCACAGATTGTTCTTGCTCTGCGATGTTCGCCGATTCGTAATCCACGTAGAAGATTTCACAAATCGAGGGTTTGGCGTGAAACGTTTGTAACTAAAATTGGTATTTTGTTACCAAGGAAGGTTAATCCCCTCGCCATAAAGTCTTTTTAAGCGTTAAATCCTTTTTCTTGGTAAACAATGGAAATTTAGGTGCCATTGCTCGTTCTGAGCAATGGCACCTAAATTTGCATTGTTTACAAAGGGGTCAAAATTGACCCTAAACCAGGGTTTTCAAAATAGGTTTTTAGATACAACTGTTTCAGGCCAAGCCCTTGAAATCATCTGAAACACATTTTCTTTTTAGACTAAATTGGATCGATGCGCATACGCAGATCGGAATCTCAAGATGTAATAAATACGCTAAAACTATTTTTTCTTTGAGCACGATTCATTAGTTCCTAACGTTATGAGGCCCATTGTTTACTATCACAATAGTACCAATTCCTCGTTGCCTATTCGTACCTAGTCTGGTTCCTAACTTCCTATGGTAGTACGCTGTAATAAGGGGAAGGAACTCCAGACTAATTCGTACAGGGATCATATATCATCATGTAGTGTCGATGATTATAAAAATGGCACATGCGGCGACGAGAAAATGTTTTCTAATGTCGCGGCCGGGACAATATATATATTTTTTTTTTTTGAAAACACTACGTAAAATATAGACCCGGATTAGCCTAAGCATGCCGCGCAATTTACCCGGACAGACACTTTTCGCCTCCTGTTGATTTTCTATTTCAGGAATCATTACTCTATACCTCTATCCCCCTGTGACGGAATGTATCGACCCGGATTAGCCTGAACACGCTGATCTGGCTCGATGCATTACGCAGAGTCCATAATGTTGGTTTTCTCGTGGAACAGCTCATATAGATACACTGACACGTCTGAGTCTATAATGTTCGAAGGTGTAATAAGACCCCCGTATCTCCTGACGTGACTCTCATTCGGCAAACATTTTCGACCCAGTGAACTGGCTTATTTCGACATTATGTTCATTCCTAGAATTGTTCCCGGTTGACATGCTATTTGTCTTTTCCCTCGGTGACAGACATGTAATTAACCTGTAAAGTATGTAGCTGGAATGCCTTAGGATCTTGGATATAATCTTGAATACTGTAAAGACGCATTTTTTCTGTATTGAATCCTAGGACGTTTTCGACAGTATTTGAGCCGTTCCACGAGAAAACCAACATTATGGCTTCTGCGTAATGCATCGACCCAGATCAGCCTGCGCAGTCCGCGCAGGCTGATCAGGGCCGACACATTCCGTTTCAGGTGGATATAGGTATAGAGCAATGATTCCTGAAACAGAAAAATCAACAGGAGGCGAAAAGTGTCTGTCCGGATTAGCCTGCGCGGCATGCTTATGCTGATCAGGGTCGATATATTACGCATAATCCACATAATTGGTTTTCTCGCGGGACGGCTCATTTCATGTATATCACGGTGTTATTTAACAGAAAATACAGTAGTATTTGTCATTACACCGATTCCTCAGTCGTACTTCTATCTCAACAACCTAGATCACCAAGGAGCGAAGCCATTGCAATCATATTTAATATATTTGGTATGATGACACGACCTTGGATCGAACTCTAGTCTCCCGCTACTAAAACGGACGCAGTTCCCAGCACAACACGGAGACGGTACAAAGAAGGATAAGGACTAATTTGATACACGGTTCGATCAAATACATGTACATAAGTTGACGATGCAAGTTATTGTTCGACCTATGTACTAAAAAAAACCTTGAATAGTTAGGCGTATGTTCATACATAAATAGTACTGCCTCTGTGCTGTAGTGTTGTCCGTCTCGGGTGCGGTGGGGGGGGGGGGGGGGGGGTGGGGGTCCTGAGTTTGATCCTTGGTCGGATCATACCAAAGACTTTATAAATGGTAGTAATGCCCCCCTTGGCGTTCAATGGTTAGCATTACGACTGACTGGCTGGTTCCAGTATAAATGGACCAGTAGTGCTGGTAACTCACCCATGAAACCCCGTGATATAACTGAACAATTGTTAAAAACGGCGTAAAACACCAAACAATCTAACAATCAATATGTTAATAGTATAACCGTATATTTATTGCATTCGATACAAGGAAAAGCTCAGGTCAGCCTACAGCCTTCCTACATTCTGATCAGAGCCGCCCTTGGTTTGCCATATGAGACAGTTCATGAGAGAATGTACAAGTTGGCATTTCCGAGCGTAAAGGTTCGGATCATCCTGTCCATCTGATCAGTCTTTTCAGAATGTACAAAGGTTCGCAGATGTTTCTAATGGGCTTATGCAAGTTATATGAGAGATCTTGATAAAACTGTGCAAATGCGCATCTGGATGGATATACACCGTTCACAAAATATAAACATTAGATTAATTGAATGATTGTTTTATGTTTTACGCCACTTTCAATGATTCTTCACCACGTTTCCTGGGTAAGTTACCCGTTCTACTGGTCAATTTATCCTGCCACCAGTCAGTCAATCGTAATACTATCCCCGCCATCCTGAGCGCTAAGGAGGGCATCTATTACTATTACTACCATCTGGGTATGACCCGGTCG
Source organism: Serripes groenlandicus (assembly GCA_031761405.1). NCBI lineage: Eukaryota > Metazoa > Mollusca > Bivalvia > Cardiida > Cardiidae > Serripes > Serripes groenlandicus. The sequence continues at coordinate 60,749,631 of JASEVX010000006.1, read as the reverse complement.
GGGATCGAACCCGCGACGTCCCGCCCCCGAGGCGTAAGCTCTTCCACTACACCAAAAGTGGAAAACATTGTGACAAAAGGAGAAATTGCACGTTTTGTGCAATTTCTTCTTTTGTCACTATGTTTTCAAAAAGCCGTCTGCTGCACCGAGATCATTGATGGGTACAGTTGTAGTTAATCAACTTTAGTCTTGTCAAGTGTGTTTTTTAAAATGAAAGTTATTACGAAGCACATACATGTATAATTAGTATTTAGTAGTAAACCTTTCGCGATAGGCTTTAACTATTTCAGCGCTGAATTCCCTAAAGTAGACTCTTCCTTGTTTTAAAACGGGCGACTCCATTTTTCATGTAAAAAGCGTTTTGGAATAATTTGATAAAAGGCAAACAATGCTGATTTCAGGTGGGATTCTTGGACATAGAACATGTCCTAGCCTAGTACTCGTTTGTTTACATAGGGGTCAGGAATAAGTGTGCTCCCGCCGTTATATAAATGACAACCTGATATAAAAGGCGGAAACACCTAATCAATCAATGGATCCATCATGTTGTAGAGCTGACAATGTGCAGTAGTAAGAATAAAGTTAACCTATTACGATAACTTTATGAGTAAGACATTATTTCACACTTTGAGGATATAGTTCCATGTTGAAGCATAATGTTTGCAAATACAATCATATTTACAACTAATGTAAGTACTTAACGTACGTTAAGTTCAAAACCTTCGTTAGAAAGGCCCTTCAAAAAGATATATATATATATAAGAGCCGTTCCATGAGAAAACCAACAGTATGGCATCTGCGTAATGTATCGACCCAGATCAGCCTGCGCAGTCTGCGGATGCTAATCCAGGCCTTCACATTCCGCATCAGAGGGATAGAGGTATAGAGTAATTATTCCCGAAACAGAAAATCCACAGGAGGGAAAAAATTGTCTGTCCTGGTTAGCCTGCGCGGCATGCTTTCGCAGATCCGGGTCGATACTTTACGCAGAGTCCACAATGTTGGTTTTCTCGCGGGACGGCTCATATCATCTGCGTAATGTATCGACCAGATCAGCCTGCGCTCTCCGCGCAGACTGATCCGGCCGACACATTCCGTCTTAGGGGGAAAGATGTATAGAGTAGCTATTCCTGAAACAGAAAATCCACAGGAGGCGAAAAGTGTCTATCCGGGTTAGCCTGCGCGGCATGCTTAGGCTGATCCGGGTCGATACTTTACGCAGAGTCCACAATGTTGGTTTTCTCGCGGGACGGCTCAATTATATACATATATATCGCACCTTTCTTGCAACCGATTCACTGAAATAGAAAGTACAACCATACGACATCGGAAATATCAAAATGCTTTCAATGCTGAATTTAAGGCGACCAGAGGTTCTGGATATGCCAGCTGGCCTGTCTTTATACTGGTGGCACCGGTTCCGCACACGTTCACATAGCAGTCAGATGGTTGATGAGAGAAGTATTTATCCCAGCATTGTATGAACAACATGCACGTGCCTACTACAGAGTCGGGGGACCGATAGTTTAAACTAAGTATCGTGTTAGACTAAACGAATATTGTTAAGTTTCTGTCTGTGCAAAGACCACATTCTTAAAGTAAGACAACTTAGATCCCGTAACTGTACCGACTTAAAAAGTCAATAACTTAGCGAAACAAATGTGCCGAAAGAAAATGAAACATGAAATATTGTCTGTTGTCGGATCATCGATAATGCTATAATAATGCAGCTATTTTTTTCCTGAAGTCGATTTTCTTGATACAATCTGCAGTAGAATACGCAACAAAATCGTCTATGGGACACGTCATCTGCAAACCGAACTCCGTGGTTTTGCGACTAGCGAAATAAGATCAAATTCTTACTGATCCACATTTCAGTTAAACAAATATCCTGAACGTTGGAAGAGAACCGTTTAAGAAACAAATAAAGATTACAATAGAAAGACAAGCATAAATCTGTTATGGTAATATTTATTTACCATTTCCCTTATACGAGAAATATGTAGCAGACGACTTCGAAAATATACAGGCTAAAACTATACGATTTCTTTACGAATGAAAGTCTAGATATTAAATAAAGAAGTTGAAAATATTGAGGTAAATGGGAAACATTGCTAATTATTAACAATTTATCCGTTTGCCACAATGTTTTCAAATCACGTCTGTAGCAGATGCGTCAAAATGCGTCTGCATATGGAAAAGGGTTAATTTCGAAACCACGGACGGTGGGGCTCTGTATGACTTGACTTGTTTCTTTGTCGGTCCGCTATGGTTTTGATTTTGTTGTAAGAAATCCCGTTGAGCGAAATGAACGCCTCGGTGAAAACATAGACTTGTCAATAAAAACAGAACACACATTATAAAGGAATTCAAAAGAAACTATTAATGAGTATGCAACAGCTTTACCTCATATTATATAATAATATATTATATAATAAGGAACGTCTTGTTAACATTCACGTAGAGTTTTAAATAGACCTTTGTGCGCTGTCCACGCAGCCTGATCCGGACGACATATTCCGTCTTAGGGGGATAAATGTATAGATAAATGATTCCTGAAACAAAAAATCCATAGGAGGCGAAAAGTGTATGGCCGGATTAGCCTGCGTGGCATGCTAAGGATGATCCGGGTTGACACTTTACGCAGATACCACAATGTTGGTTTTCTCGCGCGACGGCTCATATGTATCCATAAGGAAGACACTTTCGTCGTGCTTGACCCAAACTCATATTGCTTTATCGCTTTACATCACGCCAGGAGACCTGGCATCCCGACGGCTTTATGAATAATATCAATGAATCATGTCTAAGTTATATATTCGGTAGTTGAATGGACGTATACAAATTTAAAATTAACAGTTTTTAAAGGACTGATGTCAGTCAAAGCACCCATGATCTAGCATAGCAAGAATTCGAATCGAGTTATTGCTGGATTTTAAGAAATTAATGTATGTTTTGTCAGTTTCAGTGTTTATTATAAAATTCAAGCATAATTATCAAGAAAACAGCAATTTTAATTGTTTTAATTAGCGATCAGGAATGCTGCAACACTGTTTTGCATAGACTGATCCGTTCCAGTAAAGTATTGGAGTCATCGTGTTCTAGGAACAACACGAGTTCTATCAATGTACTTGTTGTGCTAAAATAATAGGCATATGTAGATTAACACCGAATATGATATAGACGATATTTATAACAACGGGTACTGTATATGTACATATCTTACTGTATTGAGTTGGAATTAACGTAGATGGATTTACTTTTCATTTCAGGAATGCCGACACCAAGCAGAACAATGATATCCAGTAAAATGTCTTTCTTCATTGTCGTAAGTCTTCTTGGTGGTAGTGTGATAACAGTTTGTGGTAAAATAGTGACAACACACAACGGCCAGGTGGACGGCTTCACACGGACAATTGATGGCGTTCAGTTAGACACGTACTTTGGAATTCCTTTTGCAGCGCCACCTCTTGGTGACCTTCGATTTCGGGCGCCACAGGAAGTTGCCAATTGGACAGGCGTGAAAGAGACTAAAACCCAGCCTAACTGTTGCATGCAGTCTCCGGACACGTATTTTAACCGATTTCGTGGTGTTGAAATGTGGAACTGTAACACAAATGTCAGTGAGGATTGTTTGTATTTGAATATGTGGGTTCCTCGCTCAAATGATGGGTCTAAATTAACGACAATGCTATGGATTTACGGCGGTTCGTTTGCTTATGGGTCTATAACGCTGGATACTTACGACGGCTCATATTTGGCTGTGAAACAAAACGTGATCGTGGCTTCGATGCAGTACAGGATGACCGCCCATGGCTTTATATATACAGGAACCGAAGAGGCTCCGGGTAACGTAGGTTTACGAGATCAACAGATGGGAATGAAGTGGATATATGATAATATCGCGCATTTCGGTGGTGATCAATCTAAAATAACACTATTTGGTGAAAGCGCTGGTTCAGCTAGCGTTAGTTACCATCTGATAATACCGTCCTCAATGCCTTACTTCACGAATGCAATTATGCAAAGTACAACTTTCTCTGCCCATTGGGCAATCAGAGACAGAGAGAATGTTCTAGCCAAAACGAAAGACTTGGCAAAAATAATGAACTGTGATAATGACGATATAAATGAAATAATGGTTTGCCTTAGAAAAGCGGATGCATCGGACATTGAAAATAACCAATGGTTAATCAACACCACGGATATAGGTATATTCGGGATTGTAGCTGATGGTGACTTTTTGCCCAATCACCCAACATATCTTTTAAACTCGGGGAAAATTAAAGACACGGACATTTTATTAGGTACTACAAAAGACGAAGGAGAATTTTTTTTGTTATATTTCTACCAGGATATAATTTTACCGCGTAATTTGTGGACACCAGTTCCTCTGAACAGAACAGAATATGTTGAAGTAGCGAGTCGTATATCAGGGTTTGACACTAAGTTAGGGATGGAGTTGTTACTGTATGTTTATGAAATGTCCAACCTGCCTTTAGTTAGAGGTACCTACTGGGATTTACTGGATAATATGCGTAAGTATAATGTAGCTGTGCTCTGGAAATTGTTGAATATACCAAATTAGTGAAAACAAATAACAATTTCGCGCTTTCTTTAGAATAAACGATATAGGTTATAAGTTATATAACAAAAATTAGGTAATAAGTTATATAAAATGTGTTTCGTTATATACTTTTTTCTTCGTGTTATCGTCAACATCTGGTTAAATATGTAAAATCTCGCGGGAAAAAAAATATCTCCAATTATAAAAAAAAAAAATTTACATAAAAACTGTTGAAAAAATATATTACATTTTGATAAAATAAAACAATTTCATGTACGATACAACCGGATAGTTTTTGTAAAATGTAAGAGGCGTAACTAAATGTTGTCCTATATCATCGTACTAGTTCGTACACATCCGAATCTTTCAATTTTATAACAGGAAAGTCAATCATAGTATAGTTCTGGTAGTGTCCTTTTGACTACTGGAACCAAGTGTGTGAAGCGTCACGCCGTGTGTCATCGGTATAGAGCGTATACTGTTGGCTACCCTACTCAACACTTATATGAGCCGTCCCGCAAGAAAACCAACATTGTGAACTCTGCGTAAAGTATCAACCAAGATCAGCCTAAGCATGCCGCGCAGGCTTACCCGGAAAGACACTGTTCGCCTCCTGTGGATTTTCTGTTTCAGGAATCATTACTCTTCACCTCTATCCCCCTGAGACGGAATGTGTCGACTCGGATCAGTCTGCGCGAATTACGCAGGCTGATCTGGGTCCATACATGATTACGCAGAAGCCATATCAGGGAAAGGGTTAAATTATGTTTCTTTATATGAGCCGTCCCGCAAGAAAACCAACTCTGTGGACTCTGCGTAAATTATCGACCCGGATCAGCATAAGCATGCCGCGGACAGAAACGTTTCGCCTCCTGTGGATTTTCTGTTCCAGGAATCATTACTCTATACCTGAGACGGAATGTGTCGGCCCGGATTAGCCTGCGCGGGCTGATCTGGGTCGATACATTACGCAGAGACCATAGTGTTGGTTTTCTTTTAGGACGTCTCATATCGTGATATTCCTGAAATAGGCAATGGACTCCTTCCAATGCTAAGCTTGACAAGTTCATCTTAAACATTCAGTATTGAAAGAGTTAAATAACCATAGTGCGCATGCGCTATGGCAGAACTTACGATCGCCAATCTAACTTTACCCTTACCAACATACAAATGCTTCTCAATATACGACTTTTGAAAACATTGTGGAAAACGTGCTCATTGATAAAAGGTTACCCCCCATTGTCACAATGATTACTTACAACTCTTAAAAATATTCTTTCATTTACAGATAAATTTTCTATTGTTTGCCTAGCTATGTTCTAAGGTGTCTGCCGCAGAATTGTTATATGTTGCAAAAGATTAAGTTACCCATGTTCCCCATGAAACAACTCTCATTCGATAGTTGAAGCATTCGCTGTATACGTATGTTTCTCCTCTGTTATACTTGACCGAAATAGTCAATAGACATTCTGTAATTATTCCTTGCGGCTACTATTTGCTAATGGTCTAGACAATTACTTTTTAGCAAGTGCGAAACATCTCGCCAGTGATGTTAACCCTTTCACCGCCCGAATTTCACAAAGTCGATTCTTCCTTGTTGAAAATTGGACCACTCCATATTGCGTCCAATAGGAAATTTGGATAAAATTAATGTCTAAATGGCAAACAATGTAGATTCATGTAGAGAAAGCTATGTCATATGAACCTGCAATGTTTGCAAAAGTCTTTAATTGCCTTTGGTAGCGAAAGGGTTAACCCTTTACCTCATAAAACAGACTCGTAACGCATCTCCAGAAGAAGACTGGATGATATATTGTGTAGGAAAAAATGAAAGGATATTCATTATGTGTAACTTCTCCATCTTAATATATATATAAGTCTACTTTGGCATGCACATACCAAGTTTATATAGATAATTAAACCATTTTCTTCATATATTTACCTCTTTGGAAGTTAATTGTATAGAAAGTGATGAATTAATCATACGCTTAGAATTTCTTGAGTCCGCTTCTAAGAAAATGAACAAATCTATAAGAGGTTTATTTTACTGTTTTTGCTGAAGTAAATATCTCTACATTTAAAGGTTTTAGATTGTTTTATGCAATATATGAATTCAATTGAAGCTTTTTTGGTGGAGGACATTAAATATGATGTTTCAAGGTCAATAACAGATATCGATATAATTATTTTCTGTATTTCTTTTGAAAACAGTGTATATCTCTAAAAGAAAGAATAATGTTAAAATAAAATGGAAATAATTTCCATACCATAACTTTAAAATGAAGTAAAATGATATCAATTTATTGTTATTTCTGATTCGCCTAATCGTAGGAGAACAACACTAAAATAGTGTTTATATATATCTTGATCAGAATGTTCGCAAAGTTCAATGTGTACTCTTTCGCACGGAAAGGCACACACACACACACACACACACACACACACATATATATATATATATATATATATATATATATATATATATATATATTAGCCGTTCCACGAGAAAACCTACATTATGAACTCTGCGTAATGTATCGACCCAGATCAGCCTGCGCAGTCCGCATATGCTTATCCGGGTCGACATATTCCGTTTAAGGGGGATAGAGGTATAGAATAATTATTCCTGAAACAGAAAATGCACAGGAAGCGAAAAGTGTTTGTCCGGGCTAGCATGCTCGGCATGCTTAAGCTGATCCGGATCAATACTTTACGCAGTCCACAATGTTGGTTTTCTCGCGGAACGTCTCAATATATATATGTTTAGAAACTTAAGGATCATATTAGCATGTACATATACTCCGTGTTATCAGAGACTCGACACAAGTTCACGGAAGCTTCTAATAAGCTTATGTAAGTAATGTGTTAAACGTGAAGATATTGATCAGTATGTTCTCATGAGTAAGTTGATCTGGATCTACAATGTTAAAAAAAGCTTACATGTACGTTTTCGCATGGACAGGTTCATATTTATAGAAACTTCATTGGCGCTCAAGTTCGAAGGGTTTTATTACATCTGACGTGTTGGTGTCAATGTAAATTCGTCGTATTCGTCGTATTCGTCGTTCGTAGATTACCTATATCAAGTGGGTGTGTTTTGGCCTGTTGTGATCATGACGGAAACCACCTCGGTAGTATAGTGGTAGGGCGTCAGCTTTGAAAGCGGCTTCGGTTCCCGGTCGAGTCATACCGAATATAATTGGCTGTCCTCCTTTGCGCTCAGGGCTGTGTGGATAGCATTACGCTCGGTAGGCCGGTGTCGGGACAAACTTACCAGCAGTACTGGTTATTTACCCGGGTAAAGCGACATAAAACATTATTCAAACAGACAAACAAAATCAAGACGGAAGTTAATATGTCATATGAGCCGTTACGTGAGAAAACCAACACAATTGTCTCTGCGTAATGTTTCGTCCCAGATCAGCCTGCACAATCCGCGCAGGCTAATACGGGCCGACACATTCTGTCTCAGGGGGAAAGAGGTATAGACTAATGATTCCTGAAACAGAAAATCCACAGGAGGCGAACATTGTCTGTCCGGGATAGCCTGTGCGGCATGCTTAGGCTGATCCGGGTCGATACTTTACGCAGCGTCCAAAATGTTGGTTTTCTCGCGAGACGGCTCAACTATAGGCAGTTTACCAGATATATACTAAACTATCCTTTTCTCGTTGACAGTTGGTGACTACTATTTTAAATGCTCCGTTAGGGAGCTGGCTAGATGGAATTCCAAGCACCATTCAAATAGAGGGACATATGTTTACCGGTTCGATTATATCAACTCCAACAACCCATGGCCGTCGCACCTAGGGTCCCTCCATGGATATGAGATAGAGTCGGTCTTTGGTATACCTTTCAATCCTAAATACAACTATACAGAGATGGACAGAACAGTCAGTGCCAGCGTTATGAAGTATTTCGCAACATTTGCTAAAACAGGGTACGTACTTTAAACCCTTTCACTGATACCGACATCTGTTTACGCCTGTGCAGCAGAATATTGTTTGAAAACAGTGTGGGAAAAGAAGACGGAAAAGAAGACGGTGATTATAAGGCGCAAATTTCCCACATTAGTTTCATTTCGGTTTATAAATAGTATCAACTTATTGTTCTGTTTGTAGAAATATTACACTTTTTGACCCTCACGTTTGTAAAACAAACCTACTGTTTAGAATATTATATTACGAAAAGCAAACCAACAAAACCGAAGTTCAAGGTCAATTATCGCATTTTCAAAATCAAAGTATTGTTTTGTCGTTATGACGTCATCGAAGTATTAACCATTTCCCACATTCAACAAATATGAAGCAATTTTGTGTTAAAGCACATGGCGAAAATATGGAGAATGTCTATGACTATAAGTATAATATTGAAAATAGTTGAAAACTTTGTCGAAAAGGGAAATATCACTCATTATAAGCAATTTCTACTTTAGTAACAATGTTTACAAAAGTATTTTTCTGCTGCAATGGCGTCAGAAACCATCTGTATGTGCAGGGACCGTATTGTCCCTGGTATGTCAGAAATGATCTGTATGTGCAGGGACCGTATGTCCCTGGTATGTCAGAAATCATCTGTATGTGCAGGAACCGTATTGTCCCTGGTATGTCGGAAATCATCTGTATGTGAAGGGACCGTATGTCTCTGGTATGTCAGATAGGGCTAACGAAATTTATATGAACAGTTCTTACCACATAGAGACAATTTTCCCTGAGTATTGGCATGGGTGTTTGGTATAGACCTTGGTTTTCAATTAAAACCTTCATATTCTGACAACGGGCGTTTTGGGATTGTCCTAACACACCGAGCGCTCGGACATACGCTAGCCTAATCAGCCAATCAAATTACAGCTTTGACTAACATGCGCCGATCACTCGGTGTGTTAGGACAAGCTAATTACCCCCTGAGTGCACCCTTTAGTATTGATAGTATTTAGAATAACATAACAACTTCAATGTTATAAAAGCTCAATTGTTATCCCAACAAGGCCCCGTGTTCTGATATGACTTATGTGCCCGACTTTAAAGAGAATTTTTCGAACAAAGGGTACGGTTTTTTAAAGGAAATTAAACAATTTAGTTTTACTTAGTTTTTACCTGTAAATCTGTTTTACAGAGATGATTATGCAATACTTAGATACTAATTGATTTGGAATTAACAATATTTCTATCCTTTCAGCGCGACAAGTTCAATTTCTCTCTTCCGAAATTAACTCTTAACTTCAAACGACATCTCCTCCTAATCCACTTTCAAAGTGTTCAAAGATTTAAAACCTTATTGAAAATGACCTTTACTTTCAAGCTGTTTCATTGACAGTGTCCACTCCTTGCAGTTTCATTTGCACTCGTGATAAAAAATCACAAATATTTGTAGTTAAATATATCAATATTGCTACTATACTATCACTCGGGTGATCGATTAAGGGCCATCTTGGCCCTCTTGTTACTTTGGCTTGATTGCAAGGTAACTAGTTAACTCTTTCAGCGCCACAGACGACATTGAAGTTTTTACAAACAATGCAGGTTCAGGTGAGTCAGCTCGTAACGAGCTGAACTCAGCATTGTTTGCCTTTTAGTTACCATAATAGTCCAAAACTTTCATGAATTGAGAAATGGACTCACCCGATTTTGAACATGGAAGAGTCTACTTTAAACAATTAGGCGCTGAAAGAGTTAAAGACTCGCCAGGTTTAAACAATTACATGCACATCGTTACCAATTACATGTTCCTTTATTTACAGGAATGCTAACAGTATTAGTTCCGGTTTAACCACGTGGCCACAATTTACCGACAACTCCGAAGATTATGTCGTTATATCAGATACAATCAAAGTACAGAAAGGGTTCAGAACGAAGGAGTGTACTTTCTGGAATAGCATCGTTCCGAAACTTCCAAGTCTTATTTCAGGTAATATTAGCAATGTTTCTGATGCTCGGCAAAAGATATTCTTAACAGGTCTTGTTCCAACGATATTTCTCGCATACAGTGATGCAGAGGTAGAGCGTCGTACCAAAGGTCCCGGTTCGAATCTCGTGATCAGCGAGTTCTTACAAACAAACGGCGCGAGTACTGGTTCTCCATGAGGCAGACATCGAGCGTGATTAATAAAAGCTGAAATATTATTTCGCAATCGATGTAAAATAAATAAGTTTTAATTAAATAAGCTTTTTACGCGTGTCCAAAAAAAATATCTTGCTGGGGAGCTTTTTTGGATGGTGCACAAAATAGCGGTTTGTGTTTAATAGACGCATGTATATCATTATGATTTGCTTGTATTCTCTTCAAATAATTGATTTGTTTCATGAAACCGCATATGATAGAATAAACATCAAAGAGTAAGAATTATAGTTAAAAACGTGTTATTAAAAGCATACTATTTGTAACAAGCATCGTGTGTAGGGCTAATTGACAGACAGTGCATAGCCGGATCATGATGCACACTGACAATGGGATCCGGATCGTCAATGGTCTTACATTATCTAAGCTCGGTTTTTGTAGATAACGGCATATGTTTCCTCATGTATCAGAACACTGAACTCCCGTATGTCCTTATTCAGAAAATCGTCCATGCGGTATTAATTGGATCACGTCACATGGAACCCGAGATTTTGGAAATTTTAAAAATAATGATAATTGCAATCAAATCCATACTTTTATATCCCATTATTTCTCATGACGGCTCCCCAGAGACCTCTAGAATACTTGTACTATCAGAATGGCGAACGGTCTGACTGCGCAGAATCACAGTCTGATCTGGATCGTCGCTGGTCGCACTTCCCGTAAGATTCGTTTTCGTGTGACGTGGCTCTTATACGTATGTTGAGTTGGAAAATGGCATACGAAGAATGTTGTAATTATATTGATAACGCACCAGGTCGGCAGATCAAACAAACATGGTCTGGTTTATTGGATAATTTGCCGTGCCCTTGTATCTCGTTGACTGGCCCATGGGACCTCTTATATACGCTTTTATTGACTTTTTTGGATGATTCGTTACGAGTTTGGTCAATTAAAGTCCCACATTGCAATTTCGGAAATCCCTGGAAAATGTCGTTTTCAACGAAAGTGATTTGAATTGTAAATTGCCGCTCACTTAAACGTTTGTTTTAAAGTTCAATCCCCTAATTGAGAATTCAATATGTTTCTGTGTCATGTCTATAAACAGGGGCGTAGCTTGGCGATAATCAATGTGTAGGCCGTCTCGTGAGAAAATCAACATTGTGGACTCTGCCTAAAGTATCGACCCGGATCAGCCTAAGCATGCCACACAGGCGTACCCGGATATACACTTTTCGCCTCCTGTGGATCTTCTGTTTCAGGAATCACTACTCTATCTATCCCCCCTTAGACGGAATGTGTGGGCCGGATCAGTCTGCGCGGACAGCGCAGGCTGATCTGGTCGATACATTACGCAGATGTAAATCAGCATGTTATGGCTTAAGAAATACTGTTTGGCATACTTAAACTGATCCTGGTAGATACTTTACGCAGAGTCCATAATTTTGGTTTTCACGCGGGGAACGGCTCTATAAAGATCGGTACATTTCTAGCATTGCTCAAATGTTTCTACTGTCTCCGGAGTGTAGTGCTTAGAGCGTCGGTCTTTGGAAGGGAAACTAGGGTTTGATCCCAGGTCGGTTTACAAATGATAGTAATAGTTTCCTACTAGGCGCTATTGGTTGTGATGGCAACATTACGACTAATGCATCGGTATTAGGGTTAACCCTTTCTCTCATACGGCAATTCTGCAGCAGACGACTTTGAACGTATAGAAAATCTCTATAATTGAATGGATAACCTATGACAAAAAGTGGAAAACATTGTGGCAAAAGGAGAAATTGCACGTTTTGTGCAATTTCTTCTTTTGTCACTATGTTTTCAAAAAGCCGTCTGCTGCAGAGGCGTCAGAAAGCGTCTATATGAGGTATTAGGGTTAATAGTACCTGTATACTAGTATTTTAGTCATGAAACGCCGTGATATAACTGAAATACTGTTGCAAGCCGTGTAAGTTATCATTCAAAATAACAAATCAAATGTTTTTAATTGTTTTATTGTGTTTGTTGTTTCGTTTCAGATTCATATAAAAACGATGCATACACCAGCGGTTCAGATTGTAGCAGCATTTCCGGTTCCGGTAGACTATCCGCGATTGTGTTTTTAGTATTGTTTCATTTCCTGTCATAACTTTACCCTTCACCCATTTAGTATTTGATATCGTGTTTACGAACCCTTGATACTTATGACCATTCTGTTCATACTTGCAATCTAATGTTGGTCTACAAGGATCGCTTCTCATTCAAAGTTCGTATGCTAAACAAACCTCATTGAACCCTTTCCCACGTGCAACAAATCTGCAGCAGACGACTTTAAAAACACGGTGACAAAAACCTGAAAAATCTCCATAAAATAATGAGCAATTTCTCCTTTGGCCACAATGTTTTCAACTTTATTTAACAATTATTTTATGTCGTCTGCTGCTTATGCATCAAACCGCGTCTGCAGGTTGGAAAGGGTTAAAGTTCTAAAAAATCAAGAATGTAAATGTCAATTCTGAATATTCAAAAACATTTGTGTTTACTTGGGATCTGAGGATATCTTATTAATGTTTTGCCAAAATATATACCTTTTTGTGACATGACAGTGTTTGATTGATTGATTTATTGATTGATTGATTGATTGATTTATTGATTGATTGGGGTTTAACGCCGTTTCAGTCATATCACGACGGCCAGTTCAACTGCTCATGTATTACCTGGATTTCTCACACAAGTACTCCACACAACAGCCATTCCAAGCAACTGGCTGCTTTTCGGCATTGACTGTTAGCCCATTTGTGGAAGAAGACGTGACGCTTGTCACATTGACGTTTGTCAAACGTCGGAAAGAATATTGGCCAAGCTGGAAATCTAACTAACAACCCCTGGATTGACAGCCCGCGTCGCTTCCGACTGAGCTACCGGTGCTCGGAGAACATATCATTTTACTCTTACCATTATCTGGAACGGATATGCCGTTTGAAAACAATGGTTCGCTTCTATAATAAACACTGAAGTATACATGAATTACGAAGCTGACATTACATACATGAATTAAGCGATAAGTCGAACAGGTCGATAACTCGAATACAATTATAGGTCCCTTTCGAGTTCGAGTAATCGAGAGTTCACTGTAGGGAAGTCAGTATGAATTATTTGGGACAATTTATTGTACTCCAGTATAGATTGTGTTAAACTGCACACACGACCATGATGTTGTAGATTATTTTCTTCTTGTTCATTCATTTCAATGCATTTCAAAGTGATCGATCGATCTTTTGCTATTTCACTTTGTTCTAATCATGTTATAGTTTTATAATGGCGGTAGTTCTACAAACAAGAAAGGGGTTTGGGTTGTGTTTATAGGAAAATTGTGTCCGTTTCAGGACACGTTTTACACTTGCGTTCAATACCCACGAAAACTGTTCCATTATGCACGAAAGCCCACTTCGCTCCGGCGACTAGTAGTCGATTTTTACAACACACCATTTGATTGGTTGATCCGCCTAGCTCATGTCGGAGTGTACGTTGTGTTAGGACACTCTGGAAAAGATCATGATATGCGGGTTATAACGGGGATAAATGACTCCTCTCCACGTGATATCGGCGACCAGTGATCACTTCAGGTTTAACCCTTTCTCAAATGCAGACCCGTTTTGATGCTTCTGTAACAGACGTCTTTTGAACATATTTTGGACAAGGAAGAAACTGATCATTATATGCAACTCATTCTATTGCCACAATGTTTTTCAACTTTATTTAACTCTTTCAGCGCCGAATTGTTTAAAGTAGACTCTTCCATGTTCAAACTCAGACGACCCTATTTTCATGTTATGGTTTTTTTTGGAATATCTTTATAACTCACAGCCAAACAATACAGATTTCAGGTGAGACAGCTCGTTACGAGCTGACTCACCTGAATCTGTATTGTTTGCAAAGAGCTCAATATTGCCTTTGGCGCTGAAAGAGTTAATTATTACTCAATCAAGTATTGAACCTTTCCTTATATATACCTCGATATTTTCAGAATCGTCTATAGCAGATGGGTTGTAGTTGGAAAGGGTTGAATCTCTACGTAAACGAATGGGATTATGTCGTGTTCCTCTCATGTTTCTATTTCTTTACTATTTTGACTGTATTTTGTTTGATGTCTACAGTTGCATTTTCAAGGAAGGACGTCTTCCAATTGTTCATAATTCAATTTTATATGTTTACAGTTATACAGAAAACACATAATAAACCATACACTTACCTTTATTCGGGCGTATTGTAATTTTTTAGATATTTACTGGCAAGTCTATTAGTAACAAGTCCACCGGTTTAACCCTTTGTCCCATGTCACTAAACCAATTTAAAGGCAACTTGTTTACAAACCGCATTTACCGCCTTTGTAGCAGACTGCTTGGTAGCAAACGAGCAATTTCTAAATTTCCCAACATGTTTCCAACTCTGTATAAATATCTTACTTCCAATATTTCATATGTCACAATTCTTTTCTGAAATTATTTTCAAAGCAGACGACTCTAGAAAAGTATCATTTACAAGGTATGCGAAGTTTGCACGAAGTTCGATATTCGGTAATCGATATGAATTTCGAGCTGAAACAATTATAGAGCCAGCACCAGATTCGTGAACTCCGTTACGCATTGAAATATACGTTACCTTCATTATTTTGTAGGACGATTATCAATAAGAATATAGATCTGAATGTCGGGCTAGGTCGATATTCGAGAAAATGGTGATTTCGTTTTTCTGATCATGTAGAAGGGCGAATACCGATTTGAATATGGAGCCAGGTCGATATTCGAGAAAATGGTGGTTTACAAAATAAGTCCTTAAATGTAAGACAGTCAAAGCTATGAACTTGTATAGGTTTTTAAGGGCCTCGAAACACATGGTTATTTCGGTTGATTGCTTTTTTCCCCCGCAACTTAACCATTTCCCACATACAACTAATATTCAGCAGACGACTTTGAACAAATTTAGGCAAATATATGGAAAATCTCTGTAAGATGAAAGTATTATTATTGAGTTCAGTTGAAAACATTTTTCTTCTTTTATCACAATATTTTCAAAAGTCGGATGCTGTAGATACATATTTACTTATTTCAGGTACAACCATTGATAACTGCAATCGGCACTTCTGGCTCTGACGGCACTGACAGCACTACTCTCCTGTTGCCATAGTTTTTCAAATCCTTTCAGAATTAAAACTTTCAATTTATGAGGTTTTCCAGATTTTTGTCAAGAGGTTTTCAAAGATGTCTGCTGCATATTCGTTGTAGGTGGGAAAGGGTTAAGGAAAGCTGTTTTGATGTTTACGCACTTATCCAAATTAAACCAATAGAAATCATATCCCTGCAAAATATATTCAATAGAACCATGAATTAATACTGAAAATAAAATAAATTTAGATCATATTTCTCAAAAGTTAATGTTCCAAGGAGCTTGAAGGTGTCATCTTTAGACATCTGTCTTGTGTGAGCAGTCTCTCCTTTCTTCATGATCGAGTCAAATTCTATCTTTGCAAACCACTGACATTCAAAGATCATACGGGCCAGCAGAACTGGCTGGTTGTCAAATCGCCAATTATTTTCCTTAAATTCATTATACTTATTAGCAAGCGCTGAGCGTGTGTCCTCACGAACTTGGACTATTGCAGGAAAATAATCACTTTGCTTCGTTGGGGCATGGTTATTGTAGATGCCAACAGCAAATGGTTTCAAAAATGTTTGAAGGTAATAATACAGTAGCCTTGAAAGCCTGCCGTTTCCATTACCAAAAGGATGGAGCTGAACAAAAGAAGCAGAAAAAAAAACAAAAAAAACTTAATCATTTCAAGAACGCTCTCATCTGTTACTTTCCTGTTTATCTTTTCTTTCAGATACTCGGCCATAAAATTTGCATAGTCCATCAACGTGGGATATACTGTACCAAGAAATTCTGGGTTTGGATAATTTACTGGCTCCTTTGTTATTGGACAGACAGTTGAACGAACACATTCAGATAATTGTTCATCATTCCTTATCAAGGCTTTCATTAATTTCCTGCGAACTTCTGAAACTGAGTCACTACTAAAAATACCTTGCGTTTCTTCCTTTGACGGTCGAAAAATGCCCACGCTTTCAACATATTTTAATGGTCCAATTGAGGCTTTTCAGAATCACTTTTCTCTTTCTGTTTTATGGGGTTTTGTTGGACAATGCTGTTGATGATTTGTAATGGTTTTCTTTCAATTTCATACATGTATGTTTCATATTCCTGTGTTGCAGCTTTCATGCTGGATTATCTTGAAAACTAACACCTCAATACTTATTTGGAAGATAAAATAATCCCTGGATTTTTTAATTATACGATCTGATAACTGAACCCCTTCATACTGTTGGTTGTAAGCGTCAATGTCTTTAATCATTTGCTCATTTGTGATGTTTCGATCAGTTGTCCAGGAAGCAATATTAAAACTTAAGAAAAAGCTAGTATGTTTCATCCCTTCATCTATTCTAACTTGTTTTGCCTTGTGTTCCAGTTCCATACTGACTGTAGTAAAAAAGGAAAAAAGAAAGAAAGTTGATTGTGTGTGGAAGACGGTGGTGCATAGGTAGTAGAGCGTCGGCCTCTCGTACTAAAGGCATCAGGTTCGAATCCCGTGATGAGCGGGTTCTGCCTTTGGGATTTTCCACACAAACGGCGCGAGTACTGGTTAATTCTCAAGGGTGCAGACATCCAGCGTTATTAATATAAGCTGAAAGCTTGTTTCGCAATCGATGTAAAATAAATAAGTTTTAAAGAAAGAGATGTTATGAAAATGAATGTCTTCGTCTTAAGCGTGACTGATCATGTGACTGATCATGGGAAAAGATCAATGCTATCGACCCTGTGGCGTACGGGATAGTGCACTGACACATTTGTAAAGAAACCGGTTTATCAAGTTATATCAAATAAGAAAATCTTTCGATAGAGTAAGCGGGGGTAACGTACCCCCTTTATATTCTAATAAATTTAAGTTTATGAAATACGAGGCCAGTAATCACGAATAATAAAATGATGATTGAAGCCACCATGCTATAGACTGAAAAGGGTAAAGGAGATAAGCATAGGTTAGTGCATATAAATCATGTGTAAGCTGGTTAAACCTTTCTCACATGTAGACGCTTTTTTAACACATCTGCAGCAGACAACTTTCAAAAACGTTGCAGCAAAAGGAGAAATTTCCTAAATGTTTTCAAAGTCGTCTGTCGTAAATCGAGACTTACCAGAGTTACTCGGTCCTGGCAAAAGAGAGAGAAAAAACTAAAATGTTGATGTTGTTTTGTTTTGGTTTTCTTTTTTTAACGAAGAACATATACATGATCATTTTCCAAATAAATATGAATAGTTTCGCATACCTATAATTTGCACCGTAGACGCCGTTTCTAATTGAATTACGCTCTCCGTGTCTGCAATATGTATGAGAAAGTATCGATATGCGTACCCTTTTAAACTAAACCAAAACAACAACAACAACGCTAATTTTTCTGTTTGGGGCTCTATGTAAGAAAGACTAGTATTAAGTTTAAATATTATTCTTTATCATTTTAAAACCCTTATACCAAATACAATAGCAATTCATATATAATTATATAAAAACAGCATACATTTTTTTGTTTCAGCACAGTGCAAATACATATATTTGAAAAATACATTCATATAATCGGCACATATAAAATATTTAAGAGAATCTTTCTTCAAGATGCATTAATGTTAATGTCTTATTAATCATTCGATGTTTCCATGTCTCTGTTTTCATGCCAGTCTCTCTCCAGTCACGGCACTCGAGCTTCAATTTATAGAAATCCACAACTACGAGCGGAATATAATTCACCGTATATACCATCCCATACCACTTTTCTATAACACCTTCTTCGTTTATTTCTTGTATAATTTAATCCGAATAAAGTTGTAATTGTTTTTTCGACGTTAATAAACACGTGTGATCGTGAATATAAAAGCTGCTTTGTATCCATAATCATAAATATGAATACAAACACAGACATGTTGAACGTCGATTGAAAGTGGAAAGGTCTTGAATGACATCTTTCTTGGTATGAACGTCATATGAATCCGTGTATGCGAAAGGTAAAAGTTGACATAGTAGTCGCGTCAATATATGACAAAAGATACCTTTACCCCAACAAAATTGCAACAAAATGTTTTTCAACGGTTTTGATTACTATTGGGTATAGTTAATGACCAAAAATAATTCTTTGAAAATCCAACTTCCGGAAAGCGCCTTTTTTCAAGATGGCTGCCAGTGCCATAAAATATTTTTAAGCGATTTAGTATTAACACCAGGGTAATACATGTTGTACCTATAATCCACTGTTCAGTTGTCCAGAACCTAGGTAAGTGATGTAAGAAAGTCCCTGAGTATGTAGGTAGTCAAAAAAATCAAAATGGCTGCCAAAATGACATCCAAGATGGCTGCCACCACCCTAAAATGCCTATATATCATTTACTGTTTACAACAGACAAGAACTTTTGGTGCCTATCCATAGGTTTTGCGGGTAAAGGAATCCAATAAAGTATGTTAAACTAGCAATGAGTAGTCAGGTAATGACTGAGATGCTTAAATGATTTCCAAGATATCCTCTAAAATCTTAAAATGACTGTAAGACACGTATTATTTATACATTTGACCAGCCGCTGTATTGGAAGGCTGCTGAAATCATCACAGATGCACCAGAGAATATCCATATACAACAAATTGTTCTGATGCAAGGTTGCTTTCACACCTTTACAAATTTTCTCGGAGCCGTAGGAACACTAACGGGTGGCACAGGACTTACAAACATTATGGAAGTGGTTTATGGGGATAATGCTGCACTACAATTGATGACTGGGAAGTCAGTCCAAAGATCATTCCGCGGTCACCTGCTGGTAAACAACTGCCTTAACCACATGATTGTGTCAGCCATGGTTAATGAAAATCCTGAGTTTGCATAACTGGCTGATCAGTCTGAGGATATAATACGTCCTTGTTGGCAGACGAGACGATGATAGAGAGTGTTGTAACATCGGATACAATTGCCGAAATGAAATATGAAATGGACAAAAAAGAAGGCTGAACTTCGTGATAGGTCAAAGACGAGTCAGTTATAGCTGAATTAGCAGGAGATGCTACAAATCACACAAGCTCTGATCAAAGCAGATCGCACTGGATCTTTGACAATGCACGTATAGGCTGTCTCGGTTTGCCTACCCATATTTGCAGCAGCTGGACATTGAAATCCGCACATTTCTATCTTGAAGAAATGAGTAAACTGGAATCCAAACATCCTGATGTATTCAAACAAATCTTCGAAGGCTTCCATGTAGTTCGTCGCAGCAATCAGTTCTGGGCTGGCCTGAGTGCTGACCTTTTAATCGAACAGACACTGCTAAAGTCACTGAAGAGTACTGGAGGCTTGACACATGGAAGAGGGATGACCAAAAAACAATGCTCGCTATTGCCAATGTCAATACCCGTGACATCAGAGTACAACAATGCCATGCAAGAGTTCAACAATCTCTCCTACACAACAAGGCAGCACAAGGAATCTACTGAAGCGAGGATCAAGAGATTCATCTGATCTGGCAAACAACCATGCAAAACTAGTGATGATGCACACCTTTCTTCGAAAATCCTTCTCTCAGAAACATTGTCAATGGTGTAGTGCCCTCGGAAGATGTAAATGTACACAACTACAAGTCAGTTGGTAGCATAATCATTGGCAAAATGAATTGACAGCCGGTTTTCACATTCTCATTCAAACGGAAAGACAAACCTAAAACTCTTGGATATAGCTCTGCAGTAAAAGTTGCTCCTTATCAAACTATTGATCCAGCCTTGTTGTTCCAGTGGTTCTTAGTAGTGTCCAAAACAAGTGATCTTTCATTGGAAGTAGTCATGAGTTACAAGCTCAGTCCGTTCCAACCTGCCCTGTATGAGGTCAGAGGTGTCTTTAAAAAGGTTGATAAACTACAACTTGGTCATGCCATTATTGCTCATTCGAAAACAGACCACTATGTCCTGGACATAGGTTCATTACTCCATGGGGTGTACCATGGAAGAGGGGTGTTAGCTATGGTGCGATTGCGCAGTCATATGCTATGGTGCGATTGCGCAGTCATATGCCGACTTCACCATTCTCCATTACGGTTTAGCAACTAGTTTTTGATGGGTATATCGGTCCATACATTAAGGACAATACACATCAAAGGCGTGGGCAGAATATACACCCATTAGTCATATTCACTGCAGACACTGAGTTTGCAGGGAAGAAGGATAAATTTCTGTCGCGAGACAACAACAAACAAGAGCTGACTGATCTGATAAATTGGGAACTAAGAGAACGAAATTGCAATGTAATCAACCACCTGGTGATGCAGACGAAGATATTTTTAACGCTGCAGTAGAATGGTCGTGTCTACACTCGACCACTTTGATTTAAGAAGATACTGACCTACTGATTCTACTACTTTATCATGTGCATACAGGTTGCAATGACATATATTTTCGCTAGGACAATCAGTCAAAGGGTATCAAGATGTATAACATAAACAAAGTGAAAGCAATTATAGGTGGCTAGTTATGTTCGCAGTTACTCTTCATTCATGCCTTCACAGGTTGTGATACGACATCCAGGATTTTTGGCATTGGAGAGAACTCAGCATTTCAAAATCTGGTGAAAGGTGATCCTAATCTCAAATCCAGCGCCAACGCTTTTCTTTTCCCAAACCAGCTAAGGGACGTTATAGAGCGTGTTGGCATTCAGGCAATGTCAGTAATGTTTGGCGGACAGTGCATCGATTCTCTTGCATCCTTGCGCTACATCATGTTCAGCAAGAAAGTTGTCTCGTCCAAGTCATTTGTCACTCCCGAACGTCTTCCCCCTACTGCATCGTCCATGAAATACCACAATCTACCAGATTATGGTCTGGATTGGAGAAGAAAAGGGCATAGATGTCCTAAGTTGGGGCTGGAAACTTGAAGACACACAGTTTGTACCAATCATGACAAATTTAAATGCTGCTCCTATCCTGTCAATCTCCTGACGATCGTCCACTGTAACTGTTCAATGCTTGTGGTTCACTTCGTTGTAGCTGCAGAACGCATAGGCTACCACGCACTGCTGTTTGTGGCCAGTGTCAACTTAACGTGTGTGACAATCCGTTTAACCAGTATGTTGTTCCAGAGGAGTAGGATTATGACAGTGATTGACTCATTACCGAATTACTTCAACCAGACATATGATATTTGCTAGATCACTGAGCAATACAACATGGATGTGAAGGGTAAATGCCTGGTTTTAAAGGTATTGAAGTTTATTTCATACCTTCATTATGCCTCAATACTTAATATATGATCGTCTACCAAAGCCTAGACAATATGTACACTATAGGATGATCAAAACATGATGTACATCTGTTTCATGGTATTTGAGGCCATCTTGAAATTGAGTTTAAACACCATATTGCATCTCAAACATTCCCTGATTACTCATTGATAGTTAAAACATACTTAATTAGCTTCCTTGACCCCTGAAACCTATAGTTTGACACCAAAATTACTAGTCTACGGTATGTAGTAAATGATTTATAGTCTGTTTAGGTATTGGCGGTCATCTTGGATGTCATTTTAGCTCCCATTTTGAATTTATTGATGACCTACTTACATCTATACATTCTTCTAGCACTCATGTGTGCTCTCAACAACTAATCAATGGAGATAGATACCAAATGTATTACCATGGTGTAAATACTAATTAGCATACTTATATGTTATGGCACTGGCGGCCATCTTGGACGCCATCTTGAAAAAAAGCACTTTCTGGAAGTTGGATTTTTAAAGAATTCTTTTTGGTCATTAACTATACCCAATAGTAGTCAAAACCATTGAAAAACCTTTTGTTGCAATTTTTGGGGGGTCAAACAGTATATTGACCAGACTATAGCTTCATATTCTATACATCCACACAGTCTAGTCGGAATCGACACATGTTGATATGATATTTAAATAAGCTTATGGAACGCCTTTACTGTCTTACTATGTTGTATTGTATTATACGCAGTACATTTTCATGTATACGAGGTACACATTTCATTTGACGTGGTACATATTTCATTTGACGTGGTACATTTGCATGATATGCAATGCATTTTGTATAATATATCGTGTTTTTTTAATAATATGAAGTGTACAAGTATGAAGATACAGTAGAATAACCATTATATAGTGTGCATACAACGTCATATGAAAATGGTGCTATCTTGTTTATGAACATGTAGTAGAGCGAATACCGATTTGAATATCGATTTGAATATAGAGCCAGGTCGATATTCGTGAAAATGGTGCTATCGTCTTCCTGATCATGTAGAAGGGCGAACCCCGATTTGAATGTCGATTTGAATTTAGAGCCAGGTCGATATTCGGTAAAATGGTGCTATGGTCTTTCTGGCCATGTAGTAAAGCGAATACCGATTTGAATATCGATTTGAATATGGAGCCAGATCGATATTCGAGAAAATGGTGCTATCTTTTTTATGAACATGTAGTAGAGTCAATACCCATATGAATATCGATTTGAATATAGAGCCAGGTCGATATTCGTGAAAATGGTGCTATCGTCTTCCTGATCATGTAGAAGGGCGAACCCCGATTTGAATGTCGATTTGAATTTAGAGCCAGGTCGATATTCGGTAAAATGGTGCTATGGTCTTTCTGACCATGTAGTAGAGCCAATACCGATTTGAATATCGATTTGAATATGGAGCCAGATCGATATTCGAGAAAATGTTGCTATCTTTTTACTGAACATGTAGTAGAGCGAATACCGATTTGAATATCGATTTGAATATAGATCCAGGTCGATATTCGTGAAAATCGTACTATCGTCTTTCTGATCATGTAGAAGGGCGAACCCAGATTTGAATGTCGATTTGAATTTAGAGCCAGGTCGATATTCGGTAAAATGGTGCTATGGTCTTTCTGACAATGTAGAAGAGCGAATATCGATTTGAATATCGATTTGAATATCGATTTGAATATGGAGCCATATCGATATTCGAGAAAATGGTGCTATCTTTTTTATGAACATGTAGTAGAGCGAATACCGATTTGAATATCGATTTGAATATAGAGCCAGGTCGATATTCGTGAACATGGTGCTATCGTCTTCCTGATCATGTAGAAGGGCGAACCCCGATTTGAATGTCGATTTGAATTTAGAGCCAGGTCGATATTCGGTAAAATGGTGCTATGGTCTTTCTGACCATATAGTAGAGCGAATACCGATTTGAATATCGATTTGAATATGGAGCCAGATCGATATTCGAGAAAATGGTGCTATCTTTTTTATGAACATGTAGTAGAGCGAATACCGATTTGAATATCGATTTGAATATAGAGCCAGGCCGATATTCGTGAAAATGGTGCTATCGTCTTCCTGATCATGTAGAAGGGCGAACCCCGATTTGAATGTCGATTTGAATTTAGAGCCAGGTCGATATTCGAGAAAATGGTGCTATGGTCTTTCTGACCATGCAGTAGACCGAATTCCGATTTGAATACCGATTTGAATATGGAGCCAGATCGATATTCTTTTTTATGAATATGTAGTAGAGCGAATACCGATTTGAATATCGATTTGAATATAGAGCCAGGTCGATATTCGTGAAAAGGGTGCTATCGTCTTCCTGATCATGTAGAAGGGCGAACCCCGATTTGAATATCGATTTGAATTTAGTGCCAGGTCGATATTCGGTAAAATGGTGCTATTGTCTTTCTGACCATGTAGCAGAGCGAATACCGATTTGAATATAGAGCCAGGTCGATATTCAAAACATGGTGCTATTGTCTTTCTGACCATGAAGTAGAGCGAATACCGATTTGAATATCGATTTAAATATGGAGCCAAATCGATATTCGTGTAAATGCTGATATCGTCTTCGAGATATTGATACGTTCGAGTTATCGACATGTTCAGGTTATCGAGATATGGAGATGTTCGAGTATCGAGATATGGAGATGTTCGAGTTATCGAAATATTCGAGTTATCAATATATTCGAGCTATCGAAATATTCGAGTTATCGAGATGTTCGAGTTATTGCAATATTCGAGATATCGAAATCTTCGAGTTATCGAAATATTCGAGTTTTCGAAATATTCGAGTTATCGAAATATTCGAGTTATCGAAATATTTGAGTTATCGAGATGTTCGAGTTATTGCTATATTCGATATATCGAAATATTCGTGATGTCGAAATATTCGAGTTATCGAAACATTCGAGATATGGAGATGTTCGAATTATCGAAATGTTCGAAATATCGATGTGTTCGAGCTCGGTATTCCAGGTCATGATCAAAGAGACGAAATCACAATTTTCCCAAATACCGACCTGGATCTATATTTAAATCGATATTCAAATCGGTATTTACGCTTCTATGTGATTAACACGACGTTGAAAGTTTTTTCCCGAATATCGACCTGGGTCTATATTCAAATCGATATTAAAATCGGTATTCGCTCTACTACATGTTCTGAAAAAATATAGCACCATTTTCCCGAATATCGACCTGGATCTATATTCAAATCGACATTCAAATCGGTATTCGCTCTACTACATGGGCAGGAAGACGATAGCACCGTTTACCGAATATCGATCTGGCTCTATATTCAAATCGATATTCAAATCGGTATTCGCTCTGCTACATGGTCAGAAAGACAATAGCACCATTTTACCGAATATCGACCTGGCACTAAATTCAAATCGATATTCAAATCGGGGTTCGCC
Source organism: Serripes groenlandicus (assembly GCA_031761405.1). Taxonomy (NCBI): domain Eukaryota; kingdom Metazoa; phylum Mollusca; class Bivalvia; order Cardiida; family Cardiidae; genus Serripes; species Serripes groenlandicus. The sequence continues at coordinate 60,724,216 of JASEVX010000006.1, read as the reverse complement.
CTTCTACATGATCAGGAAGACGATAGCACCCTTTTCACGAATATCGACCTGGCTCTATATTCAAATCGATATTCAAATCGGTATTCGCTCTACTACATGGTCAGGAAGACCATAGCACCATTTTACCGAATATCGACCTGGAACTAAATTCAAATCGATATTCAAATCGGGGTTCGCCCTTCTACATGACCAGGAAGACGATAGCACCATATTCACCGAATATCGACCTGGCTCTGTATTCAAATCGGTATTTGCTCTACTGCATGGTCAGAAAAGAGATAGCACCATTTTCTCGAATATCGATCTGGCTCCATATTCAAATCGATATTCAAATCGGTATTCGCTCTTCCACATGGTCAGAAAGACCATAGAACCATTTTACCGAATATCGACCTGGCACTAAATTCAAATCGACATTCAAATCGGGGTTCGCCCTTCTACATGATCAGGAAGACAATAGCACCATGTTCACGAATATCGACCTGGCTCTATATTCAAATCGGTATTCGCTCTACTACATGGTCAGAAAGACCATAGCACCATTTTACCGAATATCGACCTGGCACTAAATTCAAATCGATATTCAAATCGGGGTTCGCCCTTCTACATGACCAGGAAGACGAAAGCACCATATTCACCGAATATCGACCTGGCTCTAAATTCAAATCGACATTCAAATCGGGGTTCGCCCTTCTACATGATCAGGAAGACGATAGCACCATATTCACCGAATATCGACCTGGCTCTGTATTCAAATCGGTATTCGCTCTACTGCATGGTCAGAAAAGTGATAGCACTATTTTCTCGAATATCGATCTGGCTCCATATTCAAATCGGTATTCAAATCGGTATTGGCTCTACTGCATGGTCAGAAAGACCATAGCACCATTTTACCGAATATCGACATGGCACTAAATTCAAATCGATATTCAAATCGGGGTTCGCCCTTCTACATGACCAGGAAGACGATAGCACCATATTCACCGAATATCGACCTGGCTCTAAATTCAAATCGACATTCAAATCGGGGTTCGCCCTTCTACATGATCAGGAAGACAATAGCACCATTTTCACGAATATTGACCTGGCTCTATATTCAAATTGGTATTCGCTCTACTACATGGTCAGAAAGACCATAGCACCATTTTACCGAATATCGACCTGGCACTAAATTCAAATCGATATTCAAATCGGGGTTCGCCCTTCTACATGACCAGGAAGACGATAGCACCATATTCACTGAATATCGACCTGGCACTAAATTCAAATCGATATTCAAATCGGGGTTCGCCCTTCTACATGATCAGGAAGACGATAGCACCATATTCACCGAATATCGACCTGGCTCTGTATTCAAATCGGTATTCGCTCTACTACATGGTCAGAAAAGAGATAACACCATTTTCTCGAATATCGACCTGGCTCTATATTCAAATCGATATTCAAATCGGTATTCGCTCTACTACATGGTCAGGACGATAGCACCATTTACCGAATATCGACCTGGCTCTATATTCAAATCGATATTCAAATCGGTATTTGCTCTACTACATGGTCAGAAAAGAGATAGCACCATTTTCTCGAATATCGACCTGGCTCGACATTCAGATCTATATTCATATCGATATTCGTCATACTAAATAATGACGGTAACGTATATTGCAATGCGTAACAGAGTTCATGAATCTGGTGCTGGCTCTATATTTGTTTCAGCTCTACATTCATATCGGTATTGAATATCGATTACCGAATATCGAACTTCGTGCCAACTTCACATACCTACTTTATACGCGGTACATTTACATTGGGGATGATCATACTTTCCGGCATTCTCCGGAATTATTTCAGGAAATTACCGAGCATGACAGATAGGTTTGAACATTAACACCGTCTAATCCATTTTAAAAAGGTCTTGTGGAACAATCTTTATGCAAAGTGTACACATTTTCTAAATAGACAAGATGCAGAATGTCGTCTATGCAGGCGATCTCTGATTGCTGAAGCAGACACTCTTGAAATCATTACGGCAAAAGGATAAATTGATCATCTTGAGAAATTTCTCCATTTGTCACAATGCGTTCAACCAACTCCGCTTCAATAATCATACTTTCATTTATTAAGAGTTTCTATACTTTTGCCTTAACGTCATCTGATGCATACTTGTTGTATTACGGAAAAGATTTAAAAATGTGTTTAGGTTACCACTTTATGGTAATGTTCCCTCATAAAAACAACTTTAAATTCCTCAGCAGCTTCTGGAAGTAAGAGAAATAACTTGAAAAGTGATTGTTATAGATATGAATCAGACTCTATGGATGTACAGACTGCTCCAAATCTACATTGTATAGAAAGTCATCGAGTACCTTTTCCTATGAACGGTTTCATATAGCTCACTTATAATGACATGTTTTCAGATAAGGAGGTTAATGTTCGAATGATCAAAGTAAACAAATTGTTAAATCGGTTACCTAGTACATGTACCCCAAATACTTTACATAGCACTTCAGGTCATTAACTCTTTTAGCGCCAAAGGCAATATTGAGCTTTTTGCAAACAATGCAGATTCAGGTGAGTCAGCTCGTAACGAGCTGTCTCACCTGAAATCTGCATTGTTTGGCTGTGAGTTATAAAAATATTCCAAAAATCCTATAATATGAAAATAGAGTCGTCCGAGTTTGAACATGGAAGAGTCTACTTTAAACAATTCGGCGTTGAAAGGGTTAACCATTAACGTGACTATTAGATTTACAGACTCATATAAGAAAGCCAAGAAAACGGATTTACATGAACTTTTTGACTAGAACGATATTCTTGTTTATGAAAGTCATACTATGAACGACAATAAGAAGAACGCGTTAATACTTCATTCAAGAGTGGTTGAAAATATTTACAAATATAATCCATTGACTACAAGTGTTCTGTTGGAACTATTAAATTCTTTGAAAATGAATTGCAGTGTCCGTGCGATAAAACACTTAAAGGTTTTTTTTTAACTTTTTAGCACTATCTCTGCAGGTGTTGGCTTCTTTTATATATTTTTTTATATATATTTTCTTATCCTTGCCTTTGACTTTTTTATGTGTGACGCTTTATATGAAGACCTTGTTAACTTTATTTTAAAACTGGATGAAAGGCATCAATTTATTGTGTTAAATAATTTATACTATAAATATCATTTTTCTGAATGATTTTATCACTGACTTTTTACACATATTAAACAACGTTCTCTTTGATTTCTTAATGAATAAAAACTGCTGTGATCAAACTATAAGTGTTGATAGTAAGAGTATAACGCTTAGAGTGGTTGACATATTAGTAACATTGCGGAGACGGAACTACTTCTTATTAGTTTTAAAGGGCTGTAATAAACGCATTACTTTTAGGTGTTTACTAGCGTCAGTCTTCTCCCTTGTTTTTATGGTTTAACCGCGTCTATTGAATGTGCCCCTCTTTAACAATCCCTGAAGAGAATACGCGTCTTGGTCGCTCAACCATTGCTTGATGTAAGTGATTGTAAATAGTCATGAATGCGTTTTATTCAGAACACTAAACAGTTTGCGAGCACCCGCATAAGCAGCGGGGTTCTCCTCCTCAAAATAATATTGTCGCAAAATATGATTTTTCTCTTTCTTATTCATGTTTCCTCCATGATGTTTCTGTCATAAATGAATTAAAATGTACTATTATCTCGTTTATCTTACACATCACGAGATCATCTATTGATCTTTTCCCATGATCAGTCACGCTTATGACGAATCTTAGAGTACGAAAAGGGTAAATCTTCGCGGAGCGACACATCTTCTTTACTGGTAAGTCTTCTGCTACAGAGGCCCAGAAGGTCGAGTAAGATATGGATTTTCCCACGCTACGAGTCGTGCAATACGAACGCATTTATCACCCCCGCAACGTAATATTCCTTTTATTATATACCTACGATATATGAAGAGCGAAAAAACTAAAAATTTACAGATTCAATATATTTTTTATTGGGGATACAAGTTTGTAATCTTGAAATGAAAAGATAATAGGCGGATGAATAGTTACTACAATACTTAGGCCACGCCCCTAGAAAGTATGCTAATACGTAGGTCCCGGCCAATAACATCATCAAATTAAAATTCCATTGTTTTGGGGGAGAAAATAACAACATAATCTTTATTTGCGGGTTTTATTAAATTTGACCCTAGGTTTTCGATACATACAATAAAAACAATTGTCCTAAATAGTGCTGGTTGTCTGCATATTTTACTACGTAGCGCAGATTGAAAACGGGAACCTCGCTTAAAGTAGTCCGCGCACTGTCTGACGTCACAATGTTGTATTTTCACCAGGTGGGATACGGAATTTTAATCCGTCGTGTCTGAACTGCGTATGTCAATATGCATGTATTTCCACCGGAAAAATGTACAGGCATATAATAAATACAGAATATTACGTTGTGGGAGCGATAAATGGGTTCGTATTCCACGACAAGTAGCAAGAAAAAAATCGATATCTTACGAGATCGAAGGTCGAGTAAGATATCGATTTTCCCACGCTACGAGTCGTGCAATCCGAACCCTTTTATCGCTCCTGCAACGTAATATTTCTTTTATTATATATCTATAATCTATGCGAAAAAAAGTAACAAATATACAGATTCAATTTATTTTTTATTTGGAAAACGATTTTTTAATCGTGAAATGAAAAGATGAATGGCGGATGAATATTTACTACAATACTTAGGCCACGCCCCGAGAAAGAATTATAATACGTAGGTCCCGCTCAATAACATCATCAAATTAAATTTCCATTGTTTTGTTGGAGAAAATAACAACACATTCTTTATTTGTTGGTTTTTATTAAATTTGACGCTAGGTTTCAATACATAAAATAGAAACGATTTTCAGTACCAGTTGTCTGCATATTTTACTACGTAGCGCAGATTCAAAACGGGAACCAGGTGGGATACGAAATTGTAATCCATCGTGTCTGAACTGCGCATGACAATCTGCATGTATTTCCATCGGAAAATGTTCAGGCATATAAAAAAATGGGTATTCTGGCAAAAAAAACTTAAACCGAAAAAACACATTGTGTAGATAAGACCAGTTAACGTACAACGAATTCAGATCGAAACTACATCCACGAATAAATCGCATTCGGAACACATCGGCAGACTACGGTACCGAAATCGACCGAGGAGTGCCGAATGGAAAAATCGGTTACACATGCAGTTTAACTGTCAGACAACGTATACAACGGGATATTGCATAACATAATATTGAAGATGAACAAACTTCAATAAAGAGATAAATGTCGACAACTGTTTTGAATTCATATCCACACGTGGGAATATACAATATGTTTCGTCAACAGTCAGCAGATGTTTACCTGACTATGCTGGCAGGATATTGGATTGGTTACATCACCTGATTTCATGCTTACGCATATACATACAAGTCATGTGTATGTTCAACGAGGAACCAGATTAGCAGCATATGTGTGTACCTGATAACGTCTGATAAGTTGACTTCGGAATTGCTATCAATTTGAGATTGTGTCATTGTTTAGTTCAATACATTAATTAGTGACGTTCAGGGAGGGGAATTATTTAGTGTCACATTCATCCCCGAGAGATATGTATGATACATATTATAATCGTGTGATTTTTCTAATTACAATTTTCTTTGTTATCGTTATATATACTGTGATACAGCTAAATATTCCTTATGGCAAAAACGAAAAAGCATTGGACAGCTGTTCCAGAACAGCTCATTGCCATGCCATCCAGAGCGGATTTTCGACAGAAGTACGAACATCCAATAGTAAGGGACATTTCACTACATTCTGTTATAGTGGACTAAATTACAAGGTGTTTGGGATATTAGCAAGGGCAGAGATAATCATTTCTAAAAGCGTTGGATATTTCGGAGTAAAAGCTATGTATGTGTACCACGGATATACAATGAAAGAAGTAGAAGAATCTGCTAAAAACAGTTTTTTCAAGTTCCAATTCTTCCACCCACAAGAAACAGATTACCATTTTGTATCCGCGGTTGATACTTCCTGTGTCTTGATTGATTCTGACGGAGACTATGACGTGCAGTTCTACGTGCATTACGTACATTGCTTGACATTACTGATGCTTGTGGTCGGGCTTTTGTCATTCACGTTTGCAAAGACTCTAAGCGAAAGCACAATGTGTCATTATATTATAGGATCCATATTATTAACGATTGCTATTTTACATATTCTTGTTTACTACTTTATTACCAACCTACTTTATCCGCAAAATATAGGGTTGGAACACTTGAGGAACAGGGAATTATTGGTCGGGTTTATTGTTGCAACCACGATATCGTTAATAGTATTTTATATATTGATAACGATTGGATGTTGGAAGACCTTGTTATGCTACTGTATACCAGCCATGACGATCGGCTGTGCATACATCTACAGATACCATACTATTTCTGATCGGCGGACACTTAACATTATGACATGGGCATTACAAGGACTTGGTATAGGTTTGATTTGGCTTTCCATACAAGATATTTCTGTTGGAACAACTTTGTGCATCATTCTCGTGACAGGCTATATTTTGGATCCGCTTGCTCATCGCACAACACGGAACCAACCACCAGGTAGAATACAGTTTGAAAATGGAAAAGACACTAAGACAAACGACACCCAAGTTATTCAACCCATTTCAGCAACATAGTTTAAAAAACTTCCAAAACGTAAAATGAGTAACCGATTTTAAACATCACTATTTCACCACGGTACCGCAGCAACACGACATAAAACTACGAAACTTCCATATTAATGATAACCCGTTTGGATTGACTTATGCATCTTGTCGCTTAGATAGTGTGATGTCAGTTCGCGAAGATGTTATGAGTATAATAGAAAAGGGAACTAGAACTTGACCCGACGGCATGTGCGACATTTCTCAAACAGTAGAGAGCGGTACTGTAAAAGATGGTACTGTAGGTGGAAATACGTGCATGTACATTGTAGCACACTGACAACAGGAGAAATTGGTCGTCCTTTTGCCTCAGTGTTTTCATTTATTTTTTAGCAATTATACCTTAACTTATAGAGACTTTCTGGTGTTTTGCCAAGATGTTTCCAACGTCACCTCCTGCAGATTTCCTGTATGTGAGAAAGAGTTAAGACAATTTGAGTCTGTGCGAAAAGGAACAAGTTGATATTTCGGTAAACTGTAGGTAAGATCAACCTGTCCATCTGCTCCGTCTCATTAGACTCTGCACAACATTGATAGAATATTCTAACAAGCGTATGCACGTTATCTTGAACAGGCTGTGCGGATACACAGGAAGATCTAGATATACACAGTTCATGAAATCCAGCTTGTTCATTTACCTATGAGTGGGTTCTTATATAGAACACTAGCTTTAGGACCAGATTATATTAAGAGATGTTTGTCAAACATTATGCGCCATGTTGTCAGGAATATTTGGACAATGTTTGACCCTATGACCTCAACATTAATAGGGGTCATCTACTGGTCACCCACAGTCTCCATGTCAAGTTTGAGGGCCATGGGTGCAGGCAATGTCGAGTCACTCGGACAAGATTTTTGCGTTCAAGGTCACTGTGATCTTGACCTTTGACCGGATTACATCAAAATCAATAGGGGTCATCTACTGGTCAGGCCCGACCTCCAATTCAAGTTTGAGGACCACAGGTCCAGGCATTGTTGAGTTATCACTCGGCTTGGTCACTGTAAACTTCACCTTTCACCTGATGACCTCACACTAGTGGTCATCTACTGGTCACCCCAAGCATCCATGTTATGTTTGAGGGTCATGGGTGCAGGCAATGTCGAGTTATCAATTGGACGAGATTTCGCGTTCAATGTCAGTGACCTTGACCTTTGACCCGATGACCTCAAAATCAATAGGGGTCATCTACTGGTCACTCCCAGCCTCCATGTCAAGTTTGAGGGTCATGTGTGCAGCAAATGTCGAGTTATCACTCGGACAAGATTTTCGCGTTCAAGGTCACTGTAACCTTGACCTTTGACCCGATTACCTAAAAATCAATAGGAGTCATCTACTGCTCAGGCTAAACCTCCGGTCAAGTTTGAGGACCATAGTTTGGGGCAGTGTTGAGTTATCACTCGGACAAGCTTGATCACTGTGACCTTGACCTTTCACCTTCAGTGATCTCAAAATCAATAGGTATCATCTACTGGTCACCCCGAGCCTCCATGTTCAGTTTGAGGTCCATGGGTGTAGGCAATGTCGAGTTATCACTCAGACAGTATTTCGCGTTCAAGGGCAGTTATCTTGACCTTTGTTCTCAAAATCAATAGGGTTCATCTACTGGTCACCCCTAGCCTCCATGCCAAGTTTGAGGGACATGGGTGCAGGCGACGTCCAGTAATCACTCGGGAAAGCTTTTCGTGTTCAAGGTAACTTTGACCTTGACCGTTGACCTCAAAATCAATAAGGTTGATCTACTATTCAAGCCTAACCTCCAAGTCAAGTTTAAGGACCATAGGTCCAGGCATTGTTGAGTTATTACTCGGACAAGCTTGGTCACTGAGACCTTGACCTTTCGTCTGATGACCTCACAACAGTGTCATCTACTGACACCCTCAGCCTCCATGTTAAGTTTGAGGGCCCTGGGTTCAGACAATGTCGAGTTATCACTCAGACAATATTTCGCGTTCAAGGGCAGTTACCTTGACCTTTGTCTTCAAAATCAATAGGGTTCATCTACTATTCAGGCCTAACCTCCAAGTCAAGTTTAAGGACCATAGGTCCAGGAATTGTTGGGTTATTACTCGGACAAGCTTGGTCACTGAGACCTTGACCTTTCGTCTGATGACCTCACAACATTGGTCATCTACTGACACCCTCAACCTCCATGTTAAGTTTGAAGGCTCTGGGTTCAGACAATGGCGAGATATCACTCGGACAAAACTTCGCGTTGAAGGTCAATGACCTTTGACCCGATGATCTCAAAATCAATAGGGGGTCAATTACTGGTCACTCCCAGTCTCCATGTCAAGTTTGAGGGCCATGAGTGCAAGTAATATCGAGTTATCACTCAGACAAGATTTCGCGCAAGATCAGTGACCTTGACCTTTGACCCGATGTCCTCAAAATCAATAGGGGTCATCTACTGGTCACTGACAGCCTCCATGTCAAGTGTGAGGGCAATGGGGGGCAGGGAATGTCGATGTATCACTCGGACAAAATGTTCGCGTTCAATGTCACTGTAACCTTGACCTTTGACCCGATTACCTCGAAATCAATAGGGGTCATCCACTGGTCAGGCAAAACCTCCCAGTTAAGTTTGAGGACCTTAGGTCTGGGCATATTTGAGTTATTACTCGGACAAGCTTGGTCACTGTGACCTTGACCTTAAACCTCCGGTGATCTCAAAATCAATAGGTGTCATCTACTGGTCACCCCGAGCCTTCATGTTAAGTTTAAGGGCCATGGTTGCAGGCAATGTCGAGTTATCACTCAGACAAGATTTAGCGTTCAAGGTCATTGACTTTTACCTATGACTTAAAAATCAATAGGGGTCATCTACTGGTCACCCATAGCCTCCATGCCAAGTTTGAGGGGCATGGGTGCAAGCGATGTTGTTATCACTCTGACAAGCTTTTCACGTTCAAGGTCACTGTGACCTTGACCTTTGACCTCAAAATCGAAAGGGGTCATCTACTAGTCAGGCACAACTTACAAGTCAAGTTTGAGGACCATAGGTCCAGGCATTGATGGGTTATCACTCGGACAAGCTTGGTCACTGTGACATTGACCTTTCACCTGATGACCTAACAATAGTGGTCATCTACTGATCACCCCAAGCCTCCATGTTAAGTTTGAGGGGCCTGGGTTTAGGCAATTTCGAGTTATCACTCAAACAAGATTTCGCGTTCAAGATCAGTGACCTTGACCTTTGACCGATGACCTCAAAATCAATAGGGGTCATCTACTGGTCACTGCCAGCCTCCATGTCATGTTTGAGGGTCATGTGTGCAGGCAATGTCGAGTTATCACTCGGACAAGCTTTTCGCGTTCAAGGTCACTGTGACCTTGACCTTTGACCTCAAAATCAAAAGGGGTCATCTACTAGTCAGGCACAACTTCCAAGTCAAGTTTGAGGACCATAGGTCCAGGCATCGATGGGTTATCACTCAGACAAGCTTGGTCACTGTGACATTGACCTTTCACCTGATGACCTCACAATAGTGGTCATCTACTGATCACCCCCATCCTCCATGTTATGTTTGAGGGCCCTGGGTTCAGGCAATGTCGTGTTATCACTCAGACAAGATTTCGCGTTCAAGATCAGTGACCTTGACCTTTGACCCGATGACCTCAAAATCAATAGTGGTATTCTACTGGTAACTGCCAGTCTCCATGTCAAGTTTGAGGGTCATGGGTGCAGGCAATGTCGAGTTATCACTCGGACAAGATTTTCGCGTTCAAGGTCACTGTAACATTGACTTTTGACCCAGAAGACCTCGAAAGCAATAGGGGTCATCTACTGGTCAGGCCCAACCTCCAAGTCAAGTTTGAGAACCATAGGTCCAGGTATTGTTGAGTTATCACTCGGACAAGCTTGGTCAATGTGACCTTGACCTTTCACATGATGACCTCGAAATCAATTGGGGTCATTTACTGGTTATCCACAGCCTCCATGTTAAGTTTGAGGGTCATGAGTGCAGGCAATGTCGAGGTATCACTTTGACAAGATTTCGCGTTCAAGGTCAGTGACCTTGATCTTTGACCTCAAAAGTAATAAGGGTCATCTACTGGTCACCTCTAGCCTCCATGTCAAGTTTGAGGGCCATGGGTGCAGGCAATGTCGAGTTATCACTCGGGCAAGCTTTTCGCGTTCAAGGTCACTGTGACCTCGACCTTTGATATCAAAATCAATAGGAGTCATCTACGGGTCAGGTCCAACCCGCAAGTCTTGTTTGAGGACCATAGGTCAATAGGTCCAGGCATTGTTGAGTTATCACTCAGATAAGCTTTGGTCTGACGGACCGACATGTTTTACCACAAATGAACTTTTTTGAATATCATGGTAAAATAACATAACAGATCAGCCTAATCCGGCCAGACACATTCCGTCTCAGGGGAATAGAGTAATGGTTCTTGAAATAGTAAATCCACAGGAGGCGAAAAGTGTCTGTCCAGATAAGCCTGCGCGGCATGCTTCTGCTGACCTGGATCGATACTTTACGCAGAGTCCACAATGTTGGGTTTCTCGCGGAACGGCTCATATGATATATGCCTTGCCAAACTGCACCCAACAATGAGTCATGAAATTACTTTTGATTGGTATTCCAGAAAGACTTACCTTTTCGTATTTATTACACATGTGGAAAAGGAGCTACATGCGCATTGATGCTAAAAGGATACGAACATATACAACAAGGAAGAGTTTTACGCATTCTGTTTACGCTAAAATGTATAAGAACTGGATTTGTATTTTCCATGTTTTGCTTTTGTTTATTGGTTTTCAATAAGAAACAATAATTGATACAGAATGTTTGATATGTTATCCTTTTGTATTGCATATGTATATGTACTTGTCAAATAAAGATCTATCAATCTATCTATTTATACTGTTTCATTTGATTAATTGAGATTTCATGATGTTGCAACAGTGTATCAGTTACATCACAGTGAAACAATCTTTATCTGTCATCCCTTGTTCACTCATCACTCAGTATCGGAATAAGAGATATGCCTTCGCAAAGAACACCCAACAGTGAACTTACTACATTACGATTTGATCGGCGCTCCAGAAAAACCCGAGTAATTTCTACTTATGCCACAATGTTTTCAACAAGTTAATTCATTGAATTGAGATTTTTTCCCTGATGTACCAAGCACTCATTTACAATTGTTTATGGCGGGGAATCAATCTCAATTCAAAATTTTAAAATGTGTGGACTATGTACATGTAGGTGCCTCTACGAAGTTCAATTTGACCGAGTAACCCCGTGTGTTTTTTACCGAACTAGACTTGATGGAAATGAATGTTGTGATAAACTTTCATGAAGGTCGGATGACAAATAAAGCCTCTGGAATGTTCAAAATGTTTTATCAAACTTGACCTGCTGACCTAGATTTTCACACTGAATGAACCAGTCTAGAGTTTGAACGAGATTGTGAATTTTCACAAAAATTAGATATAAATGTCTTCTAGGTAATTAAGATAACACATTGACTAAGGGAGATAACAGGATACATACAAAAATAATATTTGAAATGAGTTAGTTCCTTTTCTTTATAATTTATGAATATATACAATGTAAGTTCAAGAGTCATAACTCAGCTGTTTAGTGCAACTTGCTCTCCGACATAGGTAGGTACCATTTCCATTTAGTAAATTAATTCCATCCAACCATGCTTTAGATATGGCTCCGGATGGACAGACAACGGCAAACCAATATCTCATCCACCTTTAACAGGGAAAAACAACTTAACAGTATTATTACAGAAGAGGGAAAATACCCTCCATGCTAAACAATCGAAATGGGAACAGCTTTACACATATTTGTTATAACGTTCTATGATTAATGAGTGATCAGTGCAGATTAAGATAACACTGCGTACATGACAAACGTTTCGTTTCCGTAGAGTTTTCCTCATTTGTTCATTTGCCAAGCAAGGTTAAGACTGTTTTGTAATAACCAGCACAGGTCTTTTTCATGCTCCGCCATGCCAAATATTATTTTTGGTTTGTTTTATAACAGGTATCTTATTTGCATATTTGCATATTAATGCTATTCATTCCGTAAAAGGGGAACAATTACGGAATGAATAGCATACTTGTGTTTTGCAACCCACACGTTTGAAACAAAAGAAATAACCCCACAAATACACTTCATGGGTACGTCCATCCGTCCGTCCGTCCGTCCGTCTGACCGTCTGTTTGTCTGTCAGTCCGTCAGTCCTACCTATTCTTGTCCGGCCCGCATCTTACCCATGCATCATAGGATTTGAACGAAACTTGGTACAAACGTGTACCATGATGAGGCGGCGTGTCGCGCACAAGACCCAGGCCTGTACCTCAAATGTCAAGGTCTCAAAATGAGTACTGTTTAATAGGACTGTACCTTGTCCAGCCTGCATCTCAACCTTGCATCATAGGATTCCCAAGTTACTAGGCACACATGTTCACCATCACAAGGTGGCATGTCGCGCACACGACACAGGCCTGTACCCCAAATGTCAAAGTCACACTTAGAGGTCAAAGGACAAAATGAGAACTGTTTGATGTACCTTCCTGTCCCGCATTTCAACCATGCATCATAGGAATTTAATTTACTAGGCACACATGTTCACCATGATAAGATGGCGTGCCGCGCACAATACCCAGGCCTGTACCTCAAATATCAAGGTCACACTTAGAAGTCAAAAGACACAATATGCTGTCCTCGTCCGATAGGGGACTTTTGTATTGCTTGCAAAACGACAGTAACGTGTTTTCTTTTTCATACGGATACACAAGACTTTCACAAACAATTATGACATCATTCTAACTACGCTTAGACATCCAGTCTTTCAGAATGTAATGCTTATTTACAACCTCCATATATATGTCATGTTTATTCCCGCAACATTCTTTATACTACACAGTAGTATCAGATCTTTTTCCAGTTGAAAAACTGTTTTCTATTCATCAAATGTCCATATTTTCTTCTTTTCGAGACGAACACCTAAAATTTATTTTCAAAGGTTTGCAACAATTTCCTCTTTAGACTTTTGATAGAAGTAACCAAATCATAATACTGAATACTTCAAACCCTTACCTATTAAAATAACCACTGAAAACAAATAACATGACAACACAAACAAAAGTATGCTTGGTTTTGCTTATATTGGGATTGAAGGATTTATATATATCAATATCATTCACATTTTAGATCTTATTTTTCCCCTAGCCAGTATTTTTTATTACAAATTTAGCATATTCTTTTGCAAAGGAACAGTCAAAAGAATTTCAAGCAGATTCTGAAATTTGGTTTGGTCATTTACCAATATTCAAAAGTATCCATTCTTCTAGAATGGACTCCTAATACATCAACACCGATGTACCCTATGACAAGTGGTGCATGTTTTCAAGGACTACAAACTAGCATGAATGCAGAACTGATAAGTTTTTTGAATGAAAAATTTGATGAAGTGGGGAAGAGACTCGATAAAATTGATATCTTGGAGAAAAAGATTAACGATGTTGACAAAAAAAAACTGGGTAATTTACGGACTGATATGGACAAAAGAGTGGCGAAGAACACAGAATCCATTTCCTCCATAACGAATAAAGTTGATGATAAATATTTGAAAATTGATAAGGCCCGGGAGGAGGTTCAGCATTTGAGTAACGAAAACGCGAAACTAAGGGAGTCTGTTCAAGATATTCAATCCAAGTCTATGATAAACAATTTGATAGTTGGTGGGTTAGAAGAATCACAAACAGAAATAGGGCCTCAGCTTGAAGATATTGTTAGAAATGTCCTCAAAAAGAACATGAAAATACAAGAGGATAAGGTAAATGGCATTAAGTTTGAAAGAGTGCATCGCATGGGGGCTAAACGTGACACAAAACACAGAAATACGGTGGCAGCATTCAAATATAAGAAAGATAAAGAGTATGTGAAGTCATTCAGAGCAAACATTAAAGAAACTCAATATTATATCCATGATCAATACCCACCAGAAATAGTTGAACAACGGAAGAATCTTCTTCCAATTTTGAAGAAGGCAAAAACTGACAAAAAGGATGCATATATAAAGTACAACAAGCTCTTCGTTGATGGAAAATTATACACAGATGGTGCCTATGGTAAAGTTTAGGAAGGTGCTGAGGGTATAGTCAGTGTTGCAGATTGGAATTGTAATGGTTTAAGCAGTGTAGTGATGAATTCCGTGATTTGATATCAAAGTATGATATAATATGCCTACTTGAATCGTGGACTAGTGAGGAAAGTCAACTCGACATCGAAGGGTATGATCATCTTAATTTGTATAGAAATTTTCGAAATAGTGGTGGAGTTGTGATATACATCAAAGAGACGTTATTTCCTGGTATTGAAATAGTTCGAAATCATTATGGTACAATTATTTGGATAAAACTAAGGTGTAAATATTTTGCCATTGAAGAAGATGATTACTTGGGTATCGTGTATATTTGGGGGTGGAGGTGGCGGGGGGGGCTACATCTCCAGCTTATGATGTTATGAACTGCAATTTATTCGATATACTAGATAACGATGTCATGTTCTATGATCAATTAGGCACAGTTCTGGTTGCCGGAGATTTCAAAGGGCGAATAGGCATTAAACCGGACTACATTATATGTGATTCAATAAATGAAGACATTGACAGTACCAACTCTATAACAGATAAACCCCTCGGGATAATCTCCATGAATAAACAGTCCAACGCTCAGGGTTTACAGTTAATTGAGTTGTGCAAAATAACATCACTGAGAATATGTAATGATCGACTAGAGAACACGGGATCTTACACTTACTATCGTCATGGGGGCAGTACAGTTATAGACTATTTACTTTGTGCAGACAAAATAACGGCGTTCCACATCAGTGAATTTAATCATTTCTCCGACCATGCATTGTTACATTTTGGTTTACAAACAAATAAGGTGTTTTGTGAGCATTCTCATGAAAAGTTGAAAGGGAGTCGGATTATATGGGATGATGAAAAAAGTGAGATTTTCAGAATAGATATTATATCGAAGTTAGCGCAGTTCAATGCACTTTTCCAAAATAGTGAGCAATTAGATAGAAATGGCATAGATACATTAGTGAGCAATTAGATAGAAATATGAGGAAGAAGAAGACTGCTTTGAGGAAGAGTGTCATTGTAAAAAAAAAGAGAGTATTTAGATTTTTTGAAAATGTTCAATTTAAATAAAAGTAAAGATTCACGTGTAAGTCTGTTTAACGTGAAGCGCGAATACAAACGCCTACTACAGAGAAAGAAGAGGAGATACAAAATAGAAAAACGTAAAAAGATTGAAAGTTTGAGAAATAAAAGCCCACGAGACTTTTGGAAATATTTTTCTAAGCGAAAGAATGATAATAGTAACATTAGTACCGAACAGTTTTACAACTATTTTAAAAATATAGCAGACTGCATAAATTGCGCGCCAAATCAGAATGCAGACGCTTTCTGTACACGTGATATGTCACATGATAAACCGCAGTTTAGTGAATTGGACGAACCGATGAGTGCATGTATGTATATGTGTATGTATGTATGTATGTGTTTATATATTTGTGTTTGATTTAATGTAATATAGATGTTTTTATCCATGATTATGACCTGAAAATAACTTGTAATCATGTATGGACGAGAAACATCTTGTTTAAGTCCAAATAAAAGTTGTGTTCTGTTCTGTTCTGTTCTGTATTGTCATAATAAACAAGTATGCCAAGTTTGAAGTAAATATGATAAATGGTAAAGAAGTTACTAGTACTTATAAAAAACTTTACCAACGCAGACGCAAAAGTACAAACAGGGCCATAACTTTGTCAATGTGACATTGACGCGAAGATTTTGGTTGCCTCACAACCCTGATGTCATAAACAAAATAATTAAATAGTTTGATAAAGAAATATTGAGAAATTGCAATGTAATAGCGTAGGGTTTTTGTGAAGAAATATAAGTACAAACAGGGGCTTAACTCTGCAGTCGTCTATATTGTCATTAGAAACAAGTATGCCAAGTTTAAAGTAGATATGTTGGAAAGTATAGAAGATATAAGTATTTGTAAAATACTTTAACCAACGCAGACGACGACGCCGACGCGAGTACAATAGCCTGCTTATTCTTCAAAACGTTTGTGATCATTCTAGACAAAGATGGAACTGTACACTTGTAGCAATCTAATCTTCCCTTCTTGGCTCTCAGTGTTGCGGGGATAGCATTGCGACTAATTCATTCTTGTCAGGATAGATAATACTTGATATTTACGCTTTTGGAACCGGAGGTCCCGGGTTCGATCCCCAGTCTCGGCACGACGGTCAGGTGCGGTGACCTTGGGCTAGACAAATTTCATAGCCTAGTAGCCTACTTGTTTGTTTACCTAGGGATCATGAATAAAGTGAACTGTCGCCGTGATATAACTGAATTGTTTTTGAAAACGGCGTAAAACCCCCAACAAAACGATCATACTTGTTATTTACTCAGGGAACGCTGTGGTATATATTGTTGAAATCGGCGAAAAACACCATTTGAACAAACAAAGGAACTGTTTTCTAATTGATGTGATTATGTGCATGTTGGCGATTTGTGAACATTATTCCACATCAACATCTTTAACAAATGTTAACCCTTTTGTAACCGGGGCGCCTTTTCTTTGATGTTTGCAACCACCGAGTTCCTTTAAAAATCTTTAGCAGACGAATTTAAAACATTTTGTCAAAGAGTGAACAATTATTGAATCAAGTTGAAAATAGTTTGGTAAGTCGTCTGCTACAGTCTGTGTGTGGGCAATTGTTAGAGTATAAATATATAAATGACTCATTGTGTAATAAATGGATTTGTCCTCGTGGTATATTAAAAGTAGAGATAACCCTGAATACAATGGGTTATCTTGCAAACAACTCTCACCGAAAGTACACTTTGTGTAGATAAGAAGAATTCAAATCGAAACTACATTCATGTGGCAATAAATCGCATTCGGAATATCTCGGCAGACTAGGGTACCGAAATCGGCCGAGAAGTGTCGAATGAAATAAATCGATTACACATGCAGTTAGACAACGTATACATCAGGATATTTCATACCTTTGTACTTAATATGCAGGTTATAAAGAAACTTCAATAAAGAGATATATTTCGACTACAGTTTTGTTTCCATACGTGATCATATAAAATGTGTTTCGTGGACGACTACTTCAACAATCAGCAGGTGTTCACCTGAGAATGCAGGCAGGATATTAGATTGGTTACATCGCCTGAATTCACACTTTCGCATATACATACATGTCATATGTATGTTCAACGAGAAATCAGAGTAGTGACATATGTATGTACCTGTTAAGGTCTAATAATGTGACTTTGGAATTGCTATCAATTTGAGATTGTGCCATTTTTTAGTTCGATACGAGAATTTGTGACGTTCAGGGAGGGGAAATATTTAGTGTTTACAGTCTCAATAAAAGCCACAATGTTACACATTAAAGCACATTCATCCCCGAGAGATATGTATGATACATATTATAATCGTGTGATTTTTCTAATTACAATTTTCTTTTCTATCGTTATATATACGGTGATACAGCTAAATATTCCGAATGGCAAAAACGAAAAAGAATTTGACAGCTGTTCCAGAACACCTCATTGTCATGCCATTCAAAGCGGATTTTCGACAGAAGTACGCACATCCAATAGTAAGGGACAGTTCACTACATTTTGTTATAGTGGACTAAATTACAAGGTGTTTGGGATATTAGCAAGGGCAGAGATAATCATTTCTAAAAGCGTTGGATTTTTCGGAGTAAAAACTATGTATGTGTATCACGGATATACAATGAAAGAAGTAGAAAAATCTGCTAAAAACAGTTTTTTCAAGTTCAACTTCTTCCACCCACAAGAAACGGATTACCATTTTGTATCCGCGGTTGATACTTCGTGTGTTTTGATTGATTCTGACGGAGACTATGACGTGCAGTTCCACGTGCATTACGTACATTGTTTGACATTACTGATGCTTGTGGTCGGGTTTTTGTCATTCACGTTTGCAAAGACTCTAAGCGAAAGCACAATGTGTCATTATATTGTAGGATCCATATTATTGACGATTGGTATTTTACATATTCTTGTTTACAACTTTATTACCAAACTTTATCCGCAAAATAAAAAGTTGAAACACTTGAGGAACAGGAAATTATTGGTCGGGTTTATTGTTGCAACTACGATATCGTTAATAGTATTTTATATATTGATAACGATTGGATGCTGGAAGACCTTGTTATGCTACTGTATTCCAGCCATTATGATCGGCTGTGCATACATCTACAGATACCATACTATTTCTGATCGGCGGACACTTAACATTATGACATGGGCATTACAAGGACTTGGTATAGGTTTGATTTGGCTTTCCATTCAAGATATTTCTGTTGGAACAACTTTGTGCATCATTCTCGTGACAGGCTATATTTTGGATCCGCTTGCTCATCGCACAACACGGAACCAACCACCAGGTAGAATACAGTTTGAAAATGGAAAAGACACTAAGACAAACGGCACCCAAGTTATTCAACCCATTTCAGCAACATAGTTTAAAAAACTTCCAAAACGTAAAAAGAGTACCCGATTTTAAACATCACTATTTCACCACGGTACCGCAGCAACACGACATAAAACCAAAAGTCTTCCATATTAATGATAACCCATTTGGATTGACTTATGCATCATGTCGCTTAGATAGTGTGATGTCAGTTCGCGAAAATGTTATGAGTATAATAGAAAAGGAAACTAGAACTTGACCCGACGGTAGGTTCGACATTTCTCAAACAGTAGAGAGCGGTACTAAAAAAGATGGTACTGTAGGTGGACATACGTGCATGTACATTGTAGCACACTGTGTTAACTCTTTCCCACTGATAACAGGAGAAATTGCTCATCCTTTTGCCTAAATGTTTCCCTTTTTTTTTTTAGCAATTATACCATAATTTATAGAGACTTTCTGGTTCTTTGCCAAGATGTTTCCAGCGTCGCTTGCTGCAGATTTCCTGTATGTGGGAAAGGGTTAAGACAATTAGAGTCTGTGCGAAAAGGAACAAGTTGACATTTCGGTAATCTGTAGGTTAGATCAACCTGTCCATCTGCTCTGTCGCATTAGACTCTGCACAAAATTGATAGAAGCTTCTAACAAGCGTATGCACATTATCTCGAATAGACTGTGCGGATACACAGGAAGATCTAGATCTATACTGTTCATAAAATCAAGCTTGTTCATTTTCCTATGAGTGCATTTCTATATAGAACACTAGCTTTGTGACCAGATTACAACAAGAGATGTTTGTCAAACATTATGCCCCCCAGAGCGCCATGTTGTCAGGAATATTTTGACAAATTTTGACCCGATGACCTCAAAATTAATAGGGGTCATCTACTGGTCAAGCCCAACCTCCAAGTCAAGTTTGAGGACCATGTTATCACTCGGACAAGCTCGGTCTTTGTGACCTAGACCTTCCACCTGATGACCTAACAGTGTTCATCTACTGGTCACCTCCAGCCTCCATGTTAAGTGTGAGGGCCATGCGTACAGCAATGTCGAGTTATCACTCGGACAAGATTTCGCGTTCAAAATCAATAGGGGTCATCTACTGGTCACTCCCGGCCTCCATGTCAAGTTTGAGGGCCATGGGTGCAGGGAATGTCGAGTTATCACTCGGACAAGCTTTTTGCGTTCAAGGTCACTGTAACCTTGACCTTTGACCCCAAACACAATAGGGGTCATTTACTGGTCAGGCCCAACCTCCAAGTCAAGTTTGAGGACTAAGTCCATGCCTTGTTGAGTTATCACTCGGACAAAGCTTGGTCACTGTGACCTACTGCACCCAACAATGAGTTATGAAATTACTTTTGATTGGTGCTCAAGAAAAACTTACTTTTTCGTATTTATTACATATGTTAAAAAGGAGCTACATGTGCATTGTAGTCACAATATACCAACAAAAATCCTTCTTTGTTTCCATGTAAATCGACCAGTTTCAGTCCTCAATTGTCACACTTTCTAAGCGTTTCTCATGTAGAACACCATATATCATTGAACATAGTTACCTCCTAGCTTTAAAACAATCCAAAGAAAATGTGGGATCATGCATTATGCAAGAAAGAACTACATGTAGCCAGGCGAAAATGGTTACCGTCATTTTGGACCAAATTCTCTACTTTCACTTTCAAACAAGGTCAAAATGCTAAAAGTGATCATATCAATCATTTCCAGTGCATCCTATACGCATTCACAATGCATTTAGTTTAAAGTCAATATCATATATTTAATGCATTCTGGTGATGGTATACATTCATTTCTACACAAAGGTTTTTTTTAGGGACTATAGTGGTAGATCAGCAAGTCAGCGGATGTATTTAGCGTAATTTGACCTTGATGCTAAAAGGATACGAAAATATACAACAGGGAAGAGATTTACACATTCTGTTTACGCTAAAATGTATAAGAACGGGATTTGTATTTTCCATGTTTTGCTTTTGTTTATAAGTTTTCAATAAGAAACAACAAATTGATACGGATTGTTTGATATTTTATCATTTTGTATTGCGTATGTATATATATCACTATGAACTTGTCAATTAAAGATCTATCAATCTATCTTAGTTTATATACGGTTTGATTTGATTAATTTAGATTTCATGGTGTTGCAACAGACTCAGTGTATCAGTTATATCACAGTGAAACAATCTTTATCTGTCATCCCTTGTTCACTCATCACTCAGTATCGGAATAAGACATGCCTTCGCCAAGAACACTCAACAGTGAACTTACTACATTACCATTTGAGCGGAACTCCAGGAAAACAATTTAGATTTCATGGTGTTGCAACAGTGTATCAGTTATATCACAGTGAAACAATCTTTATCTGTCATCCCTTGTTCACTTACCAGTATCGGAATAAGATATATGCCTACGCAAAGAACACTCAACAGTGAACTTACTACTTACCATTTGAGCGGCACTCCAGGAAAACCGAGTAATTTCTACTTGTGCCACAATGTTTTCAACAAGTTAATTCATTGAATTGAGATTGATTCCCGGATGTATTCCTTTAAAATTGTTTATGGCGGGGAATCGATGTCAATTCAAAATTTCAAAATGTGTGGACTATGTAGGTGCCTCTACGAAGTTCAATTTGACTGAGTAACCCCGTTTTTTTTTTACCAAACTAGACTTGATGGAAATGAATGTTGTGATGAATTTTCATGAAGGTCTGATGACAAATAAAGCCTCCGGAGTGTTCAAAATGTTTTCTCAAACTTGACCTGCTGACCTAGATGTTGACACTGAATGACCCGAGTCGAGAGTTTGAACGAGATTTGAAGATAAATGCTCTGATGAATGTTCACGAATATTGGATATAAAATGCGTCTTCAAGGTAATGAAGATAGCACATTTTATTGAGGGAGATAACAAGATACATACAAAATTATATTTAAAATGAGTTGGTTCCTTTTCTTTATAATTTATGAATATATACAATGTAAGTACAGTCATAAATCAGCTTTTTTTTAGGCAATCTTAGTGCAACTTGCTCTCCGACATTTCCCTATGATAGTTACCATTTCCATTTAGTTTTAAATCAAGTCCATCAAACCATGCTTTAGATATGGCTCCGGACGTACAGACAACGGCAAACCAATATCTCATCCACCTTTAACAGGGGATAACAACTTAATAGTATTATTACAGAAGAGGAAAAATACTCTCCATGCTTAGAAACTTTACAAATAGTTTTTAAAACATTCCAAGACTTATGAGCGATCAGTGCAGAGCAAGATAAGACTGCGTACATGCCAAACGTTTCGTTTCCGTAGAGCTTTGCTCATTTTTTCATTAGCCAAGCAAGGTTAAAGACTTTTTTTTGTAAAGGTCAAGGTCTTTATCAATACACCGCATTACACATTAAGGGCAATACAAACGAAGTCCAGTTGTTTTATGTCATTTATTTTCATACGGACACACAAGACTTTTTACACAACAATGATGACAACATTCTAACTACGCTTAGACATCTAGTCTTTAGAATGTAATGCTTATTTACAACCTCCATAAACATGTTATGTTTATTCCCGCAACATTCTTTATACTACATTTTCCAATGAGTCAATTCACTATTTATGTCACTTTTAAACACAGCTTTTTCAAACTGGTGCAGGAAAAGGAGCACCAATTTCCAGTTTAAACACTATTTTATACTCTTTGTTTGTCCATATTTTGTTATTCTTCTTGTGTGAAGGAAGTCCTCAAAGTTCTAAAACTTTGGTTGATGCTGCCGGTTTATCAGATTGTCTACAACACGGAAAAGAGCTATTCAAAGGCTGGCAACATTTTCCTTTTAATACAATTAATTAATCACTGCTTTCATTCATTCTTTTTCTTCTGACGTTGTAAAACAACATTTCAAAATATTGATTGGAAAACAAGTTTTCTTTCTTTCTTTCTATCCATTGTTTCCTCATCATTTATGGATATACTTTTGATAGAAATAAACCAAATCAACATACTGAACACATAAAACCCTTATCTTTTTAAATAACCACTGATAACAAACAGTGGTTTTGCTTCGGATTGAAACCTTTTTATATCTCAATATCAGTCTTATTTTCTCCCCTAGCCTTTATTTTCTATTAGAAATTTAGCATATTCTATTGCAAAGGAATAATCAAAAGGGATTCATGCAGATTCTGAAATTGTGATTGGTCATTTACCCACATTCAAAAGTATCCATGCTTCTAAAATGGACTCGCTGTTTTGTGATAAAACAAATCATTTTTAAAACATCTAAGAAAAGCAGATACTACACAATCCACACAATTTAGATTTCCCCCACTTTATCAACATGTCCTCTGCACGTAAAATGATGCGTATGCATTTTCAATCATTATTGTTGATATGTTATTTAAGAGATCACTTCTTTTTCTTGGCCTTTGAACTGCTACCCGGTGTTTCAGCTTTCCTCTTGGCAGCCTGAAAATACAATACGAATCTTGACTCTCCTTAACCAATAGTATCACATATTTATAATATAAATATAAACAGCTTTATGCCACACAAATAATTTATGTCCCAACCATCCCTTAAGTTGTGAATACTTGCAAGAATTGTCTCACAAAGAGTACCCACAGCATAGGGTTTAAGGATCAAATACAAACAAACTTGAGATCTGTATGTAACCCATGTAAGTTCATTGCACTATATTCTAGACAATTGTATATATGAAAAAAAAACATACAACAAAGATTCACCAACCGCACATGTAAATGTGACGAGATTTATAACCTATCTGCATGCATTTTTGTCGATATTTTGCTATCAAGAGTGTTAAGGTATAAATTCATCTGGATTGTCACAAAGTCCAAATGTACTGCTTCCATGCAGTATTGTAAGAAAACATCTAGGCAACAATTTAATTCACTGAGTTGAGATCTCCACACCAGAATAAAAATTGTTGCGAGTTCACAAGGTTTTTCTAAAATATGACCTAGGGACCTAGTTGTTTACCACTTATGACCCAGTTTCGAACCTTACTGGGATATGATGGGAGTTAATGTTCTGACAATTTTTCATGAAGATTGGATGAAAAATGTGACCTTTCATCTGTTCAGAATCTGTTTAAAAAGTTATCTGATGCAGATGAGTCAGGGTATATATGAGCCGGTGCATGAGAAAAGGCACAAGTTTGCATTTCAGAAATGTGTGTGTCTAGATCATTTTGTTCAACTAATCAGTCTATTAAAACAAAATCTACTAAAAAGGTTGTGTAAGAAATATGTGGAGCATAAATCTGGATCTATGCTGTGTCTCAAATGCCAAATTGTATGTGCTTGTATTTCAATCACTCTTTTAAGTTTTATTCATTGCAACATGACCAGAAATGTGTACAAATATCATAATATATTTTGTTACAGCCCTTATGGGAATTGAACTCATGACCTTTTTTTTATCACAAGGCTGGCCATCTGACTCCCAGCCATTGTATAATCACTATTGTATTCTAATCTTAATTCACAACATCATTGAATGACCCTTCCAGACTTTTGAAATTAATTCATGGTTTCACTTTTATAAGTTTGTATTGTACATAAATATTCCTTAATTAAGCAAGAATAAAAAAATGGGAGGTATACAAAGGAAATACTGCTCATGACCAGCTATTTTTATGATTCAAAAATAGTTTCTACTTTCTTTGTAAGTATTCCATGGACAATCAGGACTAGATAAGGGGCAGTAAACTGGTATTTTCAAAACAAAATCTCTCTTATTACTCAACCAAACCCTATATAGGGTACAGTGTCAAATTATGATCAAATTATGATTGTAACCCTTTCCCTCATATAGATGCTTTCTGACGCTTCTGCAGTGGACAGCTTTTTGAAAACATAGTGACAAAAGAAGAAATTGCTCAAAACGAGCAATTTCTTCTTTTGACACAATGTTTTCCACTTTTTGTTGTAGGTTATCCATTCAATTATAGAGAATTTCTATTTTTTGACAAATTATGTTCAAAGTCGTCTGCTGCAGGACTGTCATATGAGGGAAAGGGTTAAGAACATGAAAAATATCCCTTACTAACAGCTCTGTACAATTAATAAATTACCTTCTGAGGTCCCGCAGATTTTCCCTTCTTTCTCCTTTCTGCCTTCTCTCTCTCCTCCAGTTCCATGTTCTCTCGTTCAATCAGTGTAATTAAGGTATTGCATCGTCTTTGTAACTCCTTAAAAAATAAATTACAACAATTTAGTTTGGATAGCCGAATAAGCAGTGTATTTTGAGTATTACATCGTCTTCGCTACTCCTTAAAAAAGTAAAATACAAAAAGCTAGTTTGGACAACTCAATTGCTATCATCTGGCATTCATTCCTACATTTACTGAGTATCATACCAGTCAACATTGTTTCATCTATGTCATCTATTATGTGTTAATAAAAGATCGTTCGGAGCCTTATTGACACTGGGAATAGCGTGATAAATTATCATAAAGCATTAATTTCTACCAACAAGTCGAGGAGAGTACCAAACTGTTACATAATGAGCCTGTCAAACTTTTTTTTATATATTGACAAATAATGCTTGAAAACTACTGTATGTCAGGGACAATCAAATATATTTAAAAAATACGGCCGAGATTATATATTGTGACGACATATATTAGCATTGAGACCTTCTTCGGAAGTGGATGAGAATGCTTCAAGTTGGGGAAGCGATGGTTGATGCAACATGTTCAATATCACATTTGAGCATTTAATTAAACATCAAATATTCCACTTACCATAGCAGTTCTTGACTTTATAAACCAATCAAATCTAAACTGTGGTGCCTGTCTGATTGCCGTTCTTAGTTCATCATATACATTCTCTTTGTCAAAGCCTAGTTTGTGTAACATGCATATCAAAAATCTGTCTTCTTCCTCTGTGTAATTCTTCCCTTTGTTTGTACCATACTGTATTCGCAGCTGATGGAATGGAGCTTTGTATCGCAGCATTTTAGAGTCCAAGGCCCGCTTTATACTAATACGTCTCTGTATCTTGGCCTCTCCTCTTTCAATTTGGGCCATGATCTTTTCAATGTCTTGTAATTCATTACATCTCTCCCAAAACACCCTGGAGTATTCTATGACCTGAGGTCAGAAAACATAAAATTAGTTACTTAAAAATCGAAATTACCCTTAAAGAACAGTTTAACCCTTTCCCACATACGAATGCTTTTGACGCAATAGCAGCATACAACTTTTTCGTCACATTTTCAAAGTCGTCTGCTGCAGATTTATTTTAAGTGGAAAATGGTTAAGCTGAAAAAAAAATCTATGGACGAAAATTTAAACTCCTCAGTCCTGAAAGTGTTAGTTTAAAATTACCAGTTTAAAAAAGGTTAATGACAAGAGTGTTCAAAGAAATGTGTGTGTCTCCTGCAAATATGGCAGCAATATTTTATGACCAATTAACATGGTTTGTTGGAATCTGATCGAGTTTTCACTATAGCCATATAAGGCTAACAGCCCCGCCCCCCTATCAGCAATATTTAAGATCAATCAACATGGTTTGTTGGAATCTGATAAAGAGTTTTTCACTATAGCCATATTAGGCTAACAGCCCTTCCCCCTGGCAGCAATATTTTATGACCAATCAATATGGTTTGTTGGAATCTGATACAGAGTTTTCACTATAGCCATATAAGGCTAACAGCCCTGCAACCCTGGCAGCAATATATTATGACCAATCAATATGGTTTGTTGGAATCTGATACAGAGAAAATTACACTTTCGGAGAATATTTTTTAAGTTTTCACTCTTTTTTTTCTTCGGTTGCCACGGAAACCAGAATTTAGCAGGCATCCATGCATTATGTTCACACCAAGTTAAGATGCAAACCATTTTGGTAATAGGAATACCTAGTTCATTTAAAGGCCGTTTTATTCAGTCATTTTGCCTGATTAAGCTTTTCTTGTATTATTTATATTAAGAACATACTTGAAATGAATGTGTTGCAAATAAGAAGTACAGTTGATTGATAGTTTGATGTTTTTCGCAGCTTTCAACAATTGTTCAGTTATATCACAATGTTTCCTGGTTAACTTACCAGTACTTCTGGTCCATTTATCCTGACAGGATCCAGTCAGTCATAATGCTAGTCCCGCAAAGCTGAGCTCAAGGAGTGTAAGAAGTACAGCCTTGATACATGTGATTTTGTAATTTTATCCAGGTCCAAAAATAATTTTTATAGCAGTGTGAACAAGTTACTTACATCATCTGATGTTTTTCCTTCAACCTCCCTCGAGATTTTGTCTATGTCATCTCTACCATATTTCTCATTGGCTTTAATAAACTGATTAAAATCTCGTTTGCTCCAGTCTGTGAATCCCTGAAAAATTTAATTTGATAATGTTTTAACCCTTTCCCACATACAACAAAATCTGCAGCAGTAGTTTATTTGTTCAAATAAAGTAAAAAACATTGTGGCAAAAGGAACAAGAGGCCCATGAGGGCCTATGCTCTACTGGTATGGTTCTTTGGTCATTTTCAATCCAGAGCATGTATGTATGGTGAAGATCGGATAGTAAATGGAGGCTCTTTTGTGTTCACAAGCTGTATTATAGCAATTTTTACAATTTCATGGACCATAATCCAGTCTTGCATGGGCGGATCTGGCTGATTTTCAAAAGGAACCAAGCTCTCATCAATATTTAACTACAATCTAAGTTAGGTGAAGATCAGATAGTAAATGGAGCCTCTATTGTGTTCACATGCTCATTTATAGCAATTTGGACAATTTCAAGGGCCGTAATCCAGTCTTGCATGGGCGGATCTGGCTGGTTTTCGAAAGGAACTGAGCTCTCATGGATATCTAACTACTGTATAAGTTTGGATGAGATACAATCAAAAGTGAAGACTGTATCGTGTAAACAAGCTCTTTTATAGCAATTTTGACCATTTCAAGGGCCATAATCCAGTCAAGCATAGACAGATCTGGCTGGTTTTCGAAAGGAACCAAGCTCTCATGGATATCTAACTACTGTATAAGTTTGGTTGAGATACAATCAAAAGTGAAGACTGTATCGTGTTAACAAGCTCTTTTATAGCAATTTTGACCCTTTCAAGGGCCATAATCCAGTCATGCATGGGCGGATCTTGCTGGTTTTCGAAAGGAACCGAGCTCTTGTGGATATCTAACTACTGTATAGGTTTGGTTGAGATATAATAAAAAAAGAAGACTGTATCGGGTTAACAAGCTCTTTTATAGCAATTTTGACCATTTCAAGGGCCATAATCCAGTCATGCATGGGCGGATCTGGCTGGTTTTCGAAAGGAACCGAGCTCTCATGGATATCTAACTACTGTATAAGTTTGGTTGAGATACAATCAAAAGTAAAGACTGTATCGTGTTAACAAGCTCTTTTATAGCAATTTTGACCCTTTCAAGGGCCATAATCCAGTCATGCATGGGCGGATCTTGCTGGTTTTCGAAAGGAACCGAGCTCTTGTGGATATCTAACTACTGTATAGGTTTGGTTGAGATATAATAAAAAAAGAAGACTGTATCGGGTTAACAAGCTCTTTTATAGCAATTTTGACCATTTCAAGGGCCATAATCCAGTCATGCATGGGCGGATCTGGCTGGTTTTCGAAAGGAACCGAGCTCTCATGGATATCTAACTACTGTATAAGTTTAGTTGAGATACAATCAAAAGTGAAGACTGTATCGTGTTAACAAGAAATTGTTTACGGACGCACGGACGGACTGACGCACGCACGGACGACGGACAAATCGCCACGACATAAGCCCTTCTGGCCTTTGGCCAGTAGAGCTAAAAATTGCTCATTATGACAATTATTTTCCTTTTGCCAAAATGCTTTCAATAGTCGCCTGCCGCATGCATCAGAAGATGTCTGTAAGTGGTAAGAGGTTAACTGATTACTTCATAAGCTGCTTTCAAATGTGAGACATTTGAAAAGAGGTTAACTCATTACTTCATAAGCTGCTTTCAAATGTGAGTCATTTGAAAACATTTACAGACATGAATGAACTACTAGTACATGGAACAAATGAAAGGTGGAATTTGTGAACAGATTAGAAAATATCTGTGAAAATGGCGGGTTGCTGAGTAATCGTAAAATAAAAATGACGGCCATTTGATCATGATATATTTTTCCCCCTATTTGAATCTGCATGACTACCATGTTGATCAAGATACAAAACACATCATCCCAATTCCACATACTACAAATCAACAGCAGACAGCTTCAAAACTCTCTAACAAGAGGTCCATGAAGGCCTATGCTCTACTGTAATGGTTCTTTGGTCATTTTCAATCCAGAGCATGTATGTATGAGCAACAAAGGAAATTTGACAATTTCAAGGGCCGTAATCCAGTCATGCATGGGCGGATCTGGCTGGTTTTCAAAAGAAACCCAGCTCTCATCAATATTTTTTTACAATTATCTTAGTTTGGTGAAGGTCAGATAGTAAATAGAGGCTCTATTGTGTTCACAAGCTGTATTATAGCAATTTTGACAATTTCAAAGGCCGTAATCCAGTCATGCATAGGCGGATCTGGCTGGTTTTCAATAGGAATCGAGCCCTCATCAATATTTAACTCCTATCTAAGTTCCGTGAAGATCGATTAGTAAATGGAGGCTCTATTGTGTTCAGAAGCTGTATTACAGCAATTTTGACAATTTCAAGGGACATAATCCAGTCATGCATGGCTGGATCTGGCTGGTTTTCGAAAGGAACCGAGCTCTCATCAATATTTAACTACTATCTAAGTTTGATAAAGATCAGATAGTAAATGGAGCATCTATTGTGTTCACAAGCTGTATTATAGCAATTTTAACAATGGTTTTCGAAAGGAACCGAGCTCTCATGGATATCTAACTACTCATTACTGTATAAGTTTGATTAAGATACAATCAAAACTGAAGACTGTATTGCATTCACAAGCAATTTGTTACGGATGCACGCACGGACAACGGACACCACGCCACGGCATAAGCTCTTTTTGGCCAGTAGAGCTAAAAACTAAAAGAACAGTTTGTGAATGAAGATGCCATAACATTTCTTCAAGTTGTCTACTGCAGAGGCGTCAGAAAGTGTTGGAAGTGTTAAACTTTATGGATTTGCATAAAACCTCTTCTTTCAAGTGAAAGTTTGAAAGGGGAAAAATATATACTGGGTTTTCAGGATACACGTTTCCCCATTCCCACATAAGACATCTCTGCAGCAGATGACTTTGAAAACATACCCATATTTTTTAGGAAACGCCCATTAAATGAAAAAATTACAATAATTTAATAAGAATTGAAAAGATAGTGACAAAAGGAAAAATTGCTTGTTTTGAGCAATTTCTTCTTTTGTCATCATGTTTGCTGCACATGCGCCAGAAACCATCCATATGAGTGAAAGGGTTAAGGGACTAGTGAACACAGGGCAGGACTTACTTCTTTTAGCAGATCCTCCTTCTCTGATAATTCTTCTTCTGACAATACTTCAGACTCATCAATCCGGACTTGTTCTTCCTTTCTTACTCTTTCTGCATCAGCTCCTAGATCAGGATTCTTTGGAACCTGTTATATATTCAGTGCTACAGATAAGCTTTGCATGTTAATTGAGTATTACCCCATGCATCCAAAGCAATTGGGTATTTTAATTTTCATTACCCCATTAGTAATTTCAAATGAGTATTTCAATATCTCTTACATGATCTTATGGAAATAATCGGATTCTCAATATATTAATGAAATTATAATTATTGAAAACATTCTGAATAAAGGAAAATGTGCTTTCTTTTATGAGCAACTCCTGTATTTGCCACAATGTTTTTAAAAACTTGTCTGCTACATTGAGCTCTTTAAACATTTAGGGTACAAAATTAAACTGTGGGATACAGATATGATCAACTAGGAATTGATGATTTCTTTTGTCTTTTTATCATGTCCCTCTTGACATAGGACTTCTTTCAACAAGTTTGGATAAGACATTTATGGGGGAAAATAGACAGTGAAAGTATTATCAAAGTAGACAAAAGTATGAACTATTTCTTCATTTTCAAAAATATTGTCAAAATTAGTCTACTGCTGATAAATGTTTTTTTAAGTTGGAAATATTTAATTTGTTACAATTTGTAGCTGTTCTGTTGCATAATAACTCGCAGCAGTCTGGCCTTCCCATTCTGGCAAGAAAAGTTATATATTTTTAGAGCTAAAACAGTGTTTTCTACAATTATCATGTGAAGCCTTTTTTAGTATAAATTATTTGTGTTGTCAATTTTGAGGTAAATAAAAAAAATGCAGTTAAAACTGACGTACACAATATTCTTGACTATCAAATATCTTTTACTTCACATTGAAATTCGCCGTACAACATATCTGGAATTAATAGCATCAGAATATACGTCTATTTGTTGCGCAAAATTTATCCAATGATATTTTGATTTATAATTACAATAGAACTAAATAATGACCAGTTAATGGACATTAAATTTCATTGCAATGTCCATAAAATAACTGTCTAGTGGTCTAAAATGCTCATTTTACTCTTTTTGTTATGCACCGATTTAAAATGAATAGGGTATTTGACAATATTAATTGAGTTTGTACGCAAATACGCTGCTTATCTGTAGCACTGTATTGATACCATGTCCCAATAATAATAAAATTCATGGATTGAGGGGGCTACCAAACAGGGAGCAGTTTAAGTATGATTAGATTAAACCCATATATCAAAACAGAAAATTAAGCTTTAAGAGAGAATTTTTTATGCATCTGCAGCAGATGATATTTAAAAGCATCTTGGCAAAAGGAGAACTTGCTCTTTATCAGCAATTCCACCTATTTCCACAATGTTTACAAATCTTATAAGTAATTACAATTGAATTTGAAGACATTTTCCAAATACAACTGAGATGTTCTTGAAGTTGTCTGCTGCAGATTTGTAGTATGTTGGAAAGAGTTAATAGGCCTCCAGGTACCCTTGTTTAGACTTTTTGAGGAGAATATTGTTGGAACAATTTCTTACAAGTTGGTTTTCCAAAATATAGAATGACCATCCCATGTTGTAGTTGTAAATAGTGAAAACAAGACCTCGGGCTGAGGGTGTCTCGCCCTTCTAAGAAAATCAGATATTAAATGGTATCACTATGCAAAAAGAAAGTAAAGTTGATAAAATGTGAAAAAGTAAGTGTCTGTCAATGCATTGTTATCATCATGTCATGATTAATAATAAACTCACTACATGTGTATATATCTTAATATATTTATTCACACATGAAGTAAAGAGTGATCAATAATACTACATTAAATTTTGACGTTGATGGATGTCCCATGACCAAACAATACATCTGACAAAGTTTCAGAAGAATTCCAGCAGGGGTTGCTGAGATATATAAGAAAGTTTTAAGTTTTAAGGTTGAGTTACCTAACAAAGGACAAGTTCTGCACAATTATGACCTTGACCCTGACAATTTTGACGTTGATGGATGTCCCATGACCAAACAATACATCTGACAAAGTTTCAGAAAAATTCCAGCAGGGGTTGCTGAGATATAAGAAAGGGTCAAGTTCTGCACAATTATGACCTTGACCCTGAAAATTATGACGTTGACAGATGTCCCATGACCAAACAATATGTCTGACAAAGTTTCAGAAAAATTCAAGCAGGGGTTGCTGAGATATAAGAAAAGTTAAGTTTTGAGGTTAAGTTACCTAACAAAGGTCAAGTTCTTCACAAATATGACCATGACCCTGAACATTTTGACGTTGACAGATATCCGATGACCAAACAATACATCAGACAAAGTTTCAGATAAATTCAAGCAAAGGTTGCTGAGATATAAGAAAGGTTAAGTTTTGAGGTTAAGTTACCTAACAAAGGTCAAGTTCTGCACAATTATGACCTTGACCCTGAAAATTATGACGTTGTCAGATGTTCCATGACCAAACAATACATCTGACAATGTTTCAGAAAAATTCAAGCAGGGGTTGCTGAGATATAAGAAAGGTTAAGTTACCTAACAAAGGTCAAGTTCTGCACAATTATGACCTTGACCGTGAAAATTTTGACGTTAACAGATGTCCCATGACCAAACAATACATCTGACAAAGTTTCAGAAAAATTCAAGCAGAGGTTGCTGAGATATAAGAAAGGTTAAGTTTTGAGATTAAGTTACCTAACAAAGGTCAAGTTCTGCACAATTATGACCTTGACCCTGACATTTTTGACGTTGACAGATGTCTCATGACCAAACGATACAACTGACAAAGTTTCAGAAAAATTCAAGCAGAGGTTGCTGAGATATAAGAAAGGTTAAGTTTTGAGGTTAAGTTACTTTAACAAAGGTCAAGTTCTGCACAATTATGACCTTGACCCTGAAAATTTTGACGTTGACAGATGTCCCATGACCAAACAATACATCTAACAAAGTTTCAGAAAAATTCAAGCAGGGGTTACCGAGATATAGCTATTTGTAAAAGCGGCCGCCGTCGCCGGAAAAGTGACTGCTATGTCTCACTCCACTATCGTGGGCGAGACAAAAAAGGAGGAAATAGCAGAATTGGTTTTGACATGATTTGCCCCAAACAATTTCAAATAAACATGCAAAGGTTTCTTAGAAAGTCAGAAATGGATTGCCCTTTCAGAAGGGCCGACACATCATAAACATGGTACTTTTACTTACCCTGTATCCAATACTTTTTCTGTAAAAATAGATTTCTTTGTCCAGAATTTCAAACAATCTGGGAGGAAAAAATTGGAAATCTTGAACGTTGGGCTGCTTTGGGGGTCTTGGGGCCTACAAGAAAGTCAAATCAAAATTAAATGAATGAAAAGTAACAGTAGGAAATTGACAGCACATTGCTTCTATGAAACAAATGGAAATTGATCATTCTGTTACTTCATATAGAAACTTTTTTACTAGTTCAATATATAATTACAATGTTTTATAGTATTAACCCTTTCCGACGCTTTTGCAGCAGACGGCTTTTGAAAACATTGTGGCAAAAGGAGAAATTGCTCATTATGCAACTTCTTCAATTTCCATAATGTTTTCAACAGATGTCTGCTGCAGAGCTAGTCTGGTCAAAATGTGTGTGCAGGTGGGGGAAGGTAAAAGCTAAAGACCTGTTAACCCTTTCCCACTTGTAGACGCTTTCTGACGCTTCTGCAGCAGACAACATTTGTAAACATTGATGCAAAAGAAGAGATTGCTCAAAACGAGCAATTTCTCCTTTTGCCACAATGTTTTCAACTCTTTTTTATAATTGAACTCATTTATCTAGATTTTTCATGTTTTCAATATATTTTCAAAGTTGTCTGCAGCAGAATTGTATGTGGGAAAGGGTTAACTCCCTCTTTTCCAAATCATTGAGCTTACTTACCTTTGGTGCCTTTGGTTCATTCACTCTCAGAGCCTCTCTGAAGTAAGCATCTACAGCATAATTGGCCTTTCTTTCACGTTTTGGAGGTTCAATCCAGTTCATACCAATTTTTTGCTTCTCTCTATAATCCTGGCCCTCAAACTGGTACACAGAAGCTCCCTTCTCTTCCTGTACATCCAGTGTTAAAGCTCTTAGACTAGATTCACCCATTTTATCCATCTTTTCTTTGATTTCTTCAGTCTAAAATAATTATTTATATGCAATCTTTAAATTAAACACATGTATTGTATAAATTGTGGTACCCTATGTTTTCATGCTTTATTAATCTGTTTCATGATTCATACCATATTTGAAACCTACCCACCTATATTGAAAAAAAAATACATCTTTTCCAAACCATTTTCTAATCTGTATCTAATCTTAACTTCCATATAAAACTTAAACATTTTATTCTGAGAGGTTTACAAAAGACAACCCTCAAACTTGCATATCAATAGAAAACTTAAAAAATATTTGAGGACATAATTGTTAACTTAACTATCTTTAAATGAGGGCCTATGCTGTAATTTGGCAAGTTGCTGAGTGTAACTGGTGATGTGTTTGAAAAGTGAACTACAAACATAGAATTGATAAAACAAAGGTAGATGGAATGCAGTTTAAATAACATATCTAAATATCTTTTTGAAGC
Organism: Serripes groenlandicus; assembly: GCA_031761405.1. Lineage (NCBI taxonomy): Eukaryota > Metazoa > Mollusca > Bivalvia > Cardiida > Cardiidae > Serripes > Serripes groenlandicus. The sequence continues at coordinate 60,688,898 of JASEVX010000006.1, read as the reverse complement.
ATTTGAGCTGAGAAAAAATATTTTAAACAATATTGAGGTAGACTATTACATGTTATGGAGTAAACCATAGTGAAATTTCAACAAACAAGAAGGCCAAGATGGCCCTAAATCGATCACCTGAATGATAGTAAATTAGTAGCAATATTTAACTGCAAATATCTGGGAAAACTTGATCAGGAGTGCAAATGAAACTGCAAGGAGTGGACACTGTTAAAGAATTTGTATCTTGAAATCTAACAAGAACTTGAATACAAATGGAATTATAAAGTTTTGTCATGTTGTGCCTTTCCTGAGGCCGCCTTGCTGCCCTGTTTTTCAACAAAATAAATATGACTTGAACAGTTTTTGTAGAGGGTCACTCAAAGAACATTTCTACCAAATTATCTTGGAACAGAACAAGCAGATTATGGAGGAAAAGGATTTTTCTCACTTTTTGATTCCGCAGCAACCAAAGTTCTACACAGAATGTAAATCTTTGAACAATTTTGAAAGAGGACCAACAAAGGAACATTTCTGTGATGTTTTGTGGAAATCATTCCTGCGGTTTAGGAGGAGATGATGTTTAGATTAAATGTTAACGACGGACGGAGAGTGATCAGAATAGAAAAGGTGAAATTGCTTGTTTTGAGCAATTTCTACTTTTGTCAAAAGTCGTCAGATGGGTAAGAATGCGTCTTCAAGTAGGATAGGGATAAGAGAGAAATATGACAAGGCCAACACCTCAAGTTTTATCCAAGGATATGTCCTTCCAAGTCAGAAGCTGTTTGTGAAGGAGACATTAGTCAACCTACAGAACATTACCTTTTTCACTGCCTTTTCCAAGATTGCATCAATATCTTCATCAGTAATTTCACTCTCTTTAGATGCAAAGACATGACTCGCTCCATGTCGGATCATGTTGAGTACTTCATCTTTACCAAGTTTGTTTGTATTGTTTTCAACTAGTCGACCTGTTATAAAAGAACAAACCTTTCTTGATATGATATTTTGACATACAGATGCTTTCCCACAAAGGACATAATTGCAGCAGGAGACTTTGAACACATCTAAGCAAAAACATAGAAACTCTCTATAAATAAAAGTTCAATTCTGGAATAGAGCTGAAAGTATTGTGGCAACATGATAATGTTTTCAATTGCTGTCTGCTGCGGAGGCGTCAGAATGTGTCTGCAGGTAGGAAAGGGTTAAATTATTTTGCAATAACAGAAAAATACAAATTGACAGGCATCAAGGATTTGTCAGTCATACTGATACTTTAATACTGAAAGCAAATGATTCTCAAACAAGAATATTTAAAATTGACAAAAAAGAAGTAATATTGTGCGATTTACTGGAAATGTATAGAAGACAATTCAGTTTGCATGTTTGTCAAGAAAATAACAATTTGCTTCCAATTTATCTATGGACAAAGGCATATTAAAGAATGATGGTTATTCATATTCATCTTTTAAAAGAATTGTCACCTTGTTGAATAACAACATTATCAAGTCTCAGTTTGGTCTCAGCCTTTTCCACAATTCTCTCCTCTACAGTGTTTTCTGTGATCAATCTGAACACCATCACTTGTTTCTTTTGACCAATACGATGAGCTCGATCCTGCAATACATAAAAGTCAGCTTCAAATATGCAACATTAAAACAATAATCTCAACAATTAATTGACAAAGAGGGAACTAATACAAGAATTACGCGTAATTGAATGTCTCGCTGTCCCCTGCTTTGACTATCAAATGCAAGCATAAAAGACAACAAGAGCACCGCGTACGGCACAGACGCTTGACTGATAGGGAGAAAACAGAAGAAAAAAAAAAAGCTGAGCTGAACAAAAATCCTTAACCGGACGACCACGCCGCTGCGAACGACGCCAGAGTCATGACAATAGCTCTCGTTTTTTCAAAAGTCGAGCTAAAGAGTAAAATAACTTTAAAATTGAGCTAAACACAATTGTTTTTAAACAAGAAATTTAAAAAAAATAAAAGTACCAAGTTCAAAAATACAAGAAAAGTTCAACATTTCAAGAAATTCAAAAAAATAATAGCTATTAAACGCAAAATACAACAAGAGGGCCATGATGGCCCTGGAATCGCTCACCTGTTTTTTGTTTTTTCACTTTAGCTATATAAGCCCCGCCCCCTGGCGGCCATAGTTTCTGACCAATTAACTTGGCTTAAAGGAATCTGATAGAGGGTCACTCTAGGAACATTTCTACAAAATTATTTGAAAATCGGCCCGACACTTTTGGAGGAGAAGATTTTTTAAGTTTTCACTATAGCCATATAATGCAAAATAGCCCTGCCCAGTGGCGGCCATGTTTTTTGACCAATCAACATGGCTTGAAGGAATCTGAAAGAGGGTCATCCAAGGAACATTTCTACAAAATTATTTGAAAATCTGCCAACCAGTTTGGGAGAAGAAGATTTTTTAAATTTTCACTATAGCCATATAGGCAAAATAGCCCCGCCCCACTGGCGGCCATGTTTTTCGACCAATCAACATGGCTTGAATGAATCTGATAGAGGGTCATCTAAGGAACATTTCTACAAAATTATTTGAAAATAGGCCTTACACTTTCGGAGGAGAAGATTTTTTAAGTTTTCACTATAGCCATATAAGGCAAAATAGCCCCCCCCCCCCCCCCTGGCGGCCATGTTTTTCGACCAATCAACATGGCTTGAAGGAATCTGATAGAGGGTCATCAAAGGAACATTTTTACAAAATTATTTGAAAATAGGCCAGACACTTTCGGAGAAGATTTTTTAAGTTTTCACTATAGCCATATAAGGCAAAATAGCCCCGCCCCGCCTGGCGGCCATGTTTTTTGACCAATCAACCTGGCTTGAAGGAATCTGATAGAGGGTCATCCAAGGAACAATTCTACAAAATTATTTAAAAATCTGCCTACCAGTTTGGGAGAAGAAGAATTTTGAAGTTTTTTTCATTTCGTTGCCATGGAAACCAGAATTCTGCATGGATCCAAAAAATTTGAAGGAAATCCGGTGTGGTCATTGAGAGGAGGCTTTCTGTGAAGTTTCATCCCAATTGACCCACTGGTTACTGAAGAGAAGAAGTTGACGCACGACGGTCGACGCACGACGGACAAAAGGCGATCACAATAACTCACCATGAGCAAAGCTCAGGTGAGCTAAAAGTACAAGAAATTCAAAAAAAATTGAGCAAGACAAAGTTCAAAAATTCAAACAAAATAACAAAATACAAAAGTTTTACCCAGAAACCTGTTTGATATGTTGAAGTACTTTATTTATGAAATGTGTATTCACAATTTGAAATTAATCCAACAAAATATGAAGCTATGTCCAATTCTCAAAATGCACCAAAAATCCAAGTGTTTTACCCCCAAAAAAGGTCACACTCAGCATCGTCAGTGTAGAATGTGCAGAAGGCAGGGTTTTCCCTAGCTCATATTTCCTTTGCGCCAACACTTTCGCCAAATTCAAAAAGTTGGTGCCATTTTCAAGACATTGGAGCCAAACTGGAGCCAGACCATTTTTTCTTAGAAACCTAAATTATGTGTACTTTGGGAAATACTATACTGGTGCACATGTATTATGCTATCTTCTCTAGTCAGGTGTCATAATCTATCCAACATTAAATTGATCAAAAAAATTGGCTTGGCCATGATTCATTAGATTCCCTTATGGAATGAATCATGTTCTCAAACCATACGCATTGTGGTAGCAGGAATAATTTCTGATATTGAGTCTGTGTCTATCTGTCAGTGCTTTCATTCTAAACACCAGTAAATAAACTATCATGTAGTGAGTTGTATTATCATCACACATTTATTGCACTAAACTTTTACTATGATTACTTTTAAAACAAATAAGAATGAGTGTAGGTAATACTTTTTTGAATGACATTTCCGATTTTCAGAAAGAAGAAAATGCACGAAAACCCATTACAATATGTATTTTCTACTTCAGTCTTCATTATTTTTTTATCTTCTAAAAAAGAAATTAACTAAAATGGACAAAATTGTAATTTAGTTTTATAGGTAAGTATTTTTTGACAGCTGACTGTAAATTTGATAGATCTTTATGGTAAAAAATCGGCAATTAAAAAAGAATTTGCTATGGATTCGTGTAAGCAAAAGCACAATCTTTGAACAGTTAAATTAAAATAGGGACATTCTTTAATCATATCCTAGTTTTTTATTAAGTTGTTTATTGAAATTATTTCCCCTTAAACTGCTTGAACTGAAAAATAGTATTGATTGCATTATAGGTGTGATCGAGTGTCATAAATGGGGATGGAGTACGCATTCTCGATAGTGATTGGCCTAAATCTCGAAGTTTAACGGTCACGTGACCTATTCTTATCTATCGCCTGCAGCGTTGGTGGTTTGATAACAGCTTGTGTATAGTACTGGGCAGGACCCTTTATCTCTGTCAACAGCCATAGGTGTGTAATTAAACCCTTATTCCTTCAATGTATACTTTGTTTTACCCAAAACCAAACAAGGGCACCGCAAAGCGGATGCATCCCCTCGGCTTTCAATCATCACATTGAGTTCTCTTGTGATCTAAATATTTAAGTCCAATTTTTGACTTCGATCTTTGACCTATGACCTTGAATCAATAGGCTTCAAAATATTGTCACAAACTAACTGTATGGCAAGTTTGGATAAGATCTGTCAAGGAATGGTCAGTGTAGAGTGGTGACAAGGTTGCCACAGCTGAGATATATTGTAAGTTCAATCAAGTTCAATTTTGGGCATGACCTTTGACCTATGACCTTGAAAACCAATAGGCTTCAAGACATATCATAAACTAACTGTATAATAAGTTTTATTAAGATCGGTCAATGAATGGTCAGTGTAGAGTTGTGACAAGGCTGCCACAGCTGAAAATATTGTAAGTCCAATTTTGAGTTTGACCTTTGACCTATGACCTTGAAAATAAATAGGCTTCAAGATATTATCATAAAGTAACTGTATACCAAGTTTGGTTAAAATCTGTCAAGTAATGGTTAGTGTAGAGTGGTGACAAGGTTGCCACAGCTGAAAATAGTGTAAGTGCAATTTTGGGCTTGACCTTTGACCTATGACCTTGAAAATCAATAGGCTTCAAATATTATCATAAACTAACTGTATAATAAGTTTTATATTATAAAGATCGGTCAAGGAATGGTCAGTGTAGAGTGGTGACAAGGCTGTCACAGCTGAAAATATTGTAAGTCCAATTTTGAGCTTGACCTTTGACCTATGACCTTGAAAATCAATAGGCTTCAAGATATTATCATAAAGTAACTTTATACCAAGTTTTGTTAAAATCCGTCAAGTAATGGTCAGTGTAGAGTGGTGACAAGGTTGCCACAGCTGAAAATATTGCAAGTCCAATTTTGGGCTTGACCTTTGACCTATGAAAATCAATAGGCTTCAAGATGTTACCATACACTTACTTTATACCAAGTTTGGTTAAGATCTGTCAAGAAATGGTTAGTGTAGAGTGATGACAAGGTTTGTTACGGACGGAAGGACGGACACACATACAGACGGTCCCGTTACTATATCCCTTTCTCGCTTACTTCGTAACCGAGGGGATAATTAAAGTCGTAGTGCTAAAAGTTGATGTAAATAGGTTGGCGCCATCAATTTGCGCCAAATGTTATTTTCTTGCGCCATTGGCGCCATTTGCGAAGCCCAGCGTGAACCCTGGAAGGGTATTAGATGTAACTATATCCCAAACATCAAAGCCCTAGTATTTGAAAATCATATACTTTCTTCGATGTTTTTTAAGTTTTCACTATAGCCATATAAGGCTATTTTTCGACCAATCAACATGGCTTGAAGGAATCTGATACAGGGTCATCACAGGAACATTTCTGCAAAATTATTTCAAATTCAGCCTGACACTTTATGAGAAGATTATTTAAGTTTTCACTATAGCCTGATATGTCAAACAAGAGGGCCATGATGGCCCTGGATCGCTCACCTCAGTTATGTCAACCACAAAAGTCAATAACAACAACTCATTTTGTGGTCAGGTAATTTGTTACTAAAGTGTTAATTAACAATAACAATATTTTCCTTCAATTTGGCTCAGTGACCTAGATTTTTACTGCACTGCTATGTCTCATAGTTTTAACAATGCACATATATAAGGAAAACAAGCTCCGCCCCATGGCGGCCATGTTTTTCAACGGATCGGAAATATTTGAACAATCTTGGTAAAGGGTGCCCCAAGGAACATTTGTGCAAAATAATTTTCAAATCAGGCCAGTTCTTTTGGACAAGAAGATTTTTAAAGTTTTAACAATGGACATATAAGGAAAAGAAGCTACGCCCCCCTGGCGGCCATGTTTTTCAACGGATCAAAAATATTTGAACAATCTTAGTAAAGGGTGCCCCAAGGAACATTTGTGCCAAATAATTTTCAAATCGGGCTAGTACTTTTGAACAAGAACATTTTTAAAGTTTTAACAATGCACATATAAGGAAAAGAAGCTCCGCCCCATGGCGGCCATGTTTTTAAACGGATCAAAAATATTTGAACAATCTTAGTAAAGGGTGCCCCAAGGAACATTTGTGCAAAATAATTTTCAAATCGAGCTAGTACTTTTGGACAAGAAGATTGTTAAAGTTTTAACAATGCACATATAAGGAAAACAAGCTCCGCCCCCTGGCGGCCATGTTTTTCAACGGATCGGAAATATTTGAACAATCTTGGTAGAGGGTACCCCAAGGAACATTTGTGCAAAATAATTTTCAAATCGGGCCAGTACTTTTTGACAAGAAGATTTTTGAAGATTTGGCAATTTTCCCCTTTTCTGATGCCGCAGCAACCAAAGTTCTACTTGGAATTAAATTCTTTGAACAACTTTGAAAGAGGACCACCTAAGGGTCATTCCTGTGAAGTTATTTTGAAATCTGTCCATTGGTTTAGTAGGAGAAGTCATTTGTAGGAAATTGTTAACAGACGGACAGACGACGACGCCAGACGGTGAGTGATCACAAAAGCTCACCTTGCACTTTGTGCTTAGGTGAGCTAAAAAGCCCCCCCTCCTGGTGGCCATGTTTTTTGACCAGTCAACATGGCTTGAAGGAATCTAATACAGAATCTAATCACAGGAACATTTCTACAAAATTATTTTAAAATCGGCCTAACACTATAGCCAGATATTTCAACATGGCTTGAAGGAATCTAATACAGTCATAACAGGAACATTTCTACAACATTATTTGAAAATCGGCCAACCAGTTTAGAAGAATAATTTTAAAGTGTTTTCTTTCGATTGCCACTGAAAGCAGAATTGTGCATGGATCCCAAACATTTGAAGGAATTTAGGAGAGGACATTGAGGATGCTTCTTATGAAGTTTTATCCCAATTGGCCAAGTGGTTAGGAAGGAGAAGTCGGTAGAAGCAAAAAGTTGACGCACGACGGACAATTCGCCATGACATAAGCGCTAGTGGAGCTAAAGGAGAAGCTTTGTCCAATTCTCAAATTCCACCAAAAATCATGTTTTTTACCCCAAAAATAAGATCAAGCTCAACATCTTCAGCATACAATGTGAAGAAGGGTATTAGCTGAAACTCGATTCGAAATATGAAATCCCTAGCACCAGTATTTATTGACAAATTAAAACAAGAGGCCCATGAGGGCCTATGCTCTACTGGCATTGATCTGGCTTGTTTCAAAAGGAACCAATATATCATCAATATTCAAATACCATGAAGACTGTATCGTGTTAACAAGCTCTTTTATAGCAATTTTGACCATTTCAAGGGCCATAATCCAGTCATGCATGGGCGGATCTGTGGCTGGTTTTCGAAAGGAACCGAGCTCTCATGGATATCTAACTACTGTATAAGTTTGGTTGAGATACAATCAAAAGTGAAGACTGTATCGTGTTAACAAGAAATTGTTTACGGACGGACGACGGACAAATCGCCACGACATAAGCCCCGCCAGTCGAGCTAACAAGAGTACCGCAAACGGTACATAATACGCCCGTTAGGAACTTCTTTGTAAGTTTCCTCTTTGTTTTGATATATTGTTTGTTGGTAAAAAGTTAATAAAGTCGTTCAGGAATAAGTTGTTAAAGAATAATGGGAAACTATGAAAAATGCATAACTCATGCAGAAATTGACAAATATTCCAAGTCCAAAAAGGGGCATAACTTATTCAAAAATTGACGAAATCCGAGGAAATGTGAACTTGATCTGCGACACATGATAACAAAGCCATATACAAAATTTCAGGTCAATAGCTCAAAGTATGTAGGAAAAAAGTGCGGAAAACAAATATTCTAAGTCCAAAAAGGGGCATAACTCATTCAAAAATTTACGAAATTCGAGGAAATGTGAACTTGATCTGTGACACTTGATTACAAAGCCATATACATAATTTCAGCTCAATACATCAAAGCATGTAGAAAAAAAGTGCGGAAAACAAATATTCTAAGTCCAAAAAGGGGCATAACTCATTCAAAAATTGACGAAATCCCAGGAAATATGAACTTGATCTGTGACACATCACTACAAAGCCTTATACAAAATTTCAGCTCAATAGCTCAAAGTATGTAAGAAAAAAGTGCGGAAAACTCGAACGGACAGAGGGACGGACAGACATGACCATACCATAATACGTACCGTTTTTAAGAAACGGTCGTATAAAAACGAAACTTTAATGTTGAGCTAAACGCAAATGTTTGACATCGCCAACACCAGAAAAGCAACACACCTTAATCTTGATTAAGCTACTTCGTCACGGCAAGACAGAAATTGAATTGTTTGTTAAAACTAGATGATGGGAAATGCTTGAAATAGAAATAAAGTCTAGGTAATGGGGAAAAAAAGTATGATATATAAACAAAAGCGCAAAGTAGCTAACGGCAATGCTTGTCTAGTTTTTTTCTAAGTTATTTAAGCCATAGTTATGTGACTTGGTGTTGACCCGTGTGTTGTTCCAAGGAAAATATGTACAAAATGTTGAACATTTTTTGAGTCATGAGGTAAGGTTAAAAAGTTTAGTGACTACGACTCCTCAAAGGGCATCACAAAAGCCGGATTTTTACTTTTAAAACAGACAAGCTAATTAGAGTGAATATACGAGTTTTAAATGGGCATACAAGAATATCCGCTGCATACTGCGTAATATAGATCTTACCATAGCCTGCAAGTCGCATTGTGGATTCCAATCCGAGTCAAATAAAATAACAATATCAGCTGTAGCCAAGTTGATACCTAAACCTCCAGCTCTGGTACTTAACATAAATATAAACTTCTCGCTGTTTGGTGCATTGAAGGCGTTGATGGAGACCTGAAAAACATACCAAAATACATGACTTTTTTGTCAGTCTGTTGAATGGGCTCAAACACTTTAATAAATGGTTTACATGGATAACCATGGGGAAACATGCTTCTTTCTCATGGTATTTCGCATTTGGCTTTATGAAAACCAACCATCAGAGGTTTTGGAAATGAAGATATTTAAACCTTTCCCTCATATAGACGCTTTCTGACGCCTCTGCAGCAGACAGCTTTTTGAAAACCGAAATCATGGAGACAAAAGAAGAAATTGCTCAAACGATTCTTCAATTATTGTACTTTCATTTAAAGGAAGTTTCCAAATCTGTTAATTAAATTTTTAAAGTCGATCGCTGCAGAGTTGTTGTATGTGGAAAAGAGTTTAAACAAAATTGTAAACATTCTTCATTTATACAAGGCTTCCAGTATCCTTCTTAAAATAGATAGCAAACACAGAACATCCTGATCAGATTCATCCCTTGTTTGCTTATTGCAAAGTCTGAAAGGTCAGTTTTTATTTGACATGACCAACTGCTTAACCATTTCCCTGATTATGATAGGACAAATCTGCAGAAGACGTCTTTCAAAATATTCAGACAAAAATTAGAAAAATCTCTATAAACGAAAGTAGAACTACTGAAAAGAGCTGAAAACATCGCTGCAAAAGGAGAAATTGCTTGTTTTGAGAAATTTCTCCTTTTGCCACAATGTTTTAAAACCTTTAAAGCTTTCGGAAAGTGTCTGTATGTGGGAAAGAGTTAATATTAGGTCACTCTGTATTTCCTAATACTTGTTTCATCCAACAATCATACTATATGAGTTATACACCATGTAACAACATAGCCTTTATTCAGATATTCATGACCCATAAAGATACAGATTATTTTGCATTTCAGTAGTTTGGGCTAAGTCTACTCTTTTCATGTGACAGTTGTTTAATTAACCCTTTCCCTCATATAGACGCTTTCTAACACCTCTGCAGCAGACAGCTTTTTGAAAACATAGTGACAAAAGAAGAAATTGCTTAAAACGAGCAATTTGTCACAATGTTTTCCACTTCAATGAGACATAGGTTATCCATCCAAGAGATTTTCTATTTTTTGACGAAATATGTTCAAAGTCGTCTGCTGCAGAATTGTCGTATGAGGGAAAGGTTTAAGTTTCGTAGAGAATTGTTGAAGGACAATGTGAAGATTTTTTTATTTGCAGAATGATATCATACCAAGTAAATAAACCAGTTTAAAATTATTCATGTATTGAAAATGCTATGAGGTAACATTTCATCCTATACCTGAACAAATATATTGATGTCTGAAAATATAAAAGCTGAGTGAGTTATGCTTAGGTAACTAGCATATTTATGACAAGTTTGGCTAAAGATATCCATAAGAATCCATGCAATCTGAACTAATTAAGCAAGGCTTGTCAGAAGTTTCTCCAAGACACATATTGTCAAACAGTGCACTGCCAGATCAAACTGCATATACATGCAACTTTATCTTCATCTATACCTTTAACAAATGTTTTATTGCAGGTTTTTTTTGCAGTTACCTGTCGCTCTTCATGGGCTGTCTGACCGTCCAATCTACAATATTGATATTGTCTCCAGACACAATAATCCTCTAAAATATCCAGCATACGAGTCATCTGACTGAATATCAATACTCGAGATCCTGCAATACATGAGAAATGTTATCATACATCCATTGCCCATGCATTTGCTAAGATCAACCCGTCAAAATATGATATGATCACTTTGAAGTGATTGCCTCATAATCTTCGGGTCTCACTTTTCAAAGAACAAAAACTGTTTGAATTATTTCATAATATCAAAAGAGTAATAACAATTTGAATCTACATTTGTTTGATTGATTGTACGGTGTTTTATGCCTCTTTCGATAATTTTTCAGTTATATCTCGGTGTTTCCTGGATAATTTAACATTTAATTACTACTGGTCCATTTATCCTGAGTCGGGGGTAATGCTTACCCCATAAACATGAGCACCAAGGAGGGAAAGATAATAATACTAGTTTTAGTCTTTGGTATGACCCCATCGGGGATTCAGCCCACAATCTCCCTTCCTAGGGTGGCTCTACCTTTGTAGGAGTTTGTGTAAGAAGTAGTCAAGTTCCAAATCTGTTGCCTACCTATACCATAACAAGACACGAAAATGTGTACCAGTCATGTTGGATATTGTAAAACCCGTCTTCCGTTGTAGATTGTAGTGAATAAGCAACTCCATCAGACTCACATCCAAACACAAGTATTGATCAAACAGCATATATATATATGATATTACTATGTCAAAGTAATACAAGTTCAAATGACTTGCTAATGCCATTTAAGAAAATTTGCACAATAACTAGGGTCTAACTGACCTTCACATTTATGCAAAAGTGTTTAATTATGTTCTTTCACTAAATTAGGGAGTAAATAAAAGTTACTGTTTTACTTAAACGTTCTCATGAATGTCCAATGCTTTCATCTTTCAACACATTTCAGCAGTTGTTAATGACGAATTGGCATAACAGTCTTGTTGCAACTTGCTTCAAGTAATCTTTAATGCCTCTTCTAATTAGTATAACAGAAATTTTAGCATAATTACCATCTTTCTTAAGTCTGGTTAGAAGTTTGTCAAGAACACACAATTTTCCACAATTATCCACAATATGTTGGTCTGTTGTATAAGGTGGTCCTTAAATACAAATAGAAAGGTTTAAATAAAAGGAAAACATGTGTTGTCTGTCAAAACGGCGCTCTGTGACAGACAGACAATGGGAAGTGATCTATATGTATCATCTGACAAAGGACAGTTCTTAACCCTTTCTCTCATAGGACAATTCTGCAGCAGACGACTTTGAACATATTTTGTCAAAAAATAGAAAATCTCTATAATTGAATGGATAACCTATGACTTTTAAAGACATTGTGGCAAAATGATTTATTTATTTATTGGGGTTTTACGCCGCTTTCAACAATATTTCAGTTATATCACGGCGAAAGTTCACTTATTCATGATCCCTGGGTAAACAAACCAGTACTAGGCTAGAAAATGTGCATTGCCCAAGGGCACTCCACCATGACCGTAGTGCCGCGACTGGAATAGAACCCGGGACACTCGGTTCCAAAATCCCCAACGCTAACCACTCGACCACAGCAGATTGCTTTGTGGCAAAATGAGAAATTGCTCATTGCTGTCTGCTACAGAGGCGTCAGAAAGCGTCTATATGAGGGAAAGGGTTAAAATAATTTCTTTGCGCCAACAGTTTGCTTCAACATTAAATTCTTCTATCCCTTCTCCACAACATTAATCATCTTGTACAACTTTAATGGCATTCATTTTTGAAATTATCTCAATGATGTATATAGCAATTATAAGGCAAACCTTTTCTTTAAATACCTTTTCCCACAAATAGAAGATTTCTGACACCTTTGCTGCAGACGACTTTTGAAAAACGTTGTGACAAAAGAGAAATTGCTCAAAATCCTTTTGCCACAAACTTTTTTCAGTTATCATACTTTCTTTTAGATACGTTTTCCTTAATTTTGTATAGATGTTTTCAGTCTTCTACTGCAGATTTGCTGTATGTGGGAAAGGGTAAATACACTTTAAAGTATTTGCAATTCACAAAGATTTCTATGAGAAAATGAACTGTAGAGCATTCGTGACCAGCAAAGATAAAGATCAAGATCTAGAGAATCCATGCAGTCAGATCTGGCTCCACTGTTCACCAATTCGTCATAAAAGGGTTAAAAAAATGTCTGTTAAGAAGTATCAATTTGGATCCTTAGTATTGATGTGCATGAATGCAAGTCTTTTTCCACATGTGAAATAATTGTATTAAGGTTTGTTTTCTCTAAGAACCACAAAACAAATGTTTATAACTTAACAATCATCCTGATCAAGCCTATTTGGGAGATACCAAAAAAGTATTACTTAAGATGCCTAGGTGAGGAGAGATGAACTGGTCTTTGTTCGACAATATTTCTCTTATCTTTCAAAACTGATGTGGAAGACAGTGTTGCAGAGGTCAAATAGGGATTTTGTAACATGAAATACACCCCTTATCTACAACTTTTACATACCTGGTTCAGCCCCATCAAAGAGATATGGGTGATTTGTGCATTTTCTCAATTGCATGAAAATGTTTAATAGTCTCATTTTGTCAGTTTTACCAGCTCCGTTCACCACATCAATATCCTTCATTAAGACCTTTGTGTACCTGTTTATTAGAAAAAGGACCACTTCTGTTGGGTGCAAGAAACCGATTAAGTCAAAGCATGACAGACAGTCAGATGGATAGACAAGAGCGACGCAAGCAAACGCCTTATACATTCGTAACAAATTAAGATTAAATACTGAAATGACAGTAATGCATCAGGAGCATCGTTTTCTTTTTCCAAACTATTTCCTCTGTCCTAAAATTAAGCAATAATTTGTTTCGACTTTCTGTTCTTTAATGTTCAATGTGCAAATGATTCATTTATCAAATGAATAATTTCAGATGATGGGATGGATAAAAATCATAAAAAAATACTATTACCATTCTCTCTGCATTTTACTTAGTCCTACAAAGACTTTGACTTCTTTTTTAGGTAAAAGGGCTTTTTCTACTTCTGACTTTAATCGTCTTAGCAAAAACGGTCTCAAAACCTACAATTTTCAAAACAGACATGGTCAAGACTTGGAGCAATATATTTCAAAGACGAAGTCTTCCATGGAATTATCGTTTATATGAGGATGAATGTTTTTTATTGTTTTAATTAACATTTTCCATTTAAAAATTAACTGAAAAACATGTAGATGGCTTGAAAACATCTCGACACAAATTACAAACAGGAATTGTCGGAGGACAATATAGCTCACCTATCAGGGCCTACTTCAAAGCTACAGCATACACAGTGTCTGAGAAAAGGCCTGTCACGCAAAGGTTTGACCAAAATTCTAAGTCCAGAAAGCGGCACAATTCAGTCAAAATCCATTCCAAAGTTATGGGACTTAACATACAAGGTCATCTAATGACCCTGAATAAGTGTGTGAAGTTTCAAAGCAACAGCATACACAGTGTCTGAGGAAGGCCTTGCACGCAAAGGTTTGACCAAAATTCCAAGTCCAAAAAGGGGCACAATTTGGTCAAAATCCATTCCAGAATTATGGGACTTGACATACAGGGTCATATAATGTCCCTGAATAAGTGTGTAAAGTTTCAAAGCAACAGCTTACACAGTGTCTGAGAAAAGGCCTTGCACGCACATGTTTGACCAAAATTCTAAGTCCAAAAAGGGGCACAATTCAGTCAAAATCCATTCCAGAGTTATGGGACTTGACATACAAGGTCATCTAATGACCCTGAATAAGTGTGTGAAGTTTCAAAGCAACAGCATACAGTGTCTGAGAAAAGGCCTTGAACGCAAAGGTTTGACCAAGCTGGCAACGCGTACGCCAACGCCGGGGTGATTACATAAGCTCCCCTATTTCTTCGAATAGGCGAGCTAAAAAGGATAATAAATGAAAGAATAATTTCGAAAAGTGGTCAAACCATTGTCGCGAAAGTCATTTGCAGCATTTGTATCAAAATGTATCTGTCTTAATCGAAGGTGTCTAGCAGCAAATGAAATGCATATAAATATGTCTGCATTAAGCAAAGGTGTCCACTGCTTCACCAATATTCTATCAATTCACAATATTTCATACAAATAAAACCTTACATTATGTAATCTCTCCACCAACTCTGTATTTCCCTGCATTTCTGCCGTATTAAACCATGAGTCAAAATCCTGTAATATAATATACAATGTCATGTAGTCATTTTTGAAACCAACATTTTAAAAACTATATTAATCAAGGATTTTTTACATGTTTTGGATTCTATTTAATTCTTCATAACTGACTTATCTAGAAATGTTCATAAAGCAACTGATTGCCAACATCTATTACAGCAAGTTTCTATGCAATGACCAGTGGTAATTACTTGGATTTCATATCAGACTATGATTTATACTTAAATTAATTTTTTCATACTATTGGCAAAAAATATATCTTATGATAGCAAATTTGTTTAGTGCTAACTTCCTGATAATGAAAAGATTAACCCTTTCCAACATAAAACTCATTGGCAGAAGACTTTTTAAAAACATGGAAGCAAAAGTATGATAAAAATGTCTATGACTGAAAGTGTAATTGTTAAATTGAAATTATTGTGGGCAAAAGAAGAAATACGCCTGTCTTAAATTGCTAAAAACTGCATCTGCAAGTGGAAAAGGGTTAAATCTAACCTCAGCCGAGTTGAAGACATCAGGTAGCAAAAAGTTCAGCAGGGCCCAAAGTTCATGAAGATTATTCTGTAATGGGGTACCAGTCAACAGGAGACGGTTTGCTGTCTTGAATTCTCTGACATATTCGGAGAGCTGAAATTTTAAAATCAATGACAAAAATTATAGGAAGAGCACCAGACCAAAGTACAAATTCTAATCTATCCAAAAAGATTTGAATTTTGAAGTGGCAATAAATCAAACTAGAGCTATCACTGAATAATATGAATACAGCCATTAACATCATGAAATTGACATATTTTGTGTTAATAAGACATGATCCGTTCCACTCACGGTCCAATCCATTCTTAACCCTTTCCCTCATACGACAATTCTGCAGCAGACGACTGTGAACGTATCTTGTCAAAACATAGAAAATCTCCATAATTGAATGAATAACCTATGACTAAAAGTGGAAAACATTGTGGCAAAAGGAGAAATTGCATGTTTTGTGCAATTTCTTCTTTTGTCACTATGTTTTCAAAAAGCCGTCTGCTGCAGAGGCGTCGGAAAGCATCTATATGAGGGAAAGGGTTAAAGCATTTCATCCCTCCAATCATTCTGATAGCTTTTGCCATTCCCGTCTTTGTGATGACTTTTGTTCGATCTAAGTCCGTTCAACAATTTAAATTGCTGAAATTAATTTCGTTTCGATAAATGTATTTTATTTAGCCCCATAATATAACATACAATCTAACGTAAACAACGCGTTATTTTCATTCTCTTTCTTTTTTGGTATTTTTTCATAATCTTGTTGAGAAATATATATAATTTAGCACAATACACAATTAACAGACCAATTAAGATTGCATAATCAAGAAAAGTCAAAGTTACCTAATAGCCCTTAATACATATAAATTGATATTAACATTCTGACAAAATTTCAAGCTGCTATAGCAAAAATTGCAGCTTCTTAGACTAGTGTTAACAAGATTTTCCTTCAATTTGACCTAGTTAATGACGACATGACCCATATTTGAAATTGGCATCCATATCATCAATACAAACATTTTGACTAAGTTTCAACTTGATCAAGTTACAAATCTAGCAATCTAGAGAGCAGTTCTTGGTCATTTTGATTTACTAACATGTTTGATGACTTGCACTTCAGATATGAATACATATATATGATATTTTTCTTTTTAAGTTGCATTGTTTCCAATTAAAAAGGAACTTCGTAATCACCGATTCAAATTTAAACAAAACAAGCATGATTAAAAAAAAAATATCATTGTAGTTTCCAATGTTGATTTGTAAATTTATCTGTTTGTGTCAAGACATTTTAGGCCGACAAGAAAAGCTTTTTATTTTTAGTCAGACTTTCCGTAATCTGTCAGTCAGGTATGTAGGTCTGACAGAGATCGGGAAATGCCATTATGTCATAAAGTGAAAGTGAAAATGTAACAGGGAAGTATAAATGATGACTAGTACCTTTGATTTTTCATTTTTAATTCTGTGTGCTTCATCAATACACAAGTATCTCCAATTAAACTTTTTAAAAACAGACTTTTCTCTGATGATCATTTCGTATGATGTGACACATACATCCCATTCTCCTGGCATCATGACATCTCGGATAAATGCGTTCTGTAAAAAGAAAATTCATGTTAAACCCTTTCCCACATACATAAAATATGTAGCAGACGATTTAGAAAACATCTGGACTAAAATATAGAAAATCTCTAAATTAAAAAAACAATCAATTAATAGACTTGAAATCATTGTGACAACAGGAGAAATCGCTTTGATGAGCATTTTTTTTCTTTTGTCACAATGATTTCAAATTGGGTCTGCTCCATAGGCATCAAAATGCATGCGCATGAGGAAAAGGGTTAATTATTTAGCAATATTTTCAGTTTCTTATATTAATTTAATGACTCAATGATTGGATTTGAAGTCAACACTTCAGTCAAATTCTAAATACAAGTTAATTTTATATTAGTTTGATTCAATCAATCAAGGTTTTTGTATAATATTTTAATTTTTAAACTTCCCTTTTTTCAAATGTTTACAAAAGCAAAACTTAATATCTGGTCCTGCACCATATTTTACAAAAGTTGTCTGCTGCATATGTGCCAACATTCATCTCTTTATGAGAAAAGGATAAAAGAGGAACACTAAATGTAACTTCTGCTGAAAAACCTGATTTGTAGCACCAATGGCTTCACTCCCGCATTCCTTTATACAATGTGATTAAGGGTTGCAATATTAACCTATTAACTTTTCCCTCATACAACAAATCTGAAGCAGACAACTCTGAAATAATTTAGTCAAAAGTATGGAAACTCTCTATATATCAAAGAACAATTATTGAATGAAAATTAATCCATTCGGAAAATAGAATAAATTGCTCGTTATGATTGATTGATTGGAAACCAACACCGTTTTCAACAATTGTTCAGTCATATCAGGGTGGCCAGTTTACCTACTCATGCGTTTCCTGGCTTTCTCATACCAGTACTCAACATATCATTCTTTCCAAGCAACTGGCTGCTTTTCCACATAGACTGTTAGCCCATTGGTGATAAACGAATTACCTATGTCTCAGTGACTTTTGTCAAATGTCAGAAAGAATGAATGAATGTATATTGTTTTATGGCGCATCGACAGCTAAGGTCATTTAGCGCGCAATTAAATTATATTATTCATGATCCCTGGGTAAACAAACCAGTACTAGGCTAGAAAATGTGCCTTGCCCAAGGGCACTCCACCATGACCGTAGTGCCGCGACTGGGGATCGAACCCGGGACACCCAGTTTCAAAATCCCCAACGCTAACCACTCGACCACAGCGGATTCCTACGTCAGAAAGAATGTTGGCCGAGCTGGGATTCAAACTCACAACCCCTGGATTGACAGACCACGCCGTTACCAACTGAGCTACTGGGGCTAGGCTGCTCGTAATGATAATAACTTCTCATTTGGCCACAATGTTTTCAATTCTTATTAAAAATTAAACTTTCAAGAATTGTTGCATGACTTGTGTGAAAGGGTTAAAACATGAAATATAACACTTATCTAGAGCTTTCCATTTATTGGTCAATTTCACTACAATGACAAAATATAAAATTTTGAACTTACCCTCTGGTCTGCGTTCCCAATGAGACAGACAGTTTTCAAAGATGGGCACCAGCGTTTAAACTCAGCCATCCAATTAGAAAGTGTAGATTTAGGACAGATGACTAAGTGGGGACTTGGAATATGTCTGTAATGTTTCATATAACCCAGCAAGGAGATGGTCTGCAGTGTCTTACCTAAACCCTGAAACAAGATTGGAAATAAATTCAACCAAACCAAATAAACAATTAAAGCAGCCACGGTAGTATCGTTTTTTACGACATTGTATATTGGAAACAAGAGGCCAAAGGGGGTCTTTATTGTTCAAGTGTCATTTGGCAAATATAAAATCACTGTTGTCATATAGTGCTAAACAGCTCCGCCCCCAAGTAGCCTTTTTGTTTTTAACCAATCAACACAGATTGGGGGAATCTGGTAAGGCTGCACCCAAATACAATTTCTACAAAATTATTCAAAAATCAGTCACATAATTTCAGGAGAAGATTTTTAAAGTTTCAACAGAAGCCATATAATTCAAAACAGGCCTCCTGCCTTGTTAAATAATCAGCATGACTTGAATGAATCTTAGAGGTTAAATAATCAGCATGACTTGAATGAATCTGAGAGGGTCACCAAAAAAACATTTCTACAAAATTATTTTAAGTTTGTGAGTTTTTTTTCTTTCTGTTGCCATTGAAACCAGAACTTTGTATGGATCCAAGAAATCTGAAGGAATTCAGGTGAGGGCCTTGAGAAAATGCTACCTATGAGGTTTCATCCCAATTGGCCCAGAAGTCATTTCAAACAAAAAATTAGCGCCTGCATGGACGCATGGCCAACAACTCACCATGACTGTGCATGACATAAGCTGGACTAGCTTTAAGCCAAGTTTGCTTGAAAATGTGAATAAATCTTTTTAAGACAGTTGAATATTCACATTTGTTGCATCATTATCCCTAGTAGCCATTTATTTACCCTTTCCCGCACCTCTGCAGCAGACGACTATTGAAAACATTGTGGCAAAAGGAGAAATTGCTCATTATGAGCAATTTCTTCTTTTACCACAGTTTTCAACTCTATTCAATAATTAAACTTTGATTTATAGAGGTTTGCAATATTTATAACCAGATGTTTTCAAAGTTGTCTGCTGCAGATTTGTTGTATGTGGGCAAAGGGTTAAGGATGGTACCAGAACCAATGTTTATTGCAATTTGATAATATGGTTTGTCACAAAAATAATTTCTTATGGTGTACGGTTCCTTTCAATTTCGGATCCGATATCTCTCCGACAATAAACAAATTGTTAGTTTACATCCTTTAATTTAAACCACATGGCACAAGGGCAACTCTTATGAAAAATCATTTCTAACATTTATTTGGGTTTGTCTATGTTGTAATATATTTTACAATCTATCAGTTTTTCATTTAACATTTGTATTTGACGTTCTTGCACCTTTACAATATTTAATTTTGTTTGTTCACATTAGAAAACACCAAATTAAAATCATACAAATGTTCATTATATTCTTTCTGTGTATATTTGAATTATACAGTTTAAAAGGTTACTATTTGGTAAAATTACAGTGTGGACTGCCCATGTCTTAAATAGTCTCTATGACAACCATTTATAACTATATCCATGACAATATATTCAAAATATAAAGTCATCATTAAATTATAGAATACACATATATATATACATACATACAGGATGAATATCAAGTAATACTCAAGTTACTAAGAATGTCCTATTACTTTTGGATCACCCCTCATACATTTAACTTTATTTTAACTATTTATATATATGAGCCTTCCCACTAAAAAAACAATGTTATGGCCTCTGCGTAATGTATCGACCAAGATCAGCCTGCGCAGTCCGCGCAGACACATTCCGTCTCTGGGGGATAGAGTAATGCTTCCTGAAACAGAAAATCCACATGAGGCGAAAATTGTCTATCCGGGTAAGCCTAACATTTGTTAGTTTTTGCGTGGGATGGCTCATATATCTTACCATTTCATCGGCTAAAATGCCATTTATACCATGTTCATACAGACTGATCATCCAGTTTAGACCTCTGACTTGGTAATCTCTCATTTCTCCATTTTTAATAACTGAAAATAAAACAAACATTTATATGAAAGTGTTTCATATCATTACAAACAGCAAAGACATAAAATTAATGATAAAACAGAATATAAGATTAACAAGGTGAAAAGGTTCAGAAACCACGAGTGTTATTTCAATAATTATTTCTTTTATTTATTTACAATACTTATATACATGTATATAGCATGCTATTACAATAGCTTATACATTCAAAAATTCTTAAAGCTCTCTTCCGTAAGAAAACTAAATATTAAATTTCATATTTAAGTAGTAATGTAATAATGGCCAATAATATAAACACTATCAGTTTTAGAATTAAGAACATTGATAAACCAGATGGATGCTCCATGAAGTAAGGGTCTATGTTATTATTCAAGGACCACCATTTGGACAAAAGCTTGCAATACTGGAATAAGCTGATAATATTTGCACTATTTTGTAGTTCTTCATATATAAGCAGCTCACTATGTTCATGGTGTTCTAGCTTGCAGTTACCGAAAAATAATTCAGAAAAGATTTTTGTAGCATGAGCTATATATATATAAGCTTCCTCAGCAGTATGTATAGTAAGAGATTGGATAAAAGGGAGAAGATCAATTCTACGATCCATGTTACAGAAAAAAAAGAAACATACAACTGGGACTCTCCGCAAATCGGGTCACAACAGTTGAGGTCTTCTTTGCGACAGATAAAAGCTCCTCATCTTCTTCCGTCTCTGTTCTCCTGTGTCGGTGACTGTAATAAAATGACATATTTTAACATCACATTTACTACTATCCGGTCAAAGGTAAATAAAAACTTGGAACATATAAGCTAAACAATTTTTTTCAAATGAATTTTCAAATGAAAACTCTTATTTAAATAAGTTGGGTTGATTAATTGATTGTTTGGTGTTTTATGCCATTTTCAACAATATTTCATTTGTATCACGGCATTTCCTTGGTAATTTACAAGTACTACTAGTCCATATATTCTAACACCAGCCTGTCAGTGGCAATGCTAATCCCGCAACCCTGAGCGCCTAGGAGTGCTGCCATTACTAACATTTTAAAGTTTAAAACATTCATGCAAAAACAAATGGTAGAAGCAAAAATCCAACGACATTTTCAATTTCAGCTTTTTTATATTACTCGGTTCACTGCCCGGTCTTGGAAAACAAACCAGTACTAGGCTAGAGATCTACTGTGCCCAAGGGCATTCTGCCATGACTGCCTGCAATTTGGTATCGAATGTGATCACACTAGCTCACTTTGAGCAATTTTTGCTCAGACGAGCTAAAAAATCAGACTATTAAAATTATGTAAAGTTTTTTCAAATGACCAAATAAAACATCTTTAAAGCTGCCAAGGAATACAAGTTTCTGATTAATAGTGGTGAGATTGGTTTTAAGAAAACTGTGATTTAAAACAAGAGGGCCATGATGGCCCTGGATCGCTCACCTGATTTTTTTTTTTCAATTTAACTATATAAGCCCCGCCCCCTGGCGACCATAGTTTCCGACCAATCAACTTGGCTTGATGGAATCTGATAGAGGGTCACCCTAGGAACATTTCTACAAAATTATTTGAAAATCGGCCTGACACTTTCGGAGAAGAAGATTTTTTAAGTTTTCACTATAGCCATATAAGGCAAAATAGCCCCGCCCCCCCCTGGCGGCAATGTTTTTCGACCAATCAACATGGCTTGAAGGAATCTGATAGAGGGTCACACTAGGAACATTTCTACAAAATTATTTGAAAATCAGCCTGACACTTTCGGAGGGGAAGATTTTTTAAGTTTTCACTATAGCCATATAAGGCAAAATAGCCCTGCCCCCCTGGTGGCCATGTTTTTTTACCAATCAACATGGCTTGAAGTAATCTGAAAGTGGGTCACTTAAGGAACATTTCTACAAAATTGTTTGAAAATCAGCATGACACTTTTGGAGAAGAAGATTTTTTAAGTTTTCACTATAGCCATATAAGGCAAAATGAGGGAATCTTATAGAGGGTCATCCAAGGAACATTTCTACAAAATTATTTGAAAATCTGCCAACCAGTTTGGGAGAAGAAGAATTTTGAAGTTTTTTTCATTTCGTTGCCATGGAAACCAGAATTCTGCATGGATCCCAAGAATTTGAAGGAAATCTGGTGAGGTCATTGAGAGGATGCTTTCTGTGAAGTTTCATCCCAATTGACCCACTGGTTACTGAGGAGAAGAAGTTGACGCACGACGGACGCCGCACGCCGGACGCCGGACAAAAGGCGATCACAATAACTCACCTTGAGCAAAGCTCAGGTGAGCTAAAAATAAACAAGTGATACAAATTAATACATTAGTACATTGTAACAAATGAATGTGGACTAACATAGGGGTGCAGCTAGCAAAGAATCATTCAAGATCAAATAACTTATAACCTTAAGTTTACCTGGTCTAAAGATGAGCTCATTCTAGAACCCCCTCTAAACGTAATTAAATAGTAAAATGTGTGAATGTTAAAGCAAATCAAACAAAATCTCTTACTGCAAGAAATTTGTTTCAAATATGTGTTATGTCAGACAAAAGAAACAGCCCCGAAGTTGTTATCAAAACTGACAACTAGATAAATAGAATAACAAATTATGAAAAATATGTTTATTTCACCTGTCATCGTTCTTTTTCTTTGCAGGACTGCAACAATAATTTAATAGCTCAGAAATTGTTATCTACTTTAATATATAATTTATAATAAACAAAGTATTCCAAGTTGGATATTCAAATATTTTTTTAACAATTATAACAAATATATATATACGCCTCTCTATACATTAAATCCTAGTTATTATAGCTTTCAGATAAAATTCTTCAAATGATTTACAGTTCTATATATTTCTCCATACTGTTTTAGTAACATAACGTGTTAAATATGTCTTTGTTTTCTACCAGTCTAGTCTAAATATAACTTGGGACTTCTCAATCAATCAATTATTTCATAACATATTTTCGTTTCCAGTCACCAATTGATTATTGAATATATTATCCCTTTTTTGATGTTGTTTCCCCAAAATTTGCCACTTTCTTATCTTATCAATTTATTGACATTACCACATTGTTGATGACAATATGAGCAGGTCCAAGAGAAAACCAATATTATAGACTCTGCGTAATGTATCGAACCAGATCAGTCCGTGCAGGCTAATCCGAACCAACACAATCCGTCTCAGAGATATCGAGTTATAATTCCTGAAACTGAAAATCAACATGAGACAAAAAGTGTATGTCCAGATTAGCCTGTGCTGCATGCCTATGCTGATTCCGGATCAATACTTTACGCAGAGTCCACAATATTGTTTTTTTTCATGGAACGGCTCATAGGAATATGAAAGACCAACATTCAGGAGATAGATATTGAGTTTTGAGAGATATTGTGGGAAAAAGACAAGTTTACTCCCCTTATCTCGTTCTCTGGTTTGGATATAGCAGTTATGACCAAACACAGACTACACAGGTATGCAATGTGATCGTAATGTCATCATTCATGAATATCACACTATCAGAATGTCAGTTTTTGGGCAACATGTTTCGTATGATTAATTAAATAGCATTAGATATTTGACATAAATAGGCAGCAAGACAGAATTTCAATTTCAGAAGTACTTACTCTCCAGCCTCGACCAATTTGGCTTTCTCCGTCATCTTGGGTCTGGACTTTTTCATCTTCAGGGGACTGGTTGGGGATTTAGCATTACCGTTCATCCCGGTCATCATGAAATGGGCAAACAACTCGGTCTGTTTCAGTAAGTAGCCAAATCTGTTACCTCTGTCAGATTCCTAGACAAAAAGTTATATGTTAACAACCCAGAACAACAGTTGAACATTCATGGTATATAAAAAACCAGTGCAGCAGTCAACTTATAATAAGCAAATTCTTACTTTTTTCCAATGGGATTTTTAAATTAGTACCAAATACATGTACATGAAATTTTACATGGATTTCATCATAATTCAAGGGCTTGGAGAAAAACGGTTGTAACTAAAACCCTATTTTGAAAACCCTGGTTTAGGATCAATTTTGACACCTTTGAAAACAATGCAAATTTAGGTGCCATTGCTCAGAACGAGCAATGGCACCTAAATTTCCATTATTTACCAAGAAAAATGATTTAACACATAAAAATACTTATGGCAAGGTGATTAACCTTGGTAAAGAAATACCAATTTTAGTTAAAACTGATTCACGCCAAGCCCTTGATATACATTTTCAAGGCAGGAGAGGCTAAAAATACTTGTTAGATTCTTAAATAGATAGCCCCATTAGTTCACAAATCTGAATGATTGATTGGAGTTTAAGCCAGTTTTCATCAGTATTTCAGTGAAAATGACATTCACCAATTCAAGTGTTCCCTGGCTTTCTCACAACAGAACTCCACACAGGCTACATTCCCACATAAAAACTATTAAGCCAATCTGAAGGATCAGAATGACTTTGTGCCGAAAGTGCCAGGGTTCCAACTCAAAATCCCTGGATTGATAGGCCTTGTCTGTTATGACTAACCTAGCGCAGTCTGTCATAATAAATTGATTAACTCTTATCCGCTTGCAGACACATTTTTTAGCCGTTAGCAGAAGACCAATTTGAAAACATTGCGACGAAAGGAAAATAGTTTTTCCTATACGTTTTCTAAGTTGTCTGCTGCATGTTAAAAGGTTAAGCTCATAATTAAGTTCACTCACAGACCTTGAGGGTACTAACTATCATAAAGCAATCGCTGTTTGATAAGACATTATTAAACAGGACACTCAATGCACTCACAATTTTTGCATCATAATCTTCCTCCTCTTCTTCTCCATCCGCAGCAGCAGCAGCATTTTTACCTTTAGGTGGTACTTTTAGTAATACAGAGGGTCCGGGAGCGGGCTGCAAACATAAATGAAAATATGAAGAATAATGACAATTTTGAAAAAATGAAAAGAATAAAACTATGCTTCTTCTGACTAAATATTCAAACAAGAGGCCCACGAGGGCCTATGCTCTACTGGCATTGATCTGGCTTGTTTCAAAAGGAACCAATATGTCATCAATATTCAAATACCATCTAAGTTTGGTGAAGATTAGATAGTAAATGGAAGCTCTATTGTGTTCACAAGCTGTATTATAGCAATTTTAACAATTTCAAGGGCCATAATCCAGCCATGCATGGGTAGATCTGGCCGTTTTTTAGAAATGAACCAAACTCTCTCATAGACTGTATAAGTTTGGTTGAGATACAATCAAAAGTGAAGACTGTATCGTGTTAACATGCTCTTTTATAGCAATTTTGACCATTTCAAGGGCCATAATCCAGTCATGCATGGGCGGATCTGTGGCTGGTTTTCGAAAGGAACCGAGCTCTCATAGATATCTAACTACTATATAAGTTTGGTTGAGATACAATCAAAAGTGAAGACTGTATCGTGTTAACAAGCTCTTTTATAGCAATTTTGACCATTTTAAGGGCCATAATCCAGTCATGCATAGGCGGATCTGGCTGGTTTTTGAAAGGAACCGAGCTCTCATGGATATCTAACTACCGTATAAGTTTGGTTGAGATACAATCAAAAGTGAAGACTGTATCGTGTTAACAAGAAATTGTTTACAGACGGACGCACCGACGACGGACGAATCGCCACGACATAAGCCCTTCTGGCCTTTGGCCAGTAGAGCTAAAAACAGACCATTTTGTCCTGCTGGATGCCTTTACGGTTGGAGTTTGATCAAATTAAATGAATGTTTCAAACTAGAAACTATCAGTTTACAGTGTGAAAGCTTTTGGTTTTTTGTTTCTTTTTGTGTCTTGCATGTTTTATAAAATTAAAGATGCTGGAAGTGCTGGCACAAACCCCAGAACCCCAATATTATTAGACATAGGCTAAGTTGCATTTTGTCAGGGATTTTTAATGTTGATAATGATTATTGAACTGGGTTTCCCCATTTCTATAGTCTTTTTTATGAATCTAACTGAGCGGTTTGGAATACTTTCCAATTTGTCAATTTCTTCTTCATTACATGGGCTCCAGATAATAGCAACATACTCCATGACTGATCCTATAAGAGATATAAGAATAATTTTTTTCTGCACGATTCTGGGATGTTTCTGAAGATAATTTTTCTGTTCTTCTTTTTGACTTCTAATTTTTTCTGTTTTATTAATTCTATTTTGACAATAATTCATCCATGGGTACAACTTGGAACAGCGAAATGTTTGACTTTGTTTGCCTAAAAAGTAATTATATTACAGTGAATAATTATCTAAACAAGAGCCAGATGAGTTCTTCATAGAAAGACATAGCATATTATGCTCATTTTTATTTTGTTATTAACTAATAACTTGCATTATGGAAAGTCTTTTACTTTCCTCTCAATTTGCATTTGCGAATTCCAACCATGAATTTGGTCGAAACGCTTGCCGACATTTCAAGGGTCAAATCTAGAGAATGCAATGTATGTCACATGTATTCACATGTGTGATAACATATAATATGCTTGTTGGTTAGAAATTCATTGTCAAATGATACTTGAGTTATCTCATACTTATCCACTGTCACTCCTACATTGTACATATTTAATTGTAATTTGTCTGTATTTTGTTGCCATAACCATTTAACTAGCTTAAAATTTCAATACAAAGATCTTACTCCTGTTTTTGCGTGTTTAAATTCATTTAAAATACAGCTTTTTTAGAATGACTTAAATTTTTCTACAGTTTGTTGTTTCGAACCGAAGTTTACCAAATACTGTATTTAACCAAATCAAATATTTAGCAAAATAATTAAAGATCTTTTTTGTACAAAAAGTATAGGGAATTGGGGGCGATATTACTTTTATATGTTTAACCTATTTTGTAGTCAATTTAAAGACGATCGCAACAGTTTCGGTTCTCACGCTAAATGTATATATTACGTCAATACCGGTTTAAAAGTGTTATGGCCTTCGAATAAACAGTGATAATGTAAACAAAAGATTGATCGTGCAAGATTTTATTTTATTTGAAAAGAAGTCTGGTTATCTATGATTTTTAAGTTAAATTTTGATACAGTAATGCTTATATTAAAACTATATTATGCAAACATTATTTTTTCGTGATGGCTACATTTTTACCTTTAATTCTACTAGTCATATAAAGAGTGAAGTGTTGCCAAACAAATGATGTAAAACTGAAAATGAAATTTGAAAAACTAAAAAATATATATATATAGCAGCCACATTTGCCAAAGTATGGGGTATAGAGAAGATAGGGCCGGGAAACTTTTCCAAGCCTGGTTACCCCATATTTGTATTGGGTGTGTCTCCTGCCATGTACGTTTTTATATAAAAAAAAATTCTCCTGCCACGTATTTATTTTGTAATGTATGTTATCTCGATCCACGCGTTTTTAATGAGGGATTAATTCTGAAGGTGTTAAAATATTGTAAACAGTTAACTGATTAAAGCAACAGTGTGTTTTATCGGTTTAGTATACACACGAAGTTAGTAGATCAGTTGATATTATTGATTATTAATGTTTATTTCTTTATTTTATTGATTTATATTGTCTATTTATATATTGTATTGTTTATTTATTTAATATCTTGTTATTTATTTGTTTAATTAATCAATAGTGTTGATGTTTTTTAAAAAATGTTTATTGATTATTACTATTTATGACTGTTCACAAAATGCACTGCAATAAAATCTGTCATTTGAACTGTTTAATTTGATTTTTAATACTTCAGATATGTTTAAACAGCTGAAATGAAACCATTCTTCACACTTTGAACACTATCAGTATCATTATTGGATTTGAGTTGTCATGAGGCAATCTACAGTTACAGAAAATATCTATTTCTTTAAAAGTACGCAAAATCAGATTTCACTTATTAAGCATAGTGATCAATATATATATATATATCTGATGACGAAGGGTAACACAAAGACGTGAGTGTTTTCATTAACTCTTGCTTAGCAGATATATCTTTTTTAAGTTCATTAACCTTTTTTTTGAAATATTTAAGGACATGAAATGTACAAAGTAGAATTGAAGCATGTGAGAATGAAAAATAATTGTTAACAAGTTTGTTTAAAGCTGATCATAATTGAAACGGTATTTTTTACCAATTGTACGATATTATGTACTATTATAGCTCGCTGCTTTCAGGTTTTTTTTACCTTATATAGAAGGGGCCGTTTAACGGCCCCTTCCCCTTGGAAAATAAGCATAGTTTTTCCCCTAAAAATATAAATTCCCCTCCAATAAAAAAAAATGTTTTTTTGAACATTAGCTTAAATCTCTTTTATCTTTCCACAATGAACAGAATAAAATTTGACTTCAGGTATAGGCTTGTTGCACTTAGAGAATATGACCCCAAAACTGCTGTGACAAGATGGTTGTTGTCTTGACTAAGACAGAAAAGACCCCATACTTTGCCATATGGAGTTTCTAGCTTATGCTGTATATCTGACAGTCTCAGCAGCTTCTTTTCACAGCATGTTTTGGACCATGTTTACATTACATTCATGATTGACCATAACAGTGTATTGCACTATTGTAGTTCACATTGTGTTGCGAAAAAATGCAAGTAGAAAATCTTGCTAATTTCGAACCTTGACAGTGGTATAGTTTGAGTGAACTGGATTATGACAATCTAGTGGAGGAGTTCAAGAACATGAAAAATAGACAGATGGCCTTGTCATGATAAAAGTTAAACATGCACATTATACTGGTTTACAATTTTTCCCCTTTTTTTTCTAATTGACTAATTGACTGTTGATTTAGTTAAACGTTAATCGATACTATATCGTAAGCAAAATATCTCGATCCACAGGTTTTTAAAAAATCGATAATACGTGGCAGGAGACACTCTGATTTTTATTTCATAGTTCAATAGATTAGGTTAATCTGAATGTTTTAATAAAATGATGAAACTGTAGCAATCGTCTTTAACTGACAAGAAAATGAAATGGTGGACAATTCATATTTTTTGTATTGTCAATTGAATTTTTATGGATTAAAAGTAGTAAAGAAGAAACTCCCGAAAAGCTGCATATTTTTAGGCTAAATTCAATGATCTATTTAATTGTTGCAAGAGATGTCAATGAGGTTAAAACATCATCATAACGTTGATTGTGCCAGTCTGATAAATGTGAAAGAAAACTTCAACAGGAGGTTTAGGCATCGGTTGCTAATTTAAGAATAGATGATAAAACGAGCAAGCAAATGTCCAAATGATTTACGACTAGTGCGAGACAAGTCCAACACACTGAGGAATAAGAGTAACATATGTCAAAACACAGCAAATTTCACTCTATATCTTATTGCCCAAAAAGTGACAGGTGTTACTTCCAATGCTGCGCGCATGTACTGATACGGAATGTGTTTGTATTCTCAAATCTGAAGACATTACCCCACCCATTCCTTTGTAAACAAAAGAAAGAACCATAAAGTAGACAGACAGTAGTATTTGAAGAGATTAATGTTTGAAACCGCTTACAGTTTCTTCAGATTGATCATCACTCATGTGTTCTGACTCTGAATCCGACATGCTGAATAATTGGTGTGGCTTTTCACAATTCTATGAATATCATCCAATTTCTTTATTTCGCACCGGCTGTTTTGGCGCTGCACATTGTTATCGGAGTTACTCGCGAGACTTTCCGTATCGAATTTCGCACCATTTAAAGTTCGTTACCAGTTTATTGCATCCCATTTTCTCATTAACATACGTGTTTTGACGCATCTGTAGCCAGCAGACGGATTTTGAAACATTGTGGGAAAGATGAAATTTGTCAATGTTGTCATCTTTATTTAATAATTAAAATCTAATTTATATTGTTGTCTTCATTTATTTGCCAAGACGTTTTCAAAGTATTCTAAACAAACAGTGGTGTCAATATAAGGCATGTATAACTCGCATTCATTATGATCCTCACCTCTATATGTAATATTAACCAAATTCTACTTTCAATTTAATTTGAAATAACACAATGTAATGTATGGATCCCTTTCGAGTTATCGCGAGTCCACAGTATAGTGTTGCAATGTTATGTAATTATAGAGACCAATTGCTCTGATAGAGCATATATACACCTTTTAGCTTTTATAGGCCCATTTAAAAGTGAACACTATATCATGTATAAGCATCTGACAGGTGCAGATAAGTCCAAGAGAGTCCGGGTGCGATACCCTAGCTGTTTCCTAAACGACCCATTGGTTCTTTCACACTGGTTGCAAGCACTAGATCAGTATATACTTCGTGGCTAATATTAGCCTTTTTATCATGAACATCTTTTTGCAAAGAGAGTTGTTCTCAAGGCTCAAGATTTTGTGCAGGAATATAAGTATTTTTTTGTCACTCAATGCTGTAATTCGATTAATTCCAAGCATTGACTCGCACATATCAGACCTTGTTCTGATATTAAATCCCTGTATAGCTCTTTACAATAAAATGTTGCAAACGGTTAAGCTTGAGTACGTCGCAACTTGTTATATTACTCCATAACTCACATCCATACAAGGCTATTGGGATCATTATTGTGCTATACAGCTTAACAGAGGTCAATGGATTTAATACATTAGGTCTCATACCAAGTTCAGCCATTGCAAAAAAGATCCACCCTGTCAAAGTCCGAGATGTACAACACTGTCAATTTCGCGAATGTAGGATTCTCCCAGTAATCGCTGGATATGGGCATTTTTCTTTTTGTTATTGTTACATACAACGACATTGGATTTCTTACAATTTACTTCAAAGTCCTGTACACAATGCCAAGCACATTTTGCAGATACATAAGTGTTAATGCAATCAGTTCAGATAAATCATCAGCAAACGCAGGATTCCCGCATTTAGCATCGATTGGTGAATAGAGACGTGAGCTATACTCTGAATTTTAAAGTTTTCTGAGTAAGTCATTTATAAAGATTAAATAATAAAGTTTGAAGACGACCCCTTCCTGTCGTGCGCCGCGTTTTACCGGGACTGGAAGTGATGATTGCCATTTGCCATGACAAAGCAATTCAATTTGTTATAGGAATCACTTATTATCCTCCATACTTTTCCAACTATTCCTAGGTTATGGAGTTTATAAAATAGCGCATTATGCCATACGCTATAAAAAGTCAATGAACGCCACGAGATTGTACTATGTAGATCGTATTAGGTTTCCTGTAAACAAAACGCGGTTGTAATACAACTTAGCTCTATTTGGAACCCTTGTTGCTGTGGAGATGAAAATGTGGTTGTATTATATAATAATAAAGAATGCATTCTATCTTTCAATATCTTCTCAAAGATTTTGCAGAATGACGGTATCAGCGAAATTGGCCTATAACTGATAAGATCGTATTTTGGCTTTCCGGAGCCTTTGTAAATCGGTACTATGTACCTTTTACGGCAGGAGTCGGGTGTACTTTCTAAGCGTAGCAAGGAGTTAAAGAGCTCACCAAGGCATGCACTTTTGGTCATCTACCATATATAATGTGCTCATTTGTGATGTTGTCATTAGATGGACTTTTACCACGTTTAAGGACCTTTTTAAAAGCCTTTTTAACTTCGTCCCATGTGAACTCGCGTTCTACTGTTTGTGAAAGCGGTATTGTACAAGGGTTTATTCTAGCATAGTTGTCTTCGTCGATTTCTGTATCCAGTTTACATTTGGGATTTAGCTCGTGGGTATCAAATATACCAGTAAAGTATTTTTCAAACCTGCTTATGGCATCTTCTGCTTTATAGTTAAAATCTTTTTATATTATTTCTGATGTGTGTTGCCGGGGTGTTTTCTAATGACGATTCATAAAATTCCAAAATAGACGAGAGTCAAGCTGAGAACTTTTTTTCGAGTTCTCGGAAAATATTGTTAATGTAGTTGTTAGATGTTATACGTTGGGTTTTTCTGAATTCTCGTTTGGCCGTCTTATAATTAAAATATGACAAAATAAAAAATATATAATGAAACGTAACTATTCATAATGTTGTATGTGTGTTACTTTGGCTTAAATGATAAATTACGTAGTAGATGATCCCGATCCACACATTATCTTGCTTATAGTTGATAGGTGGGTAGAATGCAGTAATGTTTTATGGTTGTTATTTTGGCTTAAATGATAAATTACGTAGTGGACACCTAAGATGATCCCGATCCACAAGTTGTCTTTCTTATAAATTCTATGTCTGTCATATATGGTAATGTATCAATCTTGTCCATTTGATAATATGATAGGTAAGTATAATCCAGTAATGTTTTCATGTTTTGATGTTATCACTGATATTCAGTGTGGAGGAATGGATATTGAGAGTGTTATCCCTTTTCCACAGACACTAAATCTGCAAAAAGGTGATGCTCATAATGAGCAATTACACTTTTTGCGACAAAGTTATCAAAAGTCGTCTACTGCAGAGGCGTCAGAAGGTGTCTATGTGTGGGAATGGGTTAAACATGGTTTCACTCAATGCCCAACTATGATAATACTCAAGAGCTACATAAGCGTCACTTTCAACGAGACACGAACAGTCGTAATGGATATTAATCAGAGTAAAACCGTGTCTCGTGCGTATTTATGACAACTGTTGATAACGATCTACTAACACATCCACGCTACTTTAGCCTCACGTTCAACGAGACACGAATATTCGCAATATATATCATTCAGATTTGAGTCATGTCTCGTGCGTATTTATGCCATCTGTTGATAACGATCTACTATCGCATCCATGCCACTATGGCCTCACTTTCAACGAAACACGAATATTCGTAATGGATATTATTCAGATTTAAGTCATGTCTCGTGCGTATTTATGGAAACTGTTGATAACGATCTACTGTTCCGTCGTCTTCCTGTATTGGTCCGACCCATAAAGCTTCGCTAGGCTCATTATTGCAAAGTTTCAACATCATCGCCGTTTAATACTTTCGTCTGTTTTCAATGGAATTGTGGAGAGTCCCTATTTGCCACATGGCGGGAGTGTGTTTGGTTATTGCGCGGGTGCATCAGCACCAGTGCATATATTGTTTGTGAAAAAAGTGTCACTGGTGCAATGGGCTTGCGCATGCGCCATGTTAATCGTCTTGATCGCGCATGCGCCGTATTTTACCGTCAGCTCTCAGACATTTCCGTAGCAGTTCGTCACTAGACTGGTTCTCGTTCGAGTTTACAATAGAATATGAAGATTAGTGAACCAGTCTATTTATATGTGAGTAGTTTATTTTATAATTAAAATGTAAATTAAAAACATAGTTTTTTAATAACACCCACCGCTGCCACCATTTGTAACGTGTACCGGCGTTAAGCCATTGCGGGTCACCCATCCAGGTACTAACCGCGATGAACGTTGCTTAATACGATAGTAAACACTGTATTCCATCTACAACGGTATACGGATATTTAGAGCTTCCCATCACGATAGCTACATTGTATTCGTGCGCGGCTATGGAATAGGCAGCATACTGGATCGTATATTTTGAAACGATTTGCATTTCATGTAGTAAACATACCAACGTTTTAGACACCGGGTCATCCCGTCTCCTACATAAAGGAGGCATTTGAAGCGTTATTTTATATTATAGTGGGTAAAGGAAGGTAAGCAATGAGTTACTGGAACTAAGTAAATAATCGATTATTCCCCTTTATACAACCACAATTCGATAGCACACTTCAAGCGTCTGCTAGAAATAAACGAGACGTGACCGCTAAACCTGCATCATCAATAAAGATATTTCAAGATTTGATTTGATTTATTGGGGTTTTACGCCGCTTTCAACATTATTTCAGTTATATAACGGCGACAGTTCACTTATTCATGATCCCTGGGTAAACAAACCAGTACTAGGCTGGAAAATATGCCTTGCCCAAGGGCACTCCACCATGACCGTAGTGCCGCGACTGGGTATCGAACCCGGGACACCCGATATTTCAAGAACGTAACACAGTGTTCACAGTTAAAATCGTAAACAACTGATTTTATAAATGAGTTCAAACAGAATGCTGCAAACATATTTAGAACGGTTTTCTTCAACGTTTTCGATGTCTTAAAACCCACATAATACCAATAAACTCGTGGTTACGTAGTTTCGTTGCCATGAATAACCTAAAACAGAGCTATGAGTCGAAGTCGCATTTGTTTCGTCTTTAACCGGAAACATAAGAAAATGACTAAAACGTTGTAAATTGGTTCCGGAACGATCAATACTAAAGAATTTCAAAAACTTGTTCCAGGACAATCTTTATTGATCTTACTTCGACACAGATCGAAGTGAAGAAATGCATGCTTACGATGTATACTACACTTACTTATTAACCCGATATGATGTTTTCAAAATCTGATGCAACTGGTTTTAAAAGTGTAAGTAATAAAATGTGTAACTGTTGAATATATTTTCGGGGAAAGAGGGAATAGTCCAGTTCTGCAGTGTGGTCTCTATCAATAACGGGTTCAAAAAGTGTCGTCTTTAGCAACCTATTCAGAGTGCCCGCTTGTAACATAAAGAAGGCTGGGAATGGCGCTAAACATGATGTTAAAAACGTTTTCTGTCTACAAGAAAGTGGCCGTTTACATCGCGTCCAACCAGTATATAGTCTCACGTGGTCTATACAGGTAATATGATTGATATGACATTAGTGATTTCTTTAGCATGATTTTTTGTCGATATTCCGTTCCTTAGTCGGTTAACCAAACATGTTCTACCTGTTTTCCATTCATAACACAGGTAGGTTTCATCCCGTTTGATAGGCATAGCTTAAACGTGTTACGTTGTGTTTACTATGGAACACAAGGCTGTTCTTGGGTAGATATATGTGCATAAATGATTTTTCTTAATGTCAACCTTGCCAAAATATGTCAACCAACAAATACTCCGTCGAACTAAAGCTTAATATTCATTAATTGTGAACATCTGCAGTAGGCCTAATTGCCATGTGATTGCGTCACAAGATTCACTTTTCCACAGCAAATAATGACTAAAACGACGATTTTAAAAATGCTCCAATATTTTTATTGTTTCGTCTTCTTTAGAAAGTGTTGTTTTGAATGATATTTGTTCTTGATATGTTAAAAATATATTTATTTGATAAAAATAAGCCCGCTTTTCTGTTGATGTTCCTAGATTAATTGGAATATTCTCTGCGGAATGTGATTATCATCTCATCAGCGCATGCCTTCATATTCATGTTCAAAATCACGACTATTAAGCTCCAGTGCTCCGGTGTTATACTTGTTTGAAACAGTTTGATGCTATGGATCGCGAGAAAGATAATGGCTGAACCTATTTCTACAAAGAAATATGTAAAACCCATTGTCTTTCGTTTAATATTCGACTTGAAGATGGGGTTATCTCGTTGCAGATATTGCCATTATCAATAGTATCAATATAGTATATGAACGATATAGAGATGCTATTTATAGTAACACGGTTCTGCGTGTTTTTTCTCCAAATGTTCTCAAACGAAAACCGTCTTAATCATTCATGTTTGTATGAACCATTAAAGGGAGAATATTTGCGCGACCTTATTGCATGTTGTTTTTGTAATAAGGCTCACTTATCTTATTAATATCACATATCTTTGATCGTGCTTATTTCCTATATTTTAACGACCTTAGAAGTGCAGTAGAGTAGAACAATACTTGTATTCACACATTAATGATAAGTCCAGCCCGTTCCCGTGAAATAGTACATCTTAGCATTAGTGAATATTGTAGATTTAGATCAGTGCCCGAAACTATGATATCCTGAGGACGGGTTCGGTGCTCAGAAACAAATTTCATGCTAAAAGAAAATTTGATTCGCATTTCCGAAAATAAGGTTCTGTCTAACCATCACTTGAGCAGGAAGTCTGACCACAGGGTAGGACTTTACGTTGATTTCGCTTGGTCGCAATCGTAGTCCATGTTTGTCGAAATCGTTGTTCGTGTTCATAAGCCCTGTGCAATAACCCTTTTTTTATCTCCCTTGTGTAATTATCGTTCTTGTTTATCCCAACTTCCGGTGAGCAAATCACTATTATTTTGTATTGGGAATCTCAAAAATCAGAGTAAACATGACAAATTTGAGAATTCTGCATGATTTTAACCCTTTCCCACATACGACAATTTTTAACCCTTTCCCACATACGACAATTCTGCAGGAGACGACTTTGAAAACATATATTAACAAAAACTTGAAATATCTCCATAAATGAGAGTTTAATCATTAACATTAGGGCAAAAGGGAAAATTCCTCATCATGAATGCACCTACAAGTGGGAACAGGTTAAAATAATTTTTCTATTGGGAATGGGTCAGAATATCTGCACCATGGGATGTCTAGAAAAGGTCCTGATTACCCTGATGTGGATAGCCTACTCAGAAAACTTTTCTCGGTGAGACCATTCTTTCGGGTACACACACACCATACATTTTAAAAGGTTAATGTATTTGCAGGAATAAAGATAAAATAATTATGGTGGCATACTTCTGCCACCACATAACCACTTAATTATCACGTTATTTAACTAGTTAGTCACTTAATTATCATGATAAATATCTGATTAACGCGTTAATTTTTATGTTAACAGATACATATGTCAACACAAAAAAGTCTATGTTACTGCCCACTACTGCCAACAGATACCTACATAATGCCATTTTAGACATATTTTAAGTGGTTAACTAGTTATTGAGATAAGTATCGCGATAATTAAGTGGTTAACTAGTTACGTAACTAGTTAGTCAGATAAGTTTCGCGATAAGTATGTGGTTAACTAGTTACGTAACTAGTTAATCAGATAAGTATCACGATAATTATGTGGTTAACTAGTTACGTAACTAGTTAACCACATAATTATCACGATAATTATCTGACTAACTAGTTACTTAACTAGTTAACCACTTATCTATAAATAGCCTGTCTTCTAACCAATATTATAATAGGGTACCATCCCAATTGGAATAACTCGGGTGAATCCGTCACGAAATTGTTTTAAACTTGACCGAGGGGTTGCGATTTGGTACCATTTTCAGAAAGTGAAAATCTGTTTTTAGATAAGTGGTTAACTAGTTACGTAACTAGTTAACCACATAATTATCACAATACTTATCTGATTAACTAGTTACGTAACTAGTTAACCACATACTATCGTGATAATTATGTGGTTAACTAGTTACGTAATTATCACGATACTTATCTGACTAACTAGTTACGTAACTAGTTAACTACATACTTATCGCGAAACTTATCTGATTAACTAGTTACGTAACTAGTTAACGACATAATTATCATGATACTTATCTCACTAACTAGTTAACTACATAATTATCACGATACTTATCTGACTAACTAGTTACATAACACGTTAGTCACTTAATATATATCAAAAATGGCATTATGTAGGTATATGTTGGCAGTAGTGGGCAGTAACATATACTTTTTAGTGTTAACATTACTATCTGTTACCATAAAAAATAACGCGTTAATCAGATATGTATCATGATAATTAAGTGACTAACTAGTTAAATAACGTGATAATTAAGTGGTTATGTGGTGGCAGAAGTATGCCACCATAAATAATAAAGTAATAAACAAATCACACATAACTATTACATTGTCGTTTCCATTCATGTTTATTTGTTATGATGTAGGTTTTAATTCATTTTGAGCAACTTCTATTCTCACCTTTTTTGTACTTATAAGCCTCTATTAATAGTCATTTAAGAATGAATTGTAAAATAATTTCTCACAAACCTGCATAAAAATCCCTTATAATCAAAATGATTTCTCACAAACCTGCAAAAAAATCCCTTATAATCCAAATGAAATCGTCCAATTTCACAAACACAAAAGGTCACAAATTTTAACACCGAATTTTGGGAGAGCCTATTGGAAATGCTTACGTCATAGCGCGTGGGGATTTTACTCAAATGAACCGCGTCAGCACAAATTCCGCATTTAGATAGTTTCAGTGTTAATTTCATAATAAGATCAAATTGCGTATTTGTGTGGTATTTTTTTGGTTATGAATCTTCCCAAGAAACTTACAGTGTGGTTCACAACTAAAAAGCAAACACAACAATTCATGATCAGTCTGATCTCTGCCTCACAAGGTTTTTTCCCCCTTTCGTATGGTGTGGCACAAATCCTTTACACAACAAATTTGGAATGGGGTGCAAATAAAACATAATGGACAGTTTGGACAATTAACCCTTTCCCACATACGGCAAATCTGCACCAGACAACTTTGAAACCATCTAGGCAAAACTGTGTACAAAACTCTTAGATTTTGACACTATTTCAACAATTTTTAATCATATGTCACGGCGGCCGTGTTCACCTTCCCATATATATTATGTCTTTATTACAACAGAACAACCTGTATGGCATCATATAGAAATTAAGAAGGAAACAATGTGTCAAAAGGCGTCAATCACATTGTACTGTTGTTTATTGGAATTTTAAGGTCATAAAATTTGATACGCTGATTGGTAGCATCTGCTGGCATGTCCATTAAATTAGGGGTAATAAAATAATTCAATTCAATTCAATTCAATTCAATTTATTTCATTCTGACTTGAGCATATCTGCTCCTCGTCAATTCACATGTATAATACATACGTTACAAAATAGGAGAAAATATATATAAAAAAAAATCACAAAAAATAAAGAAGAGGATATAGAGAAAAAAAAAAAAAAAAAATGAGAGAAAATGACCCCCGCCCCGCCCCCTCCCCCCCTCCCCCGGTAAATTAGCAGAAGAGACTATTTGGCCAAATAATCACCATCAGTTGGATATGCTTTTATAGCTTCTGCTAACAAGTTGTATTTTCTTTTCTAAATTTTAAACCTTTAATGCAATACGTAGCTAAGTTATTTAAAATTGTTAAATTGTTCGAATTCAAAAGTTCTGTTAATTTGTAGACACTTGGGTTTTTGTAATAATATTCGTTTATGTAGGATTTCCTAATTGTTTTGTAGAACGGGCATGATAGAATAAAATGGAATTCATCTTCTATTTCATTTAGCGGGCATAGTGTACATTTTCGTTCATTGCGTGGTATATTTCTGTGCCTTCCTTGTTCTATATTTAATTCATGTGAGGATAGTCTTAATTTCGAAATAATAATTCTAAATTTAGATATATTCATTTTAATAAGATAATAAGAGGGTTCGAATTTTTGTTTTAATTCCTTAAAAAGTACTAAAGATGGTTTATTTTCTATATCACGTTGCCAATCATTAATATAAAGATCAATTAATCGATTGCGGAGTAATGGTATGAAACTATTTATGTTTACCGAACTAGGAAATAACCATACATCGTTGAATCCGCTTCTTTGTAATACATTTCTAACGTTACTCGCCCAGTTTTTAACATTATGTGTTTCAGCATCGTATTTCATACTATGTAACACTGTTGACAGTATACAATTATTTTGTTTATATATAAAAAGTTTAAAAAAAAAAAAATTGTTCTTATTTGCATATTTATAATTAGTGGGTATCGACCGGTCTCACCGTATAAAGCAGAATTGCTTGTACTTATTTTGACATTTAATAGCCACTTTAAGAATTTCTTATGTACCTTTTCTAAAGTATCTATGTTAGTGAATGACCACACTTCACAAGCATAACTTAAAACAGATGACACAAAACAGTAGAATAAATCAAACATTATGTCTATTGGGATCTCTCTACCTTTTGTATATGACATTAACGCGCCTAAGGCTTTGAGGGATTTTCCTTGTAAGGTTTTTGTTGCATTGACAAATGAACCACTTTTTGATAACACAACCCCAAGATAATTAAAGGATTCCACTATTTCTATGTTATTGTCACCGTACATGAATCTTAAATTTTCCTTTAATTTTCCTTTTTTGAAAACAACTATTTTGGTTTTGCTTACATTAACAGTGAGTTTCCATTTATTACAGTACATTTTAAAAGAGTCTATTAATTTTTGGAGGCCTTCTGCTGTTTCGGATATCAATACCGAGTCGTCTGCAAATAGGATTAGATATATTGTTAATTGGTCAATATTTAACCCTCCACAAGAGTTCTGTTGTAAAAACAGTTCTATATCGTTCACAAACAGAGAAAACATTATCGGTGACAAAATCTCACCTTGCAATAATCCTACCTTACAATCGTAAATATCGGATACCGTATTTAAATGTTTAACGCATAATTTAACTTCGTCATATATAGACCTTATTACTCTAAAAAGTTTACCGTCAATACCATTTTTAATCAGTTTAAACCACATGCCATTTCTGTATATACTATCAAAACATTTTTGTAAATCAATAAAACAACAATATAAACTACCCTTGGTTCTGAGCTGCTTTTCTATCAATGAATTTAATAAAAAGATTGCATCAATTGTACTATAATGTGGTTTAAATCCAAACTGTGCATCTGTTATTATATCATTTTCCTCAGCCCAGCGTTTAAGTCTATCATTTACGACGCTTGTAAAAAGTTTACCAAAACAGCTTATTAAAGTAATTCCGCGGTAATTGTTTGTGTCTGATGTATCGCCTTTTTTATGAACAGGTATAATTATTCCTTTTGACCATGATTTTTGGAAAAGTCTGTTTTTCTAAAATGTAATTGAATAAAAGTAACAATGGTGTATCCAGCACATCAATACATTCAATAAAATACTCATATCTAATATTGTCAGTAGAGCATGATTTATTTTTGTTTAGTTTTCTTATTGATCGCCTAATTTCTTCCAATGTAAAAGGAACATCTAAATGTTCAAAAGTACTGGAGCCATTATCCGAGATGTCAAAATCATTTATAAAATCTTCACATATATGATCCTCCTCACACATCATTTCTGAGTACAATTGCTTAAAATGATCGTGAAATTCTTGTAAGGAAATATCACTTCCATTATTATCACATTTCGACTTTTTGAACATAGCCCAGAAGTCTTTGGGTTTTTTGTTACGCATACTCTTTAAAGTGGATGCTACTTGTCTGTTATAAGTCAGTTTTGCTTTCCTACTACAATTTTTATATAATTTTTTCTTTTCATGTAAAATGTTTCGGGTTTCTTCCGTAATATGCAAATTAAAATTCTGTAATGCTTTGATATATTCCGATTTATGACTTTTACATTCATCTGTAAACCATTCGTTCTGTTTTGTAAACTTCGATTTCCCTGTACAATTAGATTCACTACCTTTAACAACCTTTTCAAAATAAGTATTTCCCCCGTGAGGACAAATATTTAGTGAATATATCGACTACAACATCGGTATTATCATTACTGACAATACTGCTGTTCATGTCGCTACATAACAACTCAATATCACGTGCTATATCAGAAATAAAAGCATCCTTATGTTCATTTTTCCATTTGAACCGTTTATACTCACTGTATTGTCTATTACCCATAGATTTTATTTTAATGTTAAACTGTAAAGGGGCATGGTTTGAATACATATTAAAATCATGAATAACACATTCTGACAACAAATTAAAACTGTCGTATTCTGTAATGAGGTAATCTACTGTGCTCTCCCCATTATGAGTAGAGCACGTGATTCTCCCAAAATCTCGGTCAGTGCCGTATCGACCGTTAACCACACGCATGTTTACGGATTTACATAAGTCGATCAACAGATCACCGTATTTATTCGTGCCTCTATCTGAGGTGACACGAGGAATACTGTAGTCCGTATCGATAAACTCGTGCTCAGGTAACGGTCGATCATTGGCTACGTAATCAAATTTATTACCTATCCTTGAGTTAAGATCCCCAAGTAAAAACACCTTTCCCGCATTGCAATATTGTAATATGTCAGTTTCTAGTCTATCAAAGACATTAAAATAATGAAATGACCATCATGCAATGCGTAAAATGTTACAGACGGACAAAAGACGATGTCAGTTCGTTTTAGAACAATCAATTGATCAGTTCAATTAGCTTGCACTTTATAATTAGTTACTGAAATATTATGTCTGTATTTAATGATGGCCGATTTTTTACGATTCTGATGACGAGTCTATTTTCTGATTAATTGTTATCATTCAACAACTATCCAATCATCCAAACTCATTCATTTATGTCTTTCCTTATTGAGATTTAATAATTCAATAGTTTATTTAATTTTTATTAATAAAAGCATTACAAACACAAATGTTCATTTAATTTATTACAGTAAAAAACACAGAAAAAAAAATATATCCCCTATTCTTTCTTCCATGTCTTACATACTACTCTTCCAATGATATATATTTTTTTATACCATTAGACAATGTGGTAAAAGGAGAAATTACTTGTTTTGAACAATTTCTTCTTTCGTCACAATGTTTTCAATAGTTGTATGATGCAGAGGCCTCAAAAAGCATCTAAATGTGGGAAAGGGTTAACAGAAATAATGTTGTTTAAATATTAACCGGTATTTCAATAGATATTTGCTTTCAAAATATCTGATGAGGAGTTGTAATGTACAGTGAAATGTTGGTGTGATTTTAATGTTTTACTCATCTCTATCTAATCAGAATGAATATGTCAAGTTAACCACATCAATGATCTGTCTGTCTGAAAATATGGCGTAGCACCTATACTCATATTACAAATAAGTATGTACAAAAATGTAAATATATGTTTTACTTGTAAACTTCCTTTATGTAATATACAATGTAATTTATTGTAATGATAGCTAGTATCAGGAACATTGGTTTTGATACACAGCTGAAAACCTTGTGACTGAGGGAAGAAGAAAAAAACATAACTTTGGACATTTCCTCTTTTCTAATATTTCTTTTCAAAAGCCTGCTATTATAATGGAAGCATCTGAAATTATATACATCTTGGCAAAATTCAATAATCATCATTATCATTAATTAATGGAGGATACAAGTTTCACATTGCAACACACATTTTAACTATTTTATATGCCTGCATTGACAAGGTAATTGGCATTT
The DNA here is from genome assembly GCA_031761405.1 of Serripes groenlandicus. NCBI lineage: Eukaryota > Metazoa > Mollusca > Bivalvia > Cardiida > Cardiidae > Serripes > Serripes groenlandicus. Next base: position 60,645,279 of record JASEVX010000006.1, on the reverse strand, counting down.
GCTCTCCAAAAGGTCAAATTACGCTAAATACATCCGCGGACCCTTTGATCTACACTACAGAAGTCCCTAAATAAACCTTTGTTTGTGTAGAAATGAGTGTATACCATCACCAGTATGTATTGAATATATGACAATGAGTTTAAATGCATTGCGAATGTGTATAGGATGCACTGGAAATGATTGATTTGATGACTTTTATTTTTTTGACCTTGTCTGAAAGTGAAAGTAGAGAATGCTAAACACCGGTTTGTCCGGGACATTTTTTGACGTAAATGACGGTAACCATTTTCGCCTGGTGAGTTCTTTCTTGCATAATACATGACCCCACATTTTCTTTGGATTGTTTTAAAGCTAAGAGGTAACTCTTTTCAATGATATATGGTGTTCTCGATGCTTAGAAAGTGTGACAATTGATGACTGAAGTTGGTCGATTTACATGGAAACAAAGAAGGAATTTATTTAGTGTATTGTGACCAAAAGAGTTTTGAGTAAACCTCCAAGCTAAAGAGCGTCAAAGGGAGATAATATTTCAAGGGAGATAACAGGGGTTATTGCACAGGGCTACTAACTCATTTAAAGCGTAAATAGAATGTAAAATATGCAAACATTGATAACAAAAAGGTCATCGTTTCATGAACGAAGAATCCAATTTTAAAGCGAAAATAGCATTTAAGAAATAAATACAGAAAACGAAGAATCGGAGTTTAAGTGTAACAGTACGAAACGAATGCATACATTGACGATCTATGCGTTAACTTCACACACCTGAATACAATGGTTAAGGTTTGGAAAACGCTGTATCGAGTTTTAAAAAGCTTTAACACTCTTGAAAACAAGAGAAAGTTGATGCAACGCATCAATGTCGCCGGATATCCATAGTGCAGTATATCCATAGTGCAGTTATGCATAGCACTAACATTATAGTAGTTGAATAAACAGTTATCAACTGAGGGGCATATTGGAACATCAGGGGTAGGGTCAAGTGAAAATGTATCATAACTTGCATTGTTTTGTCAACGAAGTGAATGATAATTGAAGCCTTTCATTGTTTATGATCAATCTCCATTCCAAAGTAGGTTGACCATACACACAACCAACTAATTATTGATCATAAACAGTAATGGAAATGAGTAATCTTGCCAATCATTGGTCTTAGTATGTATACAGTGCTTTCATTAAGGAATAATTATAAGATTTATGAATTCCACATACACTTCTCAAGATGTTTGTCAGAATATTTGAATTTTATTATTTTTCAAGAAAACCACAAAACAGACAATTTAGGATTTGCATGCAATAGTACGTCATTTTACCTTTCCTCTATTAAAGTCAACAGTGGACACCTTTGCAGCAATCTACTTTTAAAACAATGAGATAAGGGTTAAATCGCTGAAGACATGAGTTTCTCTTTTTCTCAAAATGATATTAGCTTGGCATCCTAATTATATCATACTTTAACAAATGTTGAAATGTAGTCCAATATTTATAAATTAGACCACCTTCGAAATATAATATCAACTAAACAGTTAAATCTCATTGAAATTGTTGTATAATTTAAACTTAATTTCGAACATAAACTGAGCCCTACAACATGTTAATTTATTTTAATTCTTTCCTTCCTTTTTTATAATGAAAATAACAAACTACTCATGTTTTAAAACTATATTATGATGAGCGCCCTTGTGTCAATGATGCATAACAATATGCAGATCGGAAGCAATATGCCTTTAGGGAATTAAATGACACATTTAAAATAGTCAAGGACGAAATAACTTTGTACGAAAGACCCGAATCTTTCGTATTCGCAGAGGTGTCGTTCTTGAAACCCTCTTTATAGGTAGAGAGTGTTCGTTCAAAGTAATTTTTCTATTAAAACCAGTTTTATCTCGGTTTGTTCTTTTCTTCATTTGTTTCGAACCAAATAAACATTTTAAATCACCTATGATTTACTATTTGTAAGTGAGTGTAAAGAGCGGCTCTCTGCAAAGGAGATTGATCTACGCAGTTGGTATTCGCGAGTATGTAAACAAATAAATTAAACTGTGCGACATAAAGGTTTGTAGTTATCGCCTTTTGATTACATGTAGTATATAGTGTAAAATAAAATATACCAGTCTAGCTAATAAGGACTGTTTTGTCTTCGTAAATAAAACAAAAAAACATAAATGCGAGTCAAAATAAAGAAACTGAAAATACCTAAAACATCGGAATATTCATGTGTGATGAAAAACACTTAGTGTTTTTAAACAAACACAATTGTAATATGTTCAAGACATCTAAATGTGTTTCTTTCTAATAATAATCCCCCATCCCGTATCATTTCCGAAAACCTATTAAAAATAGAAGTCGCGGGCTTCTGCCCGGCGACTAATAAGTGAGCAGCACGGCGGGTTGTACCTAGGTATATCTAACGCATGGTGACCGCGTGTATACAACTCTGAAACTAATCATAACGAAATCAACCAATGCGCCGTGTTGACACGTACATGACCTATTCAATATCTCAGTTGCAACTGTATTCATCTTCATTATTGAAAACAGTTATATAGCTTTTACCGATGAGTGATGAGTTTGCAGTTTTGGGTCAACGTGGAAAGTTTGTTTTGTGTACTTCGACATTTTGATCAGTTATATCACGGCGTTACCTGGGTACTACATTGATTCTGATTAAAGCATGTCAGTCGTTAGGATAAAACCAACACTCTTGAGCGCCAAGCAAGGAAAGCTATAACTACCATTCTTAAAATATTTGGTAACACCGGGGATCGAACCCGCGGCCTTCCGTATCCGAGGCGGAAGCTCTACCACTACAACACCAATACGAGTTAAGATTTATCAATAAAACCCACAAGTACTTATTCCGAGGTCGTACAGTGTTATCGTTGTCGACGCTGATTAGAGCGGGTTAGCCTTGGCATCCGCGCCACTAATTAAGATATACAATTGTGTATTTGAACGATTAGGATTTTACTCTTCTCAAACGTATAGTAAATGCATATAACACCAAACAGATAACACCGGGTTCGATCCCCAGTCGCGGCACGACGGTCATAGTGGAGTACACATTTCCCGGCCTATTATTGGTTTGTTTACCCATGGATCATGAATAAGTGAACTGTCGCCGTGATATAACTTAAATTATGTTGAAAACGGCGTTGAACCCTTAAAAATAAATTAAGCACAGACTGTTATAGGAGATTTACAGTATTTACAGATACTTCATCATCACCCCCCCCCCCCCCCCCCCCCCTCCCCCATATGGGGGAAATAGCTATCGATTAATTGCACGATCTTCGATAATGGTTGAATTTTAAAGAAGTATTATCGATAAGTAAGTTTATAGTTTTGATGATGCAAGTGAAGGAAAGTTGTATCTACAGAATGGTTGTATTATATTATAAACATCCAACAGTAATATTAGTAAATTATCATCATAGTCGGAATGAGGGTGTTTGGCTATTATAAATGTCAAGTCCGCCGACAAAAATAAGTTAAAGGTGCGTCCAAGAGGAATGGATAACTTATATTAATCACGCTCGATGTCTGCTTCCTGTAGACTTAATCAGTACTCGCACCGTTTGCGTGCAAAATCACTTAGTCATGAACCGTCCATCACGGGACTCGAACCCGGGACCTTTGGTACGAGAGAGGCCGATGCTCTACCCCTGCATCACTGTCTTACATTGATATGTATTTTGCAGTTGTCCAACAAGGTTTCAACTGATCATTTCTGTTTTTTTTAAATTTGTTTACTTCAAAACAATCAAGTACAGCATATTTAATTATTTTATTAATACTAGTTGTGGTACTTATATGATGTGAATTACAGTATCGGTCGTGAATAGGCTTAGCTTGATGTGTTAACTATCTATTTTCATGATTTTTAACACGAACCATTTTAACTGCACACTTTTTAGTCGACTATTAATGTGCGGTGCACCAAACTATAATATATAAACTGTAACTTTAACCTAAGATTGGCAATAGAACAATGCTAGGATAATTTATTATTTAGATATACTAAAAACAAATACCTTGGAAAATTTGCAATTGTAATTATTAAAAACAAGAAAAATCTTTAAAAAAGATAAACGGCATCAATATGAGAAAACACTAAGAAATGGAACATGCGCATATTATTTGACTTGAATTTCAGAAAGGTTGTGTTAATAATCAAAACAATCAGTAATTTTCCATGAATTATAAAATTTGCGCAATAATCTATGTGTTTACCAAAGGCTAATCCAGCTTCAGTTTCTATAAATAGATTATCAAGGCAGAGAATACGTTACATGACTGGAGATCACGCGAGGCTCCCAAGAGGTGTATACGTTTCAATTGACGATAAATAACTGAAAACTTATCATGTTTCAAAAATAATTAATACTTTGCTCATAAATATTATATTTCATACGTTTTCACTGATTTTTTTCACTGAAATTTATTTCTTAATGAAAACAATTAAAGTTTAGTATGCAGAACTTTTCATTTTAAAACTTCATCTTATTAGTGCCTCTCGTAGGATCGCCAACTTATCTATGAACCAATCAAAACGTTTCATTTCCTTTATTTCTTCGACATTATTCATTAAAAACAACATTTGATTGGTCTACAATATAAATCATTTGTTTAACATCTAGGTCAAAAACTGATGTTAAACAGCTATCGCCGAAAGACTTGGCACATTTTTCATCCGGTGTTTAAAGTACTTCTTTTTATTAATTCTCATATTAGCGATAGCATTATAGATACTGGTCCCCCCAATACATTCCATTCCGATTCGGAATAATTTCGAACCAGCGAATCGAGTACATCTCGTTCTTAGAGGATTTCGCTCCACCGTGCTTCCTGTTATATCACGTAGACAGTTCACTTATTTATGATCCCTGGGTAAACTAACCAGTACTTGGCTAGGTCAAGGCACATTTTCTATCACATTTACTGGTTTATTTACTCAGGGATCATGAATAAGTGACCTTTAGCCGTGATATAATTGAACACATGTTGACAACGGTGCAAAACCTTTACGAAACAAACAAACAAAATCCTTTTACTTGTGCATTCTTTAGCAATAAGTGCATTCTTTAGCAATAAGTTTACTTGTTGTTTGACATATGTAAGGCTTAATCTGGTTTAGTATGTGTTCTATGTCTATTGAATCCTCGCACGTGTCCAAGGTAAAATTATTTGCACGCTAATTGTTAAGTGCTCAATGTTGTTTAATATTCTTATTATATATATATTGACATATAAGCTATAAATGAAGCCATTGTATTGATTGATGTATTAATTAGAGATAATCGTCGTTTTCGGCGGTATTTCAGTATTATCACAACGGCTAGTTCAACTAACGTGTGTTTCCTCGTTTATTTCGCAACTATATTCCGAACAATATTCACCCAGGACAACTGGCTACGTTCCCACTAAGACTGTTTAGCTTATTGGCGGAAGACAAATTACGCAAGCCACACTGACTTATGTCAATCATCGATACTAATGAATGGCCAAGCCGGTCATCGAACTCAATACCCCTGGAGTGATCGATATATCTCGCCGCGACCAACTACGATATTGGTGCTCGACGAACCATTTGTTTACACTAGGAAAGACGGAACATATACTACTACGACAGCGAAGGCGACTTTGACGTCAACAGCAACTTTAACAGCAATGCATGAACTTGTTAAATACACTTCTTTACACAAAACCATACATTCTAAGTTGTTTGACGGTTTGGATGTGTCTTTTAATTTACATAGGACGTATACTTATCACACAGAGGAACCCTAACATACCAAAATGTTTAAAACATGTATCATATCATAATGAGCAATTTCTCTTTTTGACACAATGTTTTCAACTTTATGTTATTGTGATATTATATATTTGTCTCGATGTTTCCAAAGTCGTCTGCAGTAGATGTGATGTATTTGGGAACGAGTAAAAGACTTCGTATACGAAAACACCAATTTTCTATTAGATCCCATGCATAACAATAGAAACAAATAGTTGATTAATGTAGACTGCGTTAAGCTATGAAGTGTGTATAAACGACGTAGTAATGTTTTTTTTAAAGCGAACTTTTTTTGTTCGTGTTTAAATATTTGAATAATATGTATAGCTATACATATTATAAAACAAGCTATCCTGTCATCATGTTCATGATTTCTTATAATACATCTGCATGTTGCTAACACGAGTACAATGGGTGTTATTTTTGTAAGCGAAGTATTCTTATAGGTGATCTATGGTCAGGAACAATGATAATCATGTGTACGTACTACCATAACTACGTCATCGTATGGGGGCTGTGTTAAAGAATCCGTGCAGTGTGGTATCTGCGATAACTATTAGTTTGTTTGTTTGTTTGTTTGTTTGGAGTTTAACGCCGCTTTCAACAGCTTTGGTCATATCACGGCGGTCAGTGCACCTACCCATGTTTTCCTGGCTTTCCCACACCAGTACTTACACAACATTCTTTCGAAGCCACTGACTACTTTCTCACATAGATCAGAGGTGAAAGGCAATGGAAAACATCGCCCGAAAGAATGTCGCCGCAACCGGGTATCGAACCCGTGACCTCCAGATCACGAGTCAGATACGCTACCAATTGAGCTACCCGGCCGGGTCGATAACTATTAGTACAGCGTGAACATCCGTAAACCAAAACTCTTTCAGAAATATGTTGATGAGATTACTTTTTATTAATATCAATCAACAAATGGATTATAAGTGAAAGTGAAAGTGAAGCCAGGACTTGTGGATTACTTATTTCGGACGTCGCATAGATTCGGACAAATCATTTGTCACAAGAAGAATTATTGTTTTTAGATAAGTACAATTTTGTCGTTTTATATTACTTTTCAATTTAGACATACGGTAATTAATAATACTACTGGTTGCTACATTTGTTGAAATAAATTCATGCAATTTAGATTTAAATGTCATTTTCTAGTTCAATTTCATTTTTTTTTCGTTTTAAAGTGGATAACAGTTAATATTGATACATGTGTTTAAAGACATTTTAAATATCAGTAAACTTATTTATGTTCTTATCCCAGAATGCGTTTCTTTGTGGTTTCTCTTTTTCTTCCAGGTCGATATGTGGGGAGTATTATTGGACAGAATAAGATGATTTGAGTCGGGCTATGTTGTGCAGTCCTTTCTCTGGTAAGTTTATTATTCAACAAGTTAAACATTTTATATTCAAACATTTAGTTACATATATACATTCAATTTACAATTTTAACATGTTACAGTTTCTTTGTCAAGATTTCAGTTGGAGGATATGTATACTACTTATATTACTGTTAATTACCAAGGAAACGAAGAGATTAACTATCAGTACTGTTGCACGAGACTTAGGCTATATATATTTAAACTAAGTAAGTGGATTTAGTTTCCAAGTATTATTTGGGCGAAAAGATTAGTATTGTAGTATTGATATAACTTACAGGTTTTATAAGTATATGTTGATGCCGCTGTAGCAGACGACTTTTGCCAAAAACGTTTGAACAAAAAAGAGAAATTCCTCAAAACGAGATATTTTTGTTTTGCCACAATGTTTTCAAATCTCTCGAAAAGTTATATTTCCCAGTAACATATAGTGAACACTTTTGCCATTATCATTTCAAGGGGTTGTGAGTTCGAATCCCGGCTCGGCCAACTTTCTTTCCGACGTTTGACAAAAGTCATTGCGACATGCGTCATTTGTCTTCCATCAATGGGCTAAGTCTATGTGGTAAAGCAGCCAGTTGCTTGGGAAGATTGTTGTGTGGAGTACTGGTGTGCGAAAAGCAGGAAACATATGAGTAGGTGAACTGGCCGCCGTGATATGACTGAGAAATTGTTAAAAACGGCGTTAAACCCCAATCAATCAATCAAACCTTTATGTGTGGTAAAAGATAAAAGATGTAATATATCTAGCTGACTACATCGGCTATGTGTGTTTACGTATTGAGACTATATGCATGGCTATATTTGTAGAGTTGACCTTACACGAACACTGGATGTACGGAGATGGAGTACTAATCGAGGCTCATTTCTTACAGCGCTCATATCTTGGTTGTGATTTTATATACATATGTGTACTAGTTTAACACTCAGCCAGACATATTTATATATACGAGTTTATATACATATATAAACAACATAAACATCAGCTTACAGCAAACATGACGATGGATCTCGAATTTCAACGCGTTTTTTAAATAAATATAATAAATAGAAAGTAACACATATAATGCTTTGAAGTCAGTTTCATAGCTTTGTTGAAGAAAATGACTAACACAATCTTTATTTGCTGGTTCTTATTTCATATGACCTGAGGATTTCGTTACTAAAAATTGAAACGAGTTTCTCAAATAGTACTGGTTGTCTGCCTATTTGATTACGTAGTGCAGATTCAAAACGAGAACCTCGCTGAAAGTAGTCCAAGCACTATTTTACGTTACACGACCATATTTTACACGAATTCAATATGGAATTTTAATCCGTCCTGTTCGAACTGCCCATGACAATCTGTATGTATTTGCTCCGGAAAATGTACATGTATATAATAAAGCATGTTATCATATGCTAGTGTTAAACCCGAACGTCTTTCAGTATTGCCCCGGAAAGTATGGATACAATGTAAGTCATGATAAGATACTTTGTCAGATTATTAAAAGATCGGAATTAATCTTGTGAATGTGTAGAGTTTTGTATTGTGAGACAGCCTTCTTTCATTGCTGTTCAGACGATTTATAAGAATAACTTAATGAGAATCCCATCTTAGATGTCCAAGAGTAATTGTGAACACTCTCCGCCAAGCGTCTGTTGACCGTTAAACAACTTCTTCTCTGAAACTACTGGTATTATTTCTTAAGAAAAGAATCACAGGAATGTTTATTAGGTATCCACCATCCTAATGTGTTCAAACCGTTGCACAAATTGGCAACCTCGAGTTAAAATAACAAACTATTTAAATGTCATCACCACTTTAAACACTGGTCAAATTTCGCTCCCAACCCCATAACAAATGAAAAATAGAATGAACGTTTCTTTAACTAATCCTCTATCTAACTTGCTCAAGTGTGTCTTTTCCGCTGCACAATGTGACCACTAGATGTGGAGATACATGTATAACATTATTTAATTGGCATCTTCTCCTTAACCATTGGACCTATTTTAAAATAAATTCACAACAAGTGTTCCTTTAAGACTCGTTCAAACTAGTCCGCTCCGCTATACTAGATGAGAGTTTCACATAACAACTAACTTTAAAATACATCCACTTTATGTTTTTTTTTTAAAAATTAAACAGGATGTTTTCTTCATAAATTAAATACAACATGACCATAGGTGAGTGATTCCGGTCTACATGTATCACGGTCCTCTATAATAAACTGAACTATCCAAACAAAAGCTTTTCGTTCAGGTGCCATAAGAGGGGAGCTAATAAATCATTGAATTACTTAACTACAATGATAAATAAAATCAGCTTTCAAAGACTTATATTTCAGAGTCATAAACCGCAATCAGGTTTATTAAGCTATTTTAATCTCTCTTCGTGACTACATACTGACACCATAGTCAGTACTGGAGTGGCAGGTGAGCAAACGCCCTAGTGTGACCCTGTTCATCCCGGGTTTCAAATGTAGAACCTTTGGGTCAAGAGGCTTCTGTGATAACGCCGACGGGACAACTTGTATACAGACGGAAATGCTCATACATGTGCATCTTTCTAAATGGTTATACCAGTTCCATTGAAAATATTGAAACATTCAAAACGATAATCTTGAACTAATACTGAATTACTCTCTTAATTAGATTATGTTTCAATCTTTTTCATTTATGTATACGTTTTTGAACGATATTTAGCAAAAAAGTATCTTCGTCACGAATTGCTTCATTGTGTTAAAAGCATTTGAGCAATATGAAATGAAATAGAAAGCAATATAACCCTTCCATATTTTGAAATCTACTTGTTTCAAGCGTGAAACTTGCAGCGTTTTTGTGTCGCTTATCCTAGCACTGGCAAACCTTTGAATCAATTTGCATTCATCCAGCGGATTTCTGCAGGAGTTTTCAAAAAAGATGGTGTGTATGAATTATCAGGACCACTACTGTCAGCATTGAGCATAGGATATACAGAGTGTATGTCAAAATCCCCTCAGTCAAAATCCCCTCACTCTGAAAATGACATAGTAGTCAAAATCCCCTCGACCAAAATGATAGGGTAGTCAAAATCCCCTCGACCAAAATGATAGAGTAGTCAAAATCCCCTCGATGGGTATTCATAATCCGCTCAATCTAAGATCATATATTTTAATTACCATTTTATTACAGTTGATGAAAATGTTTGTGTCAAATTCCATACGGTCCATTTTTTTCATAGTTGTCAAAACCAATATGATTGAAAACAAATGGGTAGTCAAAACTCGTTGAAAATGCATAGTATTCAAAACCCATATGATTGAAAATGCAGGGTATCCAAACCCATATGACTGAACATGTAGAGTAGACAAAATACTTCTTTGAAAATGCAGAGTAGACAAAACCGCACTGATTAAAAATGAAGAGTAAATAAAACGCCAATGATTGGTGATAATTCAGTCACATGTTATAAATGAATTAAGGTGATAACTGCTTTAATCCTGTTTGTCACAACCATTGATTGTGTTGTGTTAATCATTATTAATATGATGTTAATATGAACAGAACAGAACATACTAAATAACTTAAGAAGCCTTTGTCTTTTTGTCTTTTTAGTGCAATCTTATTTTAGCCTTAGACACCTTGGATGTCTCCTAATGTCATACATTATGATTAATCCCATCGAGGGGATTTTGACTACCCTAACATTTTGGTCGAGGGGATTTTGACTACCCTAACATTTTGGTCGAGGGGATTTTGACTACCCTATCATTTTCAGGGTGAGGGGATTTTGACTGAGGGGATTTTGAGTGTCTCCCGATATACACATAACTGTACTATGTGACAGGACCATTGTCAGTGTGAAGCACAGGTTGCACATATGACTGTAATATGTGACAATACCAATGTCAGTGTGTACCACAGGTTGCACATATAACTGTAATATGTGACAAGACCAGTGTCAGTATGTACCACAGGTTACACATATAACTGTAATATGTGACAAGACCAATGTCAGTATCTACCACAGGATGTACATATAACTGTAATATGTGACAGGACAATTGTCAGTATGAACACAGGATGTACATAAAACTGTTATATGCGACATGACAATTTCAATATTAAGCACATGAGGTACATATGACTGTAATATGTGAAAATACAAGTGTAAGTATATAGCACAGGATGTACATATAACTGTAATATGTTACAAGACCATTGTCAGTATATAGCACAGGAGGTTAATATAGCTGTAATATGTGACAGGACCATTGTCAGTATATACGACAGGATGTAAATATACCTATAATATGTGACAGGACCATTGTCATTATTTAGTACTGGATGTAAATATAACTGTAATATGTGACAGAACCATTGTCAGTATATAGGACAGGATGTAAATATACCTATAATATGTGACAGGACCATTGTCAGTACCTGTAAATATCACAGGGTGTAACTATAACTGTAATATGTGACAGAAACATTGTCATTAATTAGTACAGGATGTAAATATAACTGTAATATGTGACAAGGCCATTGTCAGTATATAGGACAGGATGTAAATATACCTATAATATGTGACAGGACCATTGTCATTATTTAGTACTGGATGTAGATATAACTGTAATATGTGACAGAACCATTGTCATTAATTAGTACAGGATGTAAATATAACTGTAATATGTGACAAGGCCATTGTCAGTATATAGGACAGGATGTAAATATACCTATAATATGTGACAGGACCATTGTCATTATTTAGTACTGGATGTAAATATAACTGTAATATGTGACAGAACCATTGTCATTAATTAGTACAGGATGTAAATATAACTGTAATATGTGACAAGATCATTGTCAGTATATAGCATAGGATGTAAATATAAGTTATTTAACATTTACCATGAAGTATGTGATAGCTTTTTGTATGACAATGCCATATTATCGTATCAACTAATTTATGTATAATGATTGTGACTATATATGTACATTTGTAGCTAACTATGTATAATGGTGACATATAGGCCCATGGGGCCGGGTGTTCTCTTTTTCTTTAATGTTTCATTTACTGATGTATATAACACATGTCACGGTAGTAAATAATTTACTTACTTACTAACTTACTTATACCTGTAATGTGTGACAGGACCATTGTCAGTACATGTAAATATCACAGGATGTAAATATAACTATAATATGTGACACAACCATTGTCATTAATTAGTACAGGATGTAATTATAACTGTAATATGTGACAGAACCATTGTCATTACTTAGCACAGGATGTAAATGTACCTGTAATATGTGACAGGACCATTGTCATTACTTAGTACAGGATGTAATTATAACTGTAATATGTGACAGAACCATTGATATTACTTAGTACAGGATGTAAATGTACCTGTAATATGTGACAGGACCATTGTCATACATACATACATACTCGTTTTATTTCTCTAATATTGTCAGTACATGTATATATCACAGGATGTAAATATACCTGTAATATGTTACAGAACCATTGTCAGTACATGTATATATCACAGGATGTAACTATACCTGTAATATGTGACAGGACCATTGTCAGTACATATATATATCACAGGATGTAAATATAACTGTAATATGTGATAGGACCATTGTCAGTACATATATATATATATCACAGGATGTAAATATAACTGTAATATGTGACAGGACCATTGTCAGTATATAGCACAGTATGTAAATATACCTGTAATATGTGACAGGACCATTGTCAGTATATAGCACAGGATGCAAATATAACTGCAATGTGTGATAGGACTATTGTCAGTATATATCATTGTCAGTATGTAGCACAGGATGTTTATATAACCGTAATATGTGACAGGAGCATTGTCAGTATGGAGCACATGATGTACATATATCTGTAATATGTGACATGAACATTGTCAATATGGAGCACAGGATGTACATATATCTGTAATATGTGACAGGACCACTGTCAATATTGAGCACAGGATGTACATATATCTGTAATATGTGTCAGTATTGAGCACAGGATGTACATATATCTGTGATATGTGTCAGTATTGAGCACAGGATGTACATATATCTGTAATATGTGTCAGGACCATTGTCAGTATTGGGCACAGGATGTAAATATTATTTTAATATGTGACATGAACATTGTCGTAATGGAGCTCAGGGTTCACATATAACTATAATATGTGACAAAGACATGTCTTAATTAGTTATGGTCAGTCTTGACATGCTATCAAACAGAATATATAGATAATAGTTCAGTTGGAAATCCGTAACGTCTTTGGACGAAGTTAATCGATTCGCCCACAATTATTTTAATATGGCTTTACCTTCACACTTTCTACAATTACCGATCGTTACAAAACATAAAGATGTCTGAACGAGGAAGCAATACGACCTTTTTTTGTGAGACGCAGCTCATCTCTTGGTTTATATATCTAGCCTTGAACTACATATGAGATTGTTTACTATTTCAGCCGAATTACCAAGGATGTTTCCTCGATAAACTGTCACACACATTACTCTCAAACCCATATCTCATGGCATAGAAAAACAAATCGGGAGTACCAAATTCCGTTGTCCGGTATGTTCAGTGTGTTCGTGTTCTTATTTATGCAACCTGATTATACTATGAAGTTCTGTTCTGTTTTGGACATATATTGACTCGTTGAACTGCCTTACAAATATTTGAAAACAATAGTGTAAAACCCGCCTCGTGAAGAATGTGTATTATGTAAAACTAAGAATCAGCCTGATTAAGTGTTTATTCTATGATTTGGCCCAAGTTTGTTCTCCAAATTTTCTCATACAATTACCTATGACTATTCTAACAATAATGCGCGTGGATACAGTCAAACGTTGGTTATTCATGTTGAGAAACACTGTTCTACGTTTCAGTTGTATCGATTACAAAGTGAAGCACGGTTGGCCTTATTTGTTACTGAATACAAGAACAGAATGTGACGTAATAATGAATCATCTCATGAACACATTCATTCTGAAGCTGCCGCTAACATCTTCAACATCTAATATTTGTGTTCGGGACAATGGCTAGCTTTATTTCACTGAGTATTTTAGCCATAGTATTTATGAAGAGTTATGTCCATACATCTCCATCCGAGCCTATATGTTCCAAGTTTGATTATGAGATGAAAACTATGGAAGCTATGTTAAGAACCGAACAAAAGGTATTAAATATGGTGCAGGAAATGAACGTTATGCAGGACTCTGTTTCTAAAGATCTTGTCGAAATGAAGGAATTGAAAATCAAAATCACGTCGGACTTTGATGCCCTTGCGAAAACCATCGATGGAAGAGTGTCAGATAAGTTCTCACAAATGAGTGGTGATTTGGAATTAGTGACAAAGAAGGCAAACGATAAAATGCAAGAAATTGATGGATCTTTACAAAAGGTTACAGACAAAGGTAACATTTAGTTACATTATATTATCTTTCATATATTAATTTTAAGTAGCATTCGGGGCTGTTTTGGTGAAGTCAATATGTTAAACATTTATATAACTATCTTCTCTTGACTTAAGATGTCATTTTATGTGTTTATTTAAGTTGTATTGCTGTTCAGCCATTGTCAATACTATCTCGGTGACATGATATAATTATTTATGATAACGAAAAGCGTGTCGATATGGGAAAGACAGGAACGTATTCATATCCATTGTTACAGAAGAAGAGCACAGGTTAACTACTTATTGATAAAATAATGGAAATTAGACGAAAATGTAAAATGGCATTGACTTATTGTATAGCTTATCAGGAAGAGAACATATATGTAATTGTAAAACGAGCTCTGCAGCACTATTTCTAGTGATTTGTGTTAGTCAAGTAATGAAATCACATGATAATGATTACGTTTTTCATTTGAACTATACTCTTTATGAATATCATCATCATCATCATCTACATCATAATATTGATATCATTGCTATAATTATGTTTGTCATAATTGATAATAATCCTATTGAAAGTAGTGTTGATTATATTTAAAAAGCGTTAATGTCACTAGTCAGACAATTTGTTCGTGTATTTGTTCATAAATAAACAGTAGACCGGTGTAAGACAATAGATATCTGTGTATATTATACGTGGTATGTTTGCTCTTGTAATGTCAGCAGCTGAGTTACTTAAAATGTCCTTCTGTATCGGTGCGATTTCAAATTACAATAAACAACTTAACAAATAATAAAAAAAGTATAAAATCCCTGACGCATTAAACTAATTAACACCGAAGCCAGTTCACCTGTGTGTTGTAGTTATAAGTCCGTCCGACTTTGGAGCGGGAGTCCAGGGTTCGATCCCCGGTCGGGTCATAACAAATAATTTGAAATTATAGAAATGTCTTACTTCCTAGCATTACGACTGAGGTATCGGTAACATGATTAATTGTACCGGTAGTAGTTGTTCACAAAACGCCGTGATATATACCTGAACTAATGTTAAAAACGGCATAAAACACATAAAACAAACAAAACAAATAACTTAATGAACAACCGACGGAAGAGCTTCTTCAGTATTACATTATGTAATTCGTGATTTGTAAACTTTTCCATTTCCTAAAACAATCGTCATTTCACTCATTTGAAACAAAAGTGTTTGGATTCATTATTGCAAATTATATGTTCGAATACTATTTGCAGAGTAATTAGTTTACATTCATATTGATCATACATGTACTCTGGATACAATTATAAGGGAAATAGAGCCTTCAATTTATATTTTCAGATTTGAATGTGGCCTTCTCCGTTACCATGCCTACGAAGTCTTTAGTCAACGGAGTACCCACATTTTCCACAACGATCACCAATGTAGGAGGAGCCTATAACATGAAATCCGGGGTATTCACCAGTCCTGTAGACGGTCTCTATATGTTTGTGTTTACTGTCGCATCTATCGGTAAACATGACGTGTATTGCTATATTAATCATAACGATTCGAGTAAGGTGTTAGGGAGAACATATAGTGATAACTCGTACACAACGGCTTCAGCGTCCGTTTTTCTTATATCGATAAAGAAATTTGTTAATATATTGAAATAAAAAAAAGTTCCACTGTAGAATCATGTGCATAGTATGAACCATCTTAAATTAGTGTGGGATAGGAAGTTAAAGTTCGCTAAAGAATTTTAATTTCTAAGTATGATTTTTGCTTCATTATTTAATATTTAGATATATGTGTTAGTGGGAAAAGAAAGATTGATTCATTTGAGTGAGACACTGTTTACAACTAAAGAAAACTGAAAGATTCTGTGTGTAAATTGTACCTCTAAATTAATTGAAAATGCTATTAATGTTTTACTCATTTGTTCTAAATATTATAATCTAAGATCTAAATACATAAAAAGGTATTATTTTACGTGGCCAACAAAACAAAAATTCATTAATATGATGACATCTTTTAATTTTAACTTTATATTATTTTACATTGTATGCATATTTGAGGAAAAACGTGTAGTATTAAGAGCAGATGCAGATGCAAATCAGTCTGTATAGATATACGGGCTGATTTTGGCCTGCACTTCTCGCATGGTACATACAAATCATCTACGCGCGGCGAGTGGTTGAAACATCAACTTTGTTGGTTAAATGTTTATGTTATTCTCTTCTGTAAATCCATAATCTTTTAGTTATGATAATCTACTTGAAATTGCTATAAAACAAGTATGTTTTGATGCAATAAAATATATGAAATGTGAATTTATTATCATTTGTTTCATCTGTTCTTTATTTTTCCTTAGTTTATATATATTTATTTGATAGTTGTGTTTATGTGTCTTACAGTTCTCTGTTAATAGTGTGTGTATAATAATAACAATGTCTTCCAATTTGGTGAATTGCTTATTCAATTTATGAGTTTCTGTCAGTCGTCTCGTGCGTATTTATGATAACTGATGATAACAATCTACTAACGCATTCACGCTATTTTAGCCTCACTTTCAACGAATCACGAATATTTATAAAGGATATTATTCAGATTTGAGTTGTGTCTCGTGCGTATTTATGACAACTGTTGATAACGATCTACTAGCGCATCCACACTACTTTAGCCTCACTTTCAACGAGACACGAATATTCGTAATGGATATCATTCAGATTTGAGTCATGTCTCGTGCGTTTTTATGAAAACTGTTGATAACAATCTACTGCTTTGGCCTCACTTTCAAAGAAACACGAATATTCGTAATATTTGAGTCCTTACGTTGGAAAAGGTGCACGTTAACTGTTTGCATTTCTGAACAGTATAGGTTCATATCACCTTGTCCACCTGCACATGCTCCGTCTTATTAAAATATACACAATTGAATAGAAGTTTCTTACAAGCTTTTGCCAGTAATACGTTAACAGTTTAGATGTTGATCAGACTCTACGAATGCACAGGCTGATCTAGATTTCTGCCTTTCATCGAAACCAACTTGTTCTTTTCGCACGGATGGACTTATTGGAATGTAAGAGTGTTTGAAACCTTTATGCTCGATCTGACCCGAGTCTTTACTGGTTGAATAGTTCAGTAAGTAGATTTCCATGTGGCGTGTCCAAATTTAAGGTACAAGTTAATGTCAATTATTGATAACACGCCAAGTAATCTTACATTTATATATATCAATATATGAGCCGTCCCACGAGAAAAAAACAACATTGTGGATTCTACGTTAAGTATCGACCCGGATCAGCCTAAGCATGCCGCGCAGGCTAATCCGGACCGACACTTTTCGCCTCCTGTCGACTTTCTGTTTCAGAAATCATTACTCTATAGGTCTTTTCCCCTGAGACGGAATGTGTCGGCCCGGATTAGCTTGTGCAGACTGGGTCAATACATTACGCAGAGTCCATACTGTTGGTTTTCTCGCAGGACGGCTCATATGTAGGTCATGTTGACCGACTGAAGTAGCCAATTATTCCCGTCCGAATAAATGGGATGGTCCGTGTGAAAAGGTACACGTTGACACTTGTGCATATTATAGGTTCAGATAAGCTTCTGTGCAATTTAAGAATAATCAACACAATTTACAAGAAATTTTAAAACAGCTTTTGCAAGTGATTTATATTTTATTGACACCTTGTCCGAACTGTGTGGATACACAGACTGATCATGATCTTCACTGTTCGCAAAGCTCAGACACAAAGTAAAACCGAGCTGTAGCTGCGATCAGACATTGCTCAGACGCGGATTCATTCTATAATCCGACCAATCAGTATCAATTTCGATAATAAATTTGCCCCTGATCAATCCGATACTTGCGCACACATTTATTGGGGTTTTACGCCGCTTTCAACAATATTTCAGTTATATCACGGCGACAGTTCATTTATTCATGATCCCTGGGTAAACAAACCAGTACTAGGCTAGAAATGGTGCCCAAGGGCACTCCACCATGACCGTAGAGCCGTCACTCGAGAAAACCAACATTATGGCCTCTGCGGAATGTATCGACCAAGACCAGCCTGCGCAGACTGATCCGGACCTACACATTCTGTCTCAGAGGAATAGAGGTAAAGAGTAATGATTGCTGAAACAGGAAATACACAGGAGGCGAAAAGTGTCTGTCCGGGTAAGCCTGCGCGGCATGCCTAGGCTGATACGGGTCGATACTTTACGCTGATTCCACAATATTGGTTTTCCCGCGGGACATTTATAGATTTTAAGCCAGGTTGTACCTTTTTACATGGACGATCTTCAATGGAAATGATGGTTAGGAGGTAAAAACAAATGTCAAACGGTCGTCAGTAAATGTTCAAGAATCAAAGCACTGAACATACTAACAGCAATGGGCTCACTGCTGATAACGGATCTCAATTATACCTTATTATTACTGTTCGGTGTTTTACGCCGCTTTCAACATTTTTTCAGTTATATCACGGCGTTTCCTGGGTAAGTAACCAGTAATACTGGTCCATTTATTCTGACACCAGCCAGTCAGTCGTAATGCTAACCCCGCAATCCTGAGCGCCAAGCCATTACTACCGATTTCAATTAGACATAGATTGATCCGAAAATAAAAAAAGATGCTGGAAAGAGGGAATTTATATATTTGTAAGCATTCTTTTCTTGTAATAATATTTTCAAAAGTATTACTTGAGCCGTCTCGCGAGAAAACCAACATTATGGCCTCTGCGTAATGTATCGACCCAGTTCAGCCTGCGCAGTGCGCGCAGACTGTTCCGGCCGACACATTCCGTTTCAGGGGGATAGAGGTATAGAGTAATGATTCCTGAAAAAGAAAATCCACAGGAGGTGAAAAGTGTCTATCCGGGTAAGCCTGCGCGGCATACTTTGGTTGATCCGGGTCGATACTTTACAAAGCGCCCACAATGTTGGTTTTCTCGCGGGACGGCATAGTTGTCTGTCAAATTGCGTTTGCATGTTGGTAAGGACATTTAAATATAAAACGATCAGAATTTGTTTTTAAAAAGAAGAAGAAGAAGAAAAAAATTGGAAGCCTACTCCACGGCTCGAAGTCGCTTGGTAGCTTGGTGTCTTCAGTATTACACTACTCCAACTTTATATTGTATTTTTGGTCTCTATAAAGTAATCGAATAATACGGTTTCGAGTGTATTCGAGTGTATTTGAGTGTAATACGCACTCCAGACGTGATCAACCCATGAGTTCATTAGAAGGCGTATGAATACATTTTTATGAATTTAGAAATTGAAATATATTATCAGCAAATTTCTCGTCCGTTATTTCTATGATGTAAGTAATGTTACTTCAAGTCCGTTATTTCTATGATGTAAGTAATGTTACTTCAACTCCGTTATTTCTATGATGTAAGTAATGTTACTTCAAGTCCGTTATTTCTATGATGTAAGTAATGTTACTTCAAGTCCGTTATTTCTATAATGTAAGTAATGTTACTTCAAGTCCGTTGTTTCTATGATGTAAGTAATGTTACTTCAAGTAAGTTATTTCTATGAAGTAAGTAATGTTACTTCAAGTCCGTTATTTCTATGAAGTAAGTAATGTTACTTCAAGTCCGTTATTTCTATGAAGTAAGTAATGTTACTTCAAGTCCATTATTTCTATGAAGTAAGTATTGTTACTTCAAGTCCGTTATTTCTATGAAGTAAGTAATGTTACTTCAAGTCCGTTATTTCTATGATGTAAGTAATGTTACTTCAAGTCCGTTATTTCTATGAAGTAAGTAATGTTACTTCAAGTCCGTTATTTCTATGAAGTAAATAATGTTACTTCAAGTCCGTTATTTCTATGAAGTAAGTAATGTTACTTCAAGTCCGTTATTTCTATGAAGTAAGTAATGTTACTTCAAGTCCGTTATTTCTATGAAGTAAGTAATCCGTTATTTCTATGATGTAAGTAATGTTACTTCAATTCCGTTATTTCTATGATGTAAGTAATGTTACTTCAATTCCAGCAGACAAAGGTTTAACCGACCAATAGTCTGGCTTGTTAGACGAGGACTATTTTCTTCAGGATATTTTGGAGGTTCAAATCTACAGGCTTACAACGACTATCTTTGGAGTTCGATAACCATAGCAAACTGCTCTTACGATTCTACTAATGTGTGATAACGCATGTTCGTTAATTGATGACTAGAATCAATATTAACTCTTTTCCACCTACAGATACATTTTACGCATCTGCAGCAGACGATTTTTGAATACGTCCGAGAAAAAGAAGAAATTGCTCACCATTTGCTACAATGTTTCCAACCCTATTCAATGATTTAACTTTCTCAAATAGAAATTTTGTAAAAGTCGACTGATGTAGAATTCTCGAACGTGGATGGGAAAGGTTAATATATATTCTGAGAACGGGTTCGGTGCTCAGAAATAAATTCCATGCTCAAAGAAAATTTGATTCGCATTTCCGAAAATAACTTGTCTAACCATTACTTGAGCAGGAAGTCTGACCACAGGGTAGGACTTTCCTTTGACTTCGCTTGGTCGAAATCTTAGTCCATGTTTGTCGAAATCATTGTTCATGTTGTTATAGACACTGACTCGTTTAAAGGGTAAATATAATGTAAAATATGCAAACATAGTATTGTAGTATTGATATAACTTACAGGTTTTATAAGTATGTGTTGAACACAGTTTCATATTTCAATAAAAGATATTGCATAAATATTCCTCATCAGCCTAGTATACATGAAATACATCCAACGCAGGATAAATATACCTGTAGAGTAGCTCAGATCATTCGTATTTTCCCATACAAACGCTTTCTGACGCTCTGTAGCAGACGACGTTTGTTGAAAACGTTGCGCAAAAAAGAGAAATTTCTCAAAACGAGATATTTTTGTTTTGCCACAATGTTTTCAAATCTTTCGAATACTTATATTTCCAATAACAAATAGTGTTCATACTTTTGTCACTATGATTTCAAAGTCTTCCTTCCTTTATGTGTGGTAAAAGATAAAAGATGTTATATATCTAGCTGACTACATCGGCTATGTGTCTACGTATTGAGATTATATGCATGGATATATTTGTAGAGTTGACCTTACACGAACACTGGATGTAGGGAGACGGAGTACTAATCGAGGCTCATTTCTTACAACGTTCATATCTAAGTTGTGATCTTTGCCCATAAGGAATGTATTCAGTTATATCATACGCTAGGATTTCGTTATTTACATGTAATTAAAAAAGCATGTATACTTTTAGCGTGTGACCAACATGGGTTCGTATTGTCCGACTCGTAGCCTGGAAAATCGATATATTACGAGACCGAATGTCGAGTTGGATATAGAGTTTCCCAAGTTACGAGTCTTACAATACGAATCCATGTATTGTCCCTGCAACGTAATTTTCCTTTTATGTTATATACCCAAAATCTATAAAGAGTGAGAAAAGTAACAAATATACAGATTCAGTTTTATTTTTTATAGAGATTATTCTATTTTAAACGTTAAATGAAGAGAATAAATTGCGGATGAATATTTACTGCAATATTAAGGCCACGCCCCGTAGAATGGATTATAATACATGTATGTAGGCCCCGCTAAATAATATAATAATTGTCATGGGGAAAGGGCAGTGTCAGTCATCTCTTCATATTCAACGTCAAACCCTTTTTCAAAATCAGTGTCCGAAAAAACATAAGATGGTTCTACAACATCAAAATAGGTCATTTGTCTTAATCTAAGGAAGTTCATATCCGTTTCAATATCAAACATATCAGACATTTTCAATATGTGTACGAGTTTAACACTCAGCCAGACATATATATATATATATATATATATATATATATATATATATATATATATATATATATAACAACATAAACTGCAGCTTACAGCAAACATGACGATGGAGCTCGAATTTCAACGCGTTTCTTAAATAAATATTATAACAAAAAAGTAACACATATAATGCTTTGAAGTCAGTTACATAGCTTTGTTGGAGAAAATGACTAAAACAGTCTTTATTTGCCGGTTCTTATTTCATTTGACCTGAGTATAGTACTGGTTGTCTGCCTATTTGATTACGTAGTGCAGATTCAAAACGAGAACCTCGCTGAAAGTAGTCCGAGCACCATTTTACGTCACAGTACCATATTATACACGAATTCAATAAGGAATTTTAATCTGTCCTGTTCGAACTGCATGTATTTGCTCCGGAAAATGTGCAGATATATAAAAAAGCATGTTACCATATGCTAGTGTTTAACCGAAACGTCTTTCATTATTGACTCGGAAAGTATGGATACAATGCTAGTCATCGTAAGATACTTTGTAAGATTCTGAAAAGGTCGGAATTTACACTTGTGAATGTGTTGAGTTTTGTATTGTGAGACTAATTCCTTCTTTCATTGCTGTTCAGACGATTTATAAGAATAACTTAATGAGAAGCCCATCTTAGATGTCCAAGAGTAATTGTGACCACTCTCCGCCAAGCGTCTGTTGACCATTAAACTATTTCTCTGAAATTACTAGTATAATTTCTTAAGAAAAGAATCACAGGAATGTTTATTAGGTATCCACTGTCTTAATGTGTTCAAACCGTTGCACAAATTGGCCATCTCGAGTTAAAATAACAATCTATTTAAATGTCATCACCACTTTAAACACTGGTCAAATTTCGCTCCCACCCCCATAACAAATGAAAAATAGAATGAACGTTTCTTTAACTAATCCTCTATCCAACATGCTCAAGTGTGTCTTTTCAGCTGCACAATATGATCACTAGATGGGGAGATACATGTATAATAGTATTTAATTGGCATCTTCTCCTTAACCATTGGACCTATTTTAAAATAAATTCACAAAAAGTGTTCCTTTAAGAAACACTCGAACAAACTCGTTCAAACTAGTCCGCTCCGCTATACTAGATGAGAGTATCGCAGAAATGATGAAACTGTAGCGATCGCCTTTAAACAGGATGTTTTCCTCATAAATCAAATACAACATGATCATAGGTTGGTGATTCTGGTCTACATGTATCACGGTCCTCTATAAGTGAGCTGAACTATCCAAACAAAAGCTTTTCTTTCAGGTGCCATAAGAGAGGAGCTAATCAATCATTTAATTACTTAATTACAATGATAAATAACATCAGCTTTCAAAGACTTATATTTCAGTGTCATAAACCGCAATCAGTTTTATTAAGCTATTTTAATCACTCTTCGTGACTGTACACTGACACCATAGTCAGTACTGGAGTGGCAGGTGAGCAAACGCCCTAGTGTGACCCTGTGCATCATGGGTTTCAAATGTAGAACCTTTGGGTCAAGAGGCTTCTCTGATAACGCCGATGGGACAACTTGTATACAGACGGAAATGCTCATACATTCTAAATGGTTATACCAGTTCCATTGACAATATTGAAACATTCAAAACGATAATCTAGAACTCATATTGTCTAACTAATACTAAATTACTCTCTTAATTAGATTGTTTCAATCCGTTTCATTTATGTATACGTTTTTGAACGATATTTAGAAAAAGATATCTTCGTTAAAAGCATTTGAGCAATATGAAATGAAATAGAAAGCAATATAACCGTTCCATGTTTTGAAATCTACTTGTTTCAAGCGTGAAACTTGCAGCGTTTTTGTGTCGCTTATCCTGGCACTGGCAAACTTTTGAATCAATTTGTATTCATCCAGCGGATTTCTGCAGGAGTTTTTCAAACAAGAGTGTGTGTATGAATTATCAGGACCACTATTGTCAGCATTGAGCATAGGATGTACATCTAACTGTACTATTTGACAGGACCATTGTCAGTATTGAGTACAGGTTGTACATATAACTGTAGTATGTGACAGGACCATTGTTAGTATTGAGCACAGGATGTACATATAACTGTAGTATGTGACAGGACCATTGTCAGTATTGAGCACAGGATGTACATATAACTGTAGTATGTGATAGGACCATTGTTAGTATGAACACAGGATGTACATATAACTGTAGTATGTGACAGGACCATTGTCAGTATTGAGCACAGGATGTACATATAACTGTAATATGTGACAGGACCATTGTCAGTATTGAGCACAGGATGTACATATAACTGTGATATGTGACAGGACCATTGTCAGTGTGAAGCACAGGTTGCACATATGACTGTAGTATGTGCCAGGACCAATGTCAGTATCTACCAAAGGTTGCACATGTGACTGTAATATGTGACAGGACCATTGTCAGTGTGAAGCACAGGTTGCACATATAACTGTAATATGGGACAAGACCAATGTCAGTATGTACCACAGGTTACACATATGACTGTAATATGTGACAAGACCAATGTCAGTGTGAGGCACAGGTTGTACATATAACTGTAGTATGTGACAGCACCATTGTCAGTATCTACCACAGGTTGCACATATGACTGTAGTATGTGACAAGACAAATGTCAGTATCTACCACAGGTTGTACATATAACTAATATGTGACAGGACCATTGTCAGTGTGAAGTACAGGTTGTACATATAACTGTATTATGTGACAAGACCAATGTCAGTATCTACCACAGGTTGTACATATAACTAATATGTGACAGGACCATTGTCAGTGTGAAGCACAGGTTGCACATATGACCGTAGTATGTGACAAGACCAATGTCAGTATCTACCACAGGTTGCACATATGACTGTAGTATGTGACAAGACAAATGTCAGTATCTACCACAGGTTGTACATATAACTAGTATGTGACAGGACCATTGTCAGTGTGAAGTACAGGTTGTACATATAACTGTATTATGTGACAAAACCATTGTCAGTATCTACCACAGGTTGCACATATAACTAATATGTGACAGGACCATTGTCAGTGTGAAGCACAGGTTACATATATGACTGTAGTATGTGACAGGACCATTTTCAGTATCTACATATAATTGAAATATGTGATAAGACTAATGTCAGTATCTACCACAGGTTGCACATACAACTGTAATATGTGACAGGACCATTGTCAGTGTGAAGCACAGGTTGCACAAATAACTGTAGTATGTGACAAGACCAATGTCAGTATCTACCACAGGTTGCACATATAACTGTAATATGTGACAGGACCATTGTCAGTGTGAAGCACAGGTTGCACATATAACTGTATTATGTGACAAGACCAATGTCAGTATCTACCACAGGTTGCACACATAACTGTAATATGTGATAGGACCATTGTCAGTGTGAAGCACAGGTTGTACATATGACTGTAATATGTGACAAGAGCAATGGCAGTGTGAAGCACAGGTTGCTCATATAACTGTACTATGTGACAAGACCAATGTCAGTATCTACCACAGGTTGCAGATACAACTGTAATATGTGACAGGACCATTGTCAGTGTGAAGCACAGGTTGCACATATAACTTTAGTATGTGACAAGACCAATGTCAGTATCTACCACAGGTTGCACATATAACTGTAATATGTGACAGGACCATTGTCAGTGTGAAGCAAAGGTTGCACATATAACTGTATTATGTGACAAGACCAATGTCAGTATCTACCACAGGTTGCACACATAACTGTAATATGTGATAGGACCATTGTCAGTGTGAAGCACAGGTTTCACATATGACTGTAATATGTGACAAGAGCAACGGCAGTGTGAAGCACAGGTTGCACATATAACTGTAATATGTGACAAGACCATTGTCAGTATCTACCACAGGTTGTACATATGACTGTAGTATGTGACAAGACCAATGTCAGTATGTACCACCGGTTGCACATATAACTGTAGAATGTGACAGGACCATTGTCAGTATGTACCACAGGTTGCACATATAACTGCAGTATATGACAGGACCATTGTCAGTATGTACCACAGGTTGCACATATAACTGTAATATGTGACAGGACCGTTGTCAGTATCTACCACAGATTGCACATATAACTGTAATATTTGACAAGACCAATGTCAGTATCTACCACAGGTTACACATATAACTGTAGTATGTGACAAGAGCAATGTCAGTGTGAAGCGCAGGTTAAACATCTAACTGTAATATGCGACAGGACCATTGTTAGTATGTACCACAGGTTGTACATATAACTGTAATATGTGACAAGACCAATGTCAGTATATACCACAGGTTGTACATATAGCTGTAATATGTGACAGGACCATTGTCAGTATATAGCTCAGGAGGTAAATATAACTGTTATATATTATAGGACCATTGTCAGTATGTAATATATGATGTTCATGTAACTGTTATATATTATAGGACCATTGTCAGTATGTAACATATGATGTTCATATAACTGTTATATATTATAGGACCATTGTCAATATTGAGCACAGGATATACATATAACTTATATTTGATAGGACCATTGTCAGTATTGAACACAGGATTTATATATAACTGTTATATGTGACAGGGCTATTGTCAGTATTGAGCATAGAGTCTAAATATAACTGTGATATGTGTCAGTATTGGGCACAGGATGTACATATATCTGTAATATGTGTCAGGACCATTGTCAGTATTGGGCACAGGATGTAAATATTATTTTAATATGTGACATGAACATTGTCGGTATGGAGCACAGGGTTCACATATAAGTATATATAACTCTAATATGTGACAAAGACATGTCTTATTTATTTATGGTCAGTCTTGACATGCTATCAAACAGAATATATAGATAATAGTTCAGTTGGAAATCCGTAACGTCTTTGGACGAAGTTTACTCGATTCGCCCACAATTATTTTAATATCGCTTTACCTACACACTTTCTACAATTACCGATCGTTACAAAACATAAAGATGTTTGAACGAGGAAGTAATACGACCTTTTTTTGTGA
Organism: Serripes groenlandicus; assembly: GCA_031761405.1. Classification (NCBI taxonomy): domain Eukaryota; kingdom Metazoa; phylum Mollusca; class Bivalvia; order Cardiida; family Cardiidae; genus Serripes; species Serripes groenlandicus. The sequence goes on along the minus strand of JASEVX010000006.1, from coordinate 60,617,859 downwards.
GACGCAGCTCATCTCTTGGTTTATATATCTAGCCTTGAACTACATATGAGATTGTTTACAATTTAAGCCTAAATACCAAGGATGTTTCCTCGATAAACTGTCACACACATTACTCTCAAACCCATATCTCATGGCATAGAAAAACAAATTGGGAGTACCAAATTCCGTTGTCCGATATGTTCAGTGTGTTCGTGTTCTTATTTATGCAACCTGATTATACTATGTAGTTCTGTTTTGGACATACATTGACTCGTTGAAGTGCCTTACACATATTTGAAAACATTAGTGTAAAACCCGCCTCGTGAAGGATGTGTATTATGTTAAACTAAGAATCAGCCTGATTAAGTGTTTAGTCTATGATTTGGCCCGAGTTTGTTCTCCAAATTTTCTCATACAATTTACCTATGACTATTCTAACAATAATGCGCGTGGATACAGTCAAACGTTGGTTATTCATGTTGAGAAACACTGTTCTAGGTTTTCGGTGGTATCGATTACAAAGTGAAGCACTGTTGGACTTATTTGTTACTGAATGCAAAAACAGAATGTGACGTAATAATGAATCATCTCATGAACACATTCATTCTGAAGCGGCCGCTAACATAATCAACATCTAATATTTGTGTTCGGGACAATGGCTAGCTTTATTTCACTGAGTATTATAGCCATAGTATTTATGAATAGTTATGTCCATACATTTCCATCCGAGCCTATGTGTTCCAAGTTTGATTATGAGATGAAAACTATGGAATCTATGTTAAGAACCGAACAAAAGGTATTAAATATGGTGCAGGAAATGAACGTTATGCAGGACTCTGTTTCTAAAGATCTTGTCGAAATGAGGGAATTGAAAATCAAAATCACGTCGGACTTTGATGCCCTTGCGAAAACCATCGATGGAAGAGTGTCAGATAAGTTCTCACAAATGAGTGGTGATTTGGAATTAGTGACAAAGAAGGCAAACGATAAAATGCAAGAAATTGATGGATCTTTACAAAAGGTTACAGACAAAGGTAACATTTAGTTACATTATATTATCTTTCATATATTAATTTTAAGTAGCATTCGAGGCTGTTTTGGTGAAGTCAATATGTTAAACATTTATATAACTATCTTCTCTTGACTTAAGATGTCATTGTATGTGTTTATTTAAGTTGTATTGCTGTTCAGCCATTGTCAATACTATCTCGGTGACATGATATAATTATTTATGATAACGAAAAGCGTGTCGATATGGGAAAGACAGGAACGTATTCATATCCATTGTTACATTGTTACGTGGTATGTTTGCTCTTGTAATGTCAGCAGCTGAGTTACTTAAAATGTCCTTCTGTATCGGTGCGATTTCAAATTACAATAAACAACTTAACAAATAATAAAAAAAGTATAAAATCCCTGACGCATTAAACTAATTAACACCGAAGCCAGTTCACCTGTGTGTTGTAGTTATAAGTCCGTCCGACTTTGGAGCGGGAGTCCAGGGTTCGATCCCCGGTCGGGTCATAACAAATAATTTGAAATTATAGAAATGTCTTACTTCCTAGCATTACGACTGAGGTATCGGTAACATGATTAATTGTACCGGTAGTAGTTGTTCACAAAACGCCGTGATATATACCTGAACTAATGTTAAAAACGGCATAAAACACATAAAACAAACAAAACAAATAACTTGATGAACAACCGACGGAAGAGCTTCTTCAGTATTACATTATGTAATTCGTGATTTGTAAACTTTTCCATTTCCTAAAACAATCGTCATTTCACTCATTTGAAACAAAAGTGTTTGGATTCATTATTGCAAATTATATGTTCGAATACTATTTGCAGAGTAATTAGTTTACATTCATATTGATCATACATGTACTCTGGATACAATTATAAGGGAAATAGAGCCTTCAATTTATATTTTCAGATTTGAATGTGGCCTTCTCCGTTACCATGCCTACGAAGTCTTTAGTCAACGGAGTACCCACATTTTCCACAACGATCACCAATGTAGGAGGAGCCTATAACATGAAATCCGGGGTATTCACCAGTCCTGTAAACGGTCTCTATATGTTTGTGTTTACTGTCGCATCTATCGGTAAACATGACGTGTATTGCTATATTAATCATAACGATTCGAGTAAGGTGTTAGGGAGAACATATAGTGATAACTCGTACACAACGGCTTCAGCGTCCGTTTTTCTTATATTATCAAAGGGGGATTCTGTATCTCTGGGAAGTTGTGCACGCTGGACACACAGCTATACTGGAAACTACGACACATCGTTTAGCGGTGCTTTAATCAAGCAGACCAGTAAAATGTAATAAACTTAGCTGAAGTATGAGAAAAAACATGTAAATGTGAACTGTCCTGGTTTGATTATAGATCTGTATGCCTTCATAGACAGACTCAAATGTTCGAGTATATGGACTCTGTGTTTTACCACCGTACGCCCCGATTTGACTTTTCGCATTTACGAGATAATCATCATGTTATAATTCATTGAATTGTGTCGAGTGTTTTCTTGTGATATCAAAGTGGGATACTGTATCTTTAGAAACTGTTGTGGATTGACAAATGTCTATTCTGGAAACTACGAAACAACTTTTAACGGCGCTTTAATCAAGCAGACCAGTAAACAGTAATACACTCGTTTGGATTATTAGTACAAATATGTATTAGTGAACTGTCCTGTTTTGACTATAGATCAGTATGCCTACCTAGCAGACTCAAATCTTCGAATATATGTGTTATACCACCGTACGCCCCGAGTTTACTTTTCGCATTTACGAGATAATCATCATGTTATAATCCCTTGAATTTTGTCAGGTAATCACACCGTAAAGATTTTCTATAACGATCAAAATTGTCGGAGGAGCTATCAGATGGAGAACGGAATAGTCACCAGTCCTGTAGATGATCTTTATATGTTTGTGTTTAAAAAAGACTGTAAAAAAGACGTGTATTGCTTTATTTACCATAACGTTTCGGATAAGGTGTTGGGGGAGAACATTTAGTGATACCTCGTTAAAAACGGCGTCAGCGTCAGTTTTTCTTATTTCATCAAAACGTGATGCTGTATCTTTGGGGGTATTTTTCAGGTTTGGCAAACGTTTATTCTGGAAACTACGACACAACTTTTAACGGTGCTTTAATCAAGCAGAACAGTTAACAGTAATAAACTCATTTGGATTATAAATACAAATATGTATTAGTGAACTTTCCCGTTTTGACTATAGATCAGTTTGCCTACATAGCAGACTGAATGTTAGACTGCATGGACCCTGTGTTATACCACCATAAGGCCCTTCTTTTATATAGGCATTTACGAGACAATAACCATCTTACAACCCATTGAATTTACGCGGAAAATTATTACGTAATGCTGTCGTTTGTTGTCATCACGACATGTACATGCATTGGCGAACTAAACATCATATGACGTTTTGAAAAATTGTGACAAATTGAAATTTGCTCAGAATGTATAATTTCTTCATTTACCACAATGTTACAACTCTATTAAACAGTTTTCTTTCATTTATTAAGATCTAAATACATAAAAAGGTATTATTTTACGTGGCCAACAAAACAAAAATTCATTAATATGATGACATCTTTTAATTTTAACTTTATATTATTTTACATTGTATGCATATTTGAGGAAAAACGTGTAGTATTAAGAGCAGATGCAGATGCAAATCAGTCTGTATAGATATACGGGCTGATTTTGGCCTGCACTTCTCGCATGGTACATACAAATCATCTACGCGCGGCGAGTGGTTGAAACATCAACTTTGTTGGTTAAATGTTTATGTTATTCTCTTCTGTAAATCCATAATCTTTTAGTTATGATAATCTACTTGAAATTGCTATAAAACAAGTATGTTTTGATGCAATAAAATATATGAAATGTGAATTTATTATCATTTGTTTCATCTGTTCTTTATTTTTCCTTAGTTTATATATATTTATTTGATAGTTGTGTTTATGTGTCTTACAGTTCTCTGTTAATAGTGTGTGTATAATAATAACAATGTCTTCCAATTTGGTGAATTGCTTATTCAATTTATGAGTTTCTGTCAGTCGTCTCGTGCGTATTTATGATAACTGATGATAACAATCTACTAACGCATTCACGCTATTTTAGCCTCACTTTCAACGAATCACGAATATTTATAAAGGATATTATTCAGATTTGAGTTGTGTCTCGTGCGTATTTATGACAACTGTTGATAACGATCTACTAGCGCATCCACACTACTTTAGCCTCACTTTCAACGAGACACGAACATTCGTAATGGATATCATTCAGATTTGAGTCATGTCTCGTGCGTTTTTATGAAAACTGTTGATAACAATCTACTGCTTTGGCCTCACTTTCAAAGAAACACGAATATTCGTAATATTTGAGTCCTTACGTTGGAAAAGGTGCACGTTAACTGTTTGCATTTCTGAACAGTATAGGTTCATATCACCTTGTCCACCTGCACATGCTCCGTCTTATTAAAATATACACAATTGAATAGAAGTTTCTTACAAGCTTTTGCCAGTAATACGTTAACAGTTTAGATGTTGATCAGACTCTACGAATGCACAGGCTGATCTAGATTTCTGCCTTTCATCGAAACCAACTTGTTCTTTTCGCACGGATGGACTTATTGGAATGTAAGAGTGTTTGAAACCTTTATGCTCGATCTGACCCGAGTCTTTACTGGTTGAATAGTTCAGTAAGTAGATTTCCATGTGGCGTGTCCAAATTTAAGGTACAAGTTAATGTCAATTATTGATAACACGCCAAGTAATCTTACATTTATATATATCAATATATGAGCCGTCCCACGAGAAAAAAACAACATTGTGGATTCTACGTTAAGTATCGACCCGGATCAGCCTAAGCATGCCGCGCAGGCTAATCCGGACCGACACTTTTCGCCTCCTGTCGACTTTCTGTTTCAGAAATCATTACTCTATAGGTCTTTTCCCCTGAGACGGAATGTGTCGGCCCGGATTAGCTTGTGCAGACTGGGTCAATACATTACGCAGAGTCCATACTGTTGGTTTTCTCGCAGGACGGCTCATATGTAGGTCATGTTGACCGACTGAAGTAGCCAATTATTCCCGTCCGAATAAATGGGATGGTCCGTGTGAAAAGGTACACGTTGACACTTGTGCATATTATAGGTTCAGATAAGCTTCTGTGCAATTTAAGAATAATCAACACAATTTACAAGAAATTTTAAAACAGCTTTTGCAAGTGATTTATATTTTATTGACACCTTGTCCGAACTGTGTGGATACACAGACTGATCATGATCTTCACTGTTCGCAAAGCTCAGACACAAAGTAAAACCAAGCTGTAGCTGCGATCAGACATTGCTCAGACGCGGATTCATTCTATAATCCGACCAATCAGTATCAATTTCGATAATAAATTTGCCCCTGATCAATCCGATACTTGCGCACACATTTATTGGGGTTTTACGCCGCTTTCAACAATATTTCAGTTATATCACGGCGACAGTTCATTTATTCATGATCCCTGGGTAAACAAACCAGTACTAGGCTAGAAATGGTGCCCAAGGGCACTCCACCATGACCGTAGAGCCGTCACTCGAGAAAACCAACATTATGGCCTCTGCGGAATGTATCGACCAAGACCAGCCTGCGCAGACTGATCCGGACCTACACATTCTGTCTCAGAGGAATAGAGGTAAAGAGTAATGATTGCTGAAACAGGAAATACACAGGAGGCGAAAAGTGTCTGTCCGGGTAAGCCTGCGCGGCATGCCTAGGCTGATACGGGTCGATACTTTACGCTGATTCCACAATATTGGTTTTCCCGCGGGACATTTATAGATTTTAAGCCAGGTTGTACCTTTTTACATGGACGATCTTCAATGGAAATGATGGTTAGGAGGTAAAAACAAATGTCAAACGGTCGTCAGTAAATGTTCAAGAATCAAAGCACTGAACATACTAACAGCAATGGGCTCACTGCTGATAACGGATCTCAATTATACCTTATTATTACTGTTCGGTGTTTTACGCCGCTTTCAACATTTTTTCAGTTATATCACGGCGTTTCCTGGGTAAGTAACCAGTAATACTGGTCCATTTATTCTGACACCAGCCAGTCAGTCGTAATGCTAACCCCGCAATCCTGAGCGCCAAGCCATTACTACCGATTTCAATTAGACATAGATTGATCCGAAAATAAAAAAAGATGCTGGAAAGAGGGAATTTATATATTTGTAAGCATTCTTTTCTTGTAATAATATTTTCAAAAGTATTACTTGAGCCGTCTCGCGAGAAAACCAACATTATGGCCTCTGCGTAATGTATCGACCCAGTTCAGCCTGCGCAGTGCGCGCAGACTGTTCCGGCCGACACATTCCGTTTCAGGGGGATAGAGGTATAGAGTAATGATTCCTGAAAAAGAAAATCCACAGGAGGTGAAAAGTGTCTATCCGGGTAAGCCTGCGCGGCATACTTTGGTTGATCCGGGTCGATACTTTACAAAGCGCCCACAATGTTGGTTTTCTCGCGGGACGGCATAGTTGTCTGTCAAATTGCGTTTGCATGTTGGTAAGGACATTTAAATATAAAACGATCAGAATTTGTTTTTAAAAAGAAGAAGAAGAAGAAAAAAATTGGAAGCCTACTCCACGGCTCGAAGTCGCTTGGTAGCTTGGTGTCTTCAGTATTACACTACTCCAACTTTATATTGTATTTTTGGTCTCTATAAAGTAATCGAATAATACGGTTTCGAGTGTATTCGAGTGTATTTGAGTGTAATACGCACTCCAGACGTGATCAACCCATGAGTTCATTAGAAGGCGTATGAATACATTTTTATGAATTTAGAAATTGAAATATATTATCAGCAAATTTCTCGTCCGTTATTTCTATGATGTAAGTAATGTTACTTCAAGTCCGTTATTTCTATGATGTAAGTAATGTTACTTCAACTCCGTTATTTCTATGATGTAAGTAATGTTACTTCAAGTCCGTTATTTCTATGATGTAAGTAATGTTACTTCAAGTCCGTTATTTCTATAATGTAAGTAATGTTACTTCAAGTCCGTTGTTTCTATGATGTAAGTAATGTTACTTCAAGTAAGTTATTTCTATGAAGGAAGTAATGTTACTTCAAGTCCGTTATTTCTATGAAGTAAGTAATGTTACTTCAAGTCCGTTATTTCTATGAAGTAAGTAATGTTACTTCAAGTCCATTATTTCTATGAAGTAAGTATTGTTACTTCAAGTCCGTTATTTCTATGAAGTAAGTAATGTTACTTCAAGTCCGTTATTTCTATGATGTAAGTAATGTTACTTCAAGTCCGTTATTTCTATGAAGTAAGTAATGTTACTTCAAGTCCGTTATTTCTATGAAGTAAGTAATGTTACTTCAAGTCCGTTATTTCTATGAAGTAAATAATGTTACTTCAAGTCCGTTATTTCTATGAAGTAAGTAATGTTACTTCAAGTCCGTTATTTCTATGAAGTAAGTAATGTTACTTCAAGTCCGTTATTTCTATGAAGTAAGTAATCCGTTATTTCTATGATGTAAGTAATGTTACTTCAATTCCGTTATTTCTATGATGTAAGTAATGTTACTTCAATTCCAGCAGACAAAGGTTTAACCGACCAATAGTCTGGCTTGTTAGACGAGGACTATTTTCTTCAGGATATTTTGGAGGTTCAAATCTACAGGCTTACAACGACTATCTTTGGAGTTCGATAACCATAGCAAACTGCTCTTACGATTCTACTAATGTGTGATAACGCATGTTCGTTAATTGATGACTAGAATCAATATTAACTCTTTTCCACCTACAGATACATTTTACGCATCTGCAGCAGACGATTTTTGAATACGTCCGAGAAAAAGAAGAAATTGCTCACCATTTGCTACAATGTTTCCAACCCTATTCAATGATTTAACTTTCTCAAATAGAAATTTTGTAAAAGTCGACTGATGTAGAATTCTCGAACGTGGATGGGAAAGGTTAATATATATTCTGAGAACGGGTTCGGTGCTCAGAAATAAATTCCATGCTCAAAGAAAATTTGATTCGCATTTCCGAAAATAACTTGTCTAACCATTACTTGAGCAGGAAGTCTGACCACAGGGTAGGACTTTCCTTTGACTTCGCTTGGTCGAAATCTTAGTCCATGTTTGTCGAAATCATTGTTCATGTTGTTATAGACACTGACTCGTTTAAAGGGTAAATATAATGTAAAATATGCAAACATAGTATTGTAGTATTGATATAACTTACAGGTTTTATAAGTATGTGTTGAACACAGTTTCATATTTCAATAAAAGATATTGCATAAATATTCCTCATCAGCCTAGTATACATGAAATACATCCAACGCAGGATAAATATACCTGTAGAGTAGCTCAGATCATTCGTATTTTCCCATACAAACGCTTTCTGACGCTCTGTAGCAGACGACGTTTGTTGAAAACGTTGCGCAAAAAAGAGAAATTTCTCAAAACGAGATATTTTTGTTTTGCCACAATGTTTTCAAATCTTTCGAATACTTATATTTCCAATAACAAATAGTGTTCATACTTTTGTCACTATGATTTCAAAGTCTTCCTTCCTTTATGTGTGGTAAAAGATAAAAGATGTTATATATCTAGCTGACTACATCGGCTATGTGTCTACGTATTGAGATTATATGCATGGATATATTTGTAGAGTTGACCTTACACGAACACTGGATGTAGGGAGACGGAGTACTAATCGAGGCTCATTTCTTACAACGTTCATATCTAAGTTGTGATCTTTGCCCATAAGGAATGTATTCAGTTATATCATACGCTAGGATTTCGTTATTTACATGTAATTAAAAAAGCATGTATACTTTTAGCGTGTGACCAACATGGGTTCGTATTGTCCGACTCGTAGCCTGGAAAATCGATATATTACGAGACCGAATGTCGAGTTGGATATAGAGTTTCCCAAGTTACGAGTCTTACAATACGAATCCATGTATTGTCCCTGCAACGTAATTTTCCTTTTATGTTATATACCCAAAATCTATAAAGAGTGAGAAAAGTAACAAATATACAGATTCAGTTTTATTTTTTATAGAGATTATTCTATTTTAAACGTTAAATGAAGAGAATAAATTGCGGATGAATATTTACTGCAATATTAAGGCCACGCCCCGTAGAATGGATTATAATACATGTATGTAGGCCCCGCTAAATAATATAATAATTGTCATGGGGAAAGGGCAGTGTCAGTCATCTCTTCATATTCAACGTCAAACCCTTTTTCAAAATCAGTGTCCGAAAAAACATAAGATGGTTCTACAACATCAAAATAGGTCATTTGTCTTAATCTAAGGAAGTTCATATCCGTTTCAATATCAAACATATCAGACATTTTCAATATGTGTACGAGTTTAACACTCAGCCAGACATATATATATATATATATATATATATAAACAACATAAACTGCAGCTTACAGCAAACATGACGATGGAGCTCGAATTTCAACGCGTTTCTTAAATAAATATTATAACAAAAAAGTAACACATATAATGCTTTGAAGTCAGTTACATAGGTTTGTTGGAGAAAATGACTAAAACAGTCTTTATTTGCCGGTTCTTATTTCATTTGACCTGAGTATAGTACTGGTTGTCTGCCTATTTGATTACGTAGTGCAGATTCAAAACGAGAACCTCGCTGAAAGTAGTCCGAGCACCATTTTACGTCACAGTACCATATTATACACGAATTCAATAAGGAATTTTAATCTGTCCTGTTCGAACTGCATGTATTTGCTCCGGAAAATGTGCAGATATATAAAAAAGCATGTTACCATATGCTAGTGTTTAACCGAAACGTCTTTCATTATTGACTCGGAAAGTATGGATACAATGCTAGTCATCGTAAGATACTTTGTAAGATTCTGAAAAGGTCGGAATTTACACTTGTGAATGTGTTGAGTTTTGTATTGTGAGACTAATTCCTTCTTTCATTGCTGTTCAGACGATTTATAAGAATAACTTAATGAGAAGCCCATCTTAGATGTCCAAGAGTAATTGTGACCACTCTCCGCCAAGCGTCTGTTGACCATTAAACTATTTCTCTGAAATTACTAGTATAATTTCTTAAGAAAAGAATCACAGGAATGTTTATTAGGTATCCACTGTCTTAATGTGTTCAAACCGTTGCACAAATTGGCCATCTCGAGTTAAAATAACAATCTATTTAAATGTCATCACCACTTTAAACACTGGTCAAATTTCGCTCCCACCCCCATAACAAATGAAAAATAGAATGAACGTTTCTTTAACTAATCCTCTATCCAACATGCTCAAGTGTGTCTTTTCAGCTGCACAATATGATCACTAGATGGGGAGATACATGTATAATAGTATTTAATTGGCATCTTCTCCTTAACCATTGGACCTATTTTAAAATAAATTCACAAAAAGTGTTCCTTTAAGAAACACTCGAACAAACTCGTTCAAACTAGTCCGCTCCGCTATACTAGATGAGAGTATCGCAGAAATGATGAAACTGTAGCGATCGCCTTTAAACAGGATGTTTTCCTCATAAATCAAATACAACATGATCATAGGTTGGTGATTCTGGTCTACATGTATCACGGTCCTCTATAAGTGAGCTGAACTATCCAAACAAAAGCTTTTCTTTCAGGTGCCATAAGAGAGGAGCTAATCAATCATTTAATTACTTAATTACAATGATAAATAACATCAGCTTTCAAAGACTTATATTTCAGTGTCATAAACCGCAATCAGTTTTATTAAGCTATTTTAATCACTCTTCGTGACTGTACACTGACACCATAGTCAGTACTGGAGTGGCAGGTGAGCAAACGCCCTAGTGTGACCCTGTGCATCCCGGGTTTCAAATGTAGAACCTTTGGGTCAAGAGGCTTCTCTGATAACGCCGATGGGACAACTTGTATACAGACGGAAATGCTCATACATTCTAAATGGTTATACCAGTTCCATTGACAATATTGAAACATTCAAAACGATAATCTAGAACTCATATTGTCTAACTAATACTAAATTACTCTCTTAATTAGATTGTTTCAATCCTTTTCATTTATGTATACGTTTTTGAACGATATTTAGAAAAAGATATCTTCGTTAAAAGCATTTGAGCAATATGAAATGAAATAGAAAGCAATATAACCGTTCCATGTTTTGAAATCTACTTGTTTCAAGCGTGAAACTTGCAGCGTTTTTGTGTCGCTTATCCTGGCACTGGCAAACTTTTGAATCAATTTGTATTCATCCAGCGGATTTCTGCAGGAGTTTTTCAAACAAGAGTGTGTGTATGAATTATCAGGACCACTATTGTCAGCATTGAGCATAGGATGTACATCTAACTGTACTATTTGACAGGACCATTGTCAGTATTGAGTACAGGTTGTACATATAACTGTAGTATGTGACAGGACCATTGTTAGTATTGAGCACAGGATGTACATATAACTGTAGTATGTGACAGGACCATTGTCAGTATTGAGCACAGGATGTACATATAACTGTAGTATGTGACAGGACCATTGTTAGTATGAACACAGGATGTACATATAACTGTAGTATGTGACAGGACCATTGTCAGTATTGAGCACAGGATGTACATATAACTGTAATATGTGACAGGACCATTGTCAGTATTGAGCACAGGATGTACATATAACTGTGATATGTGACAGGACCATTGTCAGTGTGAAGCACAGGTTGCACATATGACTGTAGTATGTGCCAGGACCAATGTCAGTATCTACCAAAGGTTGCACATGTGACTGTAATATGTGACAGGACCATTGTCAGTGTGAAGCACAGGTTGCACATATAACTGTAATATGGGACAAGACCAATGTCAGTATGTACCACAGGTTACACATATGACTGTAATATGTGACAAGACCAATGTCAGTGTGAGGCACAGGTTGTACATATAACTGTAGTATGTGACAGCACCATTGTCAGTATCTACCACAGGTTGCACATATGACTGTAGTATGTGACAAGACAAATGTCAGTATCTACCACAGGTTGTACATATAACTAATATGTGACAGGACCATTGTCAGTGTGAAGTACAGGTTGTACATATAACTGTATTATGTGACAAGACCAATGTCAGTATCTACCACAGGTTGTACATATAACTAATATGTGACAGGACCATTGTCAGTGTGAAGCACAGGTTGCACATATGACCGTAGTATGTGACAAGACCAATGTCAGTATCTACCACAGGTTGCACATATGACTGTAGTATGTGACAAGACAAATGTCAGTATCTACCACAGGTTGTACATATAACTAGTATGTGACAGGACCATTGTCAGTGTGAAGTACAGGTTGTACATATAACTGTATTATGTGACAAAACCATTGTCAGTATCTACCACAGGTTGCACATATAACTAATATGTGACAGGACCATTGTCAGTGTGAAGCACAGGTTACATATATGACTGTAGTATGTGACAGGACCATTTTCAGTATCTACATATAATTGAAATATGTGATAAGACTAATGTCAGTATCTACCACAGGTTGCACATACAACTGTAATATGTGACAGGACCATTGTCAGTGTGAAGCACAGGTTGCACAAATAACTGTAGTATGTGACAAGACCAATGTCAGTATCTACCACAGGTTGCACATATAACTGTAATATGTGACAGGACCATTGTCAGTGTGAAGCACAGGTTGCACATATAACTGTATTATGTGACAAGACCAATGTCAGTATCTACCACAGGTTGCACACATAACTGTAATATGTGATAGGACCATTGTCAGTGTGAAGCACAGGTTGTACATATGACTGTAATATGTGACAAGAGCAATGGCAGTGTGAAGCACAGGTTGCTCATATAACTGTACTATGTGACAAGACCAATGTCAGTATCTACCACAGGTTGCAGATACAACTGTAATATGTGACAGGACCATTGTCAGTGTGAAGCACAGGTTGCACATATAACTTTAGTATGTGACAAGACCAATGTCAGTATCTACCACAGGTTAAACATATAACTGTAATATGTGACAGGACCATTGTCAGTGTGAAGCAAAGGTTGCACATATAACTGTATTATGTGACAAGACCAATGTCAGTATCTACCACAGGTTGCACACATAACTGTAATATGTGATAGGACCATTGTCAGTGTGAAGCACAGGTTTCACATATGACTGTAATATGTGACAAGAGCAACGGCAGTGTGAAGCACAGGTTGCACATATAACTGTAATATGTGACAAGACCATTGTCAGTATCTACCACAGGTTGTACATATGACTGTAGTATGTGACAAGACCAATGTCAGTATGTACCACCGGTTGCACATATAACTGTAGAATGTGACAGGACCATTGTCAGTATGTACCACAGGTTGCACATATAACTGCAGTATATGACAGGACCATTGTCAGTATGTACCACAGGTTGCACATATAACTGTAATATGTGACAGGACCGTTGTCAGTATCTACCACAGATTGCACATATAACTGTAATATTTGACAAGACCAATGTCAGTATCTACCACAGGTTACACATATAACTGTAGTATGTGACAAGAGCAATGTCAGTGTGAAGCGCAGGTTAAACATCTAACTGTAATATGTGACAGGACCATTGTTAGTATGTACCACAGGTTGTACATATAACTGTAATATGTGACAAGACCAATGTCAGTATATACCACAGGTTGTACATATAGCTGTAATATGTGACAGGACCATTGTCAGTATATAGCTCAGGAGGTAAATATAACTGTTATATATTATAGGACCATTGTCAGTATGTAATATATGATGTTCATGTAACTGTTATATATTATAGGACCATTGTCAGTATGTAACATATGATGTTCATATAACTGTTATATATTATAGGACCATTGTCAATATTGAGCACAGGATATACATATAACTTATATTTGATAGGACCATTGTCAGTATTGAACACAGGATTTATATATAACTGTTATATGTGACAGGGCTATTGTCAGTATTGAGCATAGAGTCTAAATATAACTGTGATATGTGTCAGTATTGGGCACAGGATGCACATATAACTGTAATATGTGACAGGACCATTGTCAGTGTGAAGCACAGGTTGCACATATAACTGTATTATGTGACAAGACCAATGTCAGTATCTACCACAGGTTGCACACATAACTGTAATATGTGATAGGACCATTGTCAGTGTGAAGCACAGGTTGTACATATGACTGTAATATGTGACAAGAGCAATGGCAGTGTGAAGCACAGGTTGCTCATATAACTGTACTATGTGACAAGACCAATGTCAGTATCTACCACAGGTTGCAGATACAACTGTAATATGTGACAGGACCATTGTCAGTGTGAAGCACAGGTTGCACATATAACTTTAGTATGTGACAAGACCAAGGTCAGTATCTACCACAGGTTGCACATATAACTGTAATATGTGACAGGACCATTGTCAGTGTGAAGCAAAGGTTGCACATATAACTGTATTATGTGACAAGACCAATGTCAGTATCTACCACAGGTTGCACACATAACTGTAATATGTGATAGGACCATTGTCAGTGTGAAGCACAGGTTTCACATATGACTGTAATATGTGACAAGAGCAACGGCAGTGTGAAGCACAGGTTGCACATATAACTGTAATATGTGACAAGACCATTGTCAGTATCTACCACAGGTTGTACATATGACTGTAGTATGTGACAAGACCAATGTCAGTATGTACCACCGGTTGCACATATAACTGTAGAATGTGACAGGACCATTGTCAGTATGTACCACAGGTTGCACATATAACTGCAGTATATGACAGGACCATTGTCAGTATGTACCACAGGTTGCACATATAACTGTAATATGTGACAGGACCGTTGTCAGTATCTACCACAGATTGCACATATAACTGTAATATTTGACAAGACCAATGTCAGTATCTACCACAGGTTACACATATAACTGTAGTATGTGACAAGAGCAATGTCAGTGTGAAGCGCAGGTTAAACATCTAACTGTAATATGTGACAGGACCATTGTTAGTATGTACCACAGGTTGTACATATAACTGTAATATGTGACAAGACCAATGTCAGTATATACCACAGGTTGTACATATAGCTGTAATATGTGACAGGACCATTGTCAGTATATAGCTCAGGAGGTAAATATAACTGTTATATATTATAGGACCATTGTCAGTATGTAATATATGATGTTCATGTAACTGTTATATATTATAGGACCATTGTCAGTATGTAACATATGATGTTCATATAACTGTTATATATTATAGGACCATTGTCAATATTGAGCACAGGATATACATATAACTTATATTTGATAGGACCATTGTCAGTATTGAACACAGGATTTATATATAACTGTTATATGTGACAGGGCTATTGTCAGTATTGAGCATAGAGTCTAAATATAACTGTGATATGTGTCAGTATTGGGCACAGGATGTACATATATCTGTAATATGTGTCAGGACCATTGTCAGTATTGGGCACAGGATGTAAATATTATTTTAATATGTGACATGAACATTGTCGGTATGGAGCACAGGGTTCACATATAAGTATATATAACTCTAATATGTGACAAAGACATGTCTTATTTATTTATGGTCAGTCTTGACATGCTATCAAACAGAATATATAGATAATAGTTCAGTTGGAAATCCGTAACGTCTTTGGACGAAGTTTACTCGATTCGCCCACAATTATTTTAATATCGCTTTACCTACACACTTTCTACAATTACCGATCGTTACAAAACATAAAGATGTTTGAACGAGGAAGTAATACGACCTTTTTGTGTGAGACGCAGCTCATCTCTTGGTTTATATATCTAGCCTTGAACTACATATGAGATTGTTTACAATTTAAGCCTAAATACCAAGGATGTTTCCTCGATAAACTGTCACACACATTACTCTCAAACCCATATCTCATGGCATAGAAAAACAAATTGGGAGTACCAAATTCCGTTGTCCGATATGTTCAGTGTGTTCGTGTTCTTATTTATGCAACCTGATTATACTATGTAGTTCTGTTTTGGACATACATTGACTCGTTGAACTGCCTTACACATATTTGAAAACATTAGTGTAAAACCCGCCTCGTGAAGGATGTGTATTATGTTAAACTAAGAATCAGCCTGATTAAGTGTTTAGTCTATGATTTGGCCCGAGTTTGTTCTCCAAATTTTCTCATACAATTTACCTATGACTATTCTAACAATAATGCGCGTGGATACAGTCAAACGTTGGTTATTCATGTTGAGAAACACTGTTCTAGGTTTTCGGTGGTATCGATTACAAAGTGAAGCACTGTTGGACTTATTTGTTACTGAATGCAAAAACAGAATGTGACGTAATAATGAATCATCTCATGAACACATTCATTCTGAAGCGGCCGCTAACATAATCAACATCTAATATTTGTGTTCGGGACAATGGCTAGCTTTATTTCACTGAGTATTATAGCCATAGTATTTATGAATAGTTATGTCCATACATTTCCATCCGAGCCTATGTGTTCCAAGTTTGATTATGAGATGAAAACTATGGAATCTATGTTAAGAACCGAACAAAAGGTATTAAATATGGTGCAGGAAATGAACGTTATGCAGGACTCTGTTTCTAAAGATCTTGTCGAAATGAGGGAATTGAAAATCAAAATCACGTCGGACTTTGATGCCCTTGCGAAAACCATCGATGGAAGAGTGTCAGATAAGTTCTCACAAATGAGTGGTGATTTGGAATTAGTGACAAAGAAGGCAAACGATAAAATGCAAGAAATTGATGGATCTTTACAAAAGGTTACAGACAAAGGTAACATTTAGTTACATTATATTATCTTTCATATATTAATTTTAAGTAGCATTCGAGGCTGTTTTGGTGAAGTCAATATGTTAAACATTTATATAACTATCTTCTCTTGACTTAAGATGTCATTGTATGTGTTTATTTAAGTTGTATTGCTGTTCAGCCATTGTCAATACTATCTCGGTGACATGATATAATTATTTATGATAACGAAAAGCGTGTCGATATGGGAAAGACAGGAACGTATTCATATCCATTGTTACAGAAGAAGAGCACAAGTTAACTATTTATTGATAAAATAATGGAAATTAGACGAAAATGTAAAATGGCATTGACTTATTATATAGCTTATCAGGAAGAGAACATATATGTAATTGTAAAACGAGCTCTGCAGCACTATTTCTAGTGATTTGTGTTAGTCAAGTAATGAAATCACATGATAATGATTACTATTCATTTGAACTATACTCTTTATGAATATCATCATCATCATCATCATCATCTACATCATAATATTGATATCATTGCTATATAATTATGTTTGTCATAATGGATAATAATCCTTTTGAAAGTAGTGTTGATTATATTTAAAAAGCGTTAATGTCACTAATCAGACAATTTGTTCGTGTATTTGTTCATAAATAAACAGTAGACCGGTGTAAGACAATAGATATCTGTGTATATTATACGTGGTATGTTTGCTCTTGTAATGTCAGCAGCTGAGTTACTTAAAATATCCTTCTGTATCGGTGCGATTTCAAATTACAATAAACAACTTAACAAATAATAAAAAAAGTATAAAATCCCTGACGCATTAAACTAATTAACACCGAAGCCAGTTCACCTGTATGTTGTAGTTTTAAGTCCGTCCGACTTTGGAGCGGGAGTCCAGGGTTCGATCCCCGGTCGGGACATAACAAATAGTTTGAAATTATAGAAATGTCTTACTTCCTAGCATTACGACTGAGGTATCGGTAACATGATTAATTGTACCGGTAGTAGTTGTTCACAAAACGCCGTGATATATACCTGAACTAATGTTAAAAACGGCATAAAACACATAAAACAAACAAAACAAATAACTTAATGAACAACCGACGGAAGAGCTCCTTCAGTGTTACATTATGTAATTCGTGATTTGTAAACTTTTCCATTTCCTAAAACAATCGTCATTTCACTCATTTGAAACAAAAGTGTTTGGATTCATTATTGCAAATTATATGTTCGAATACTATTTGCAGAGTAATTAGTTTACATTCATATTGATCATACATGTACTCTGGATACAATTATAAGGGAAAAAGAGCCTTCAATTTATATTTTCAGATTTGAATGTGGCCTTCTCCGTTACCATGCCTACGAAGTCTTTAGTCAACGGAGTACCCACATTTTCCACAACGATCACCAATGTCGGAGGAGCGTATAACATGGATACCGGAGTATTCACCAGTCCTGTAAATGGTCTCTACATGTTTGTGTTTACTGTCGCATCTAGTGGTAAACAAGACGTGTATTGCAGAATTCAACATAACGGTTCGAATAAGGTGTTGGGGAGAACATATAGTGATAACTCGCACACAACAGCTTCAGCGTCCGTTTTTCTTATATTATCAACGGGGGATTCTGTATTTTTGGGAGGTTGTGCACGCTGGACACACGGCTATACTGGAAACTACGACACATCGTTTAGCGGTACTTTAATCAAGCAAACCAGTAAAATGTAATAAACTTAGCTGAAGTATGAGAAAAAACATGTAAATGTGAACTGTCCTGGTTTGATTATAGATCAGTATGCCTTCATAGACGACTCAGTAGACTTCATAGACGACTCAAATGTTCGAGTATATGGACTCTGTGTTATACCACCGTACGCCCCGATTTTACTTTTCGCATTTACGCATCATCATGTTATAATTCATTGAATTGTGTCGAGTGTTTTCTTGTGTTATCAAAGTGGGATACTGTATCTTTGGAAACTGTTGTGGATTGACAAATGTCTATTCTGGAAACTACGAAACAACTTTTAACGGCGCTTTAATCAAGCAGACCAGTAAACAGTAATACACTCGTTTGGATTATTAGTACAAATATGTATTAGTGAACTGTCCTGTTTTGACTATAGATCAGTATGCCTACCTAGCAGACTCAAATCTTCGAATATATGGACCGAGTTTACTTTTCGCATTTACGAGATAATCATCATGTTATAATCCCTTGAATTTTGTCAGGTAATCATACCGTAAAGATTTTCTATAACGATCAAAATTGTCGGAGGAGCTATCAGATGGAGAACGGAATAGTCACCAGTCCTGTAGATGATCTTTATATGTTTGTGTTTACTGTAAAAAAGACGTGTATTGCTTTATTAACCATAACGTTTCGGATAAGGTGTTTGGGGAGAACATATAGTGATACCTCGTAAAAAACGGCGTCAGCGTCAGTTTTTCTTATTTCATCAAAACGTGATGCTGTATCTTTGGGGTATTTTTCAGGTTGGGCAAACGTTTTTTCTGGAAACTACGACACAACTTTTAACGATGCTTTAATCAAGCAGAACAGTTAACAGTAATAAACTCATTTGGATTATCAATACAAATATGTATTAGTGAACTTTCCCGTTTTGACTATAGATCAGTTTGCCTACATAGCAGACTGAATGTTAGACTGTATGGACCCTGCGTTATACCACCATAAGGCCCTACTTTTATATAGGCATTTACATGTATAATTTCTTCATTTACCACAATGTTACAACTCTATTAAACAGTTTTCTTTCATTTATTGAGATGTTCAATATTTGTCGAACACATGTACAAAGCCAGATATGATCTTCTGCAGATATGATGAATGTTTAGAGGTATAAGATTTAAAGATCTGATCAAGGCCTGTATCATTTTATTATAATTAGAATTAAAATAGTCTTTCTTATTTTATTGTTAATAATACATATCTAAAGTAGAGAAATTCACACTTTATTCGATAAAGAAATTTGTTAATATATTGAAGAAAAAAAAGTTCCACTGTAGAATCATGTGCATAGTATGAACCATCTTTAATTAGTGTGGGATATGAAGTTTAAGTTCGCTAAAGAATTTGAATTTCTAAGTATGATTTTTGCTTCATTATTTAATATTTAGATATATGTATTGGTGGGAAAAGAAAGATTGATTCATTTGAGTGAGACATTGTTTACAACTGATGAGAAATGAAAGATTCTGTGTGTAAATTGTACCTCTAAATTAATTGAAAATGATTATAATGTTTTACTCATTTGTTCTAAATATTATCATCTAAGATCTAAATACATAAAAAGGTATTATTTTACGTGTCCAACAAAACAAAAATTCATAAATATGATGACATCTTTAAATTTTAACTTTATATTATTTTACATTGTATGAATATTTGAGGAAAAATGTGTAGTAATAAGAGCAAATGCAGATGCAAATCAGTCTGTATAGGTACATGGGCTGATCTTGGCCTGTACTTTTCGCATGGTACATACAAATCATTTACGCGCGGCGAGGGGGTTGAAAGGGACAACTTTATTGGTTAAATGTTTATGTTATTCTCTTCTGTAAATCCATAATCTTTTATTTATGATAATCTGCTTGAAATTGTTTTAAAACAAGTATGTTTTGATGCAATAAAATATATGAAATGTGAATTTATTATCATTTGTTTCATCTGTTCTTTATTCCCCCTTAGTTTATGTATATATTTATTTGATAGTTGTGTCTATGTGTTTTACAGTTCTCTGTTAATAGTGTGTGTATAATAATAACAAAGAGTCATTTATGCAGTAAATCAGTAATTGGGAAATTTAAAGTGTGATCATTGTAGACAGAGAATTGCTAAACAAAGGTGGTCTTAAGTACAGGTTTTACTGTATGTTCATTGGCTTCCTTTCCTAGATCTCGATTCGAATGCTAGCTAGGTCTATTCTGCAGAGGCGCGATCTGACCCGAGTCTCTACTGTTTGAAAAGTTCAGTAAGTAGATTTCCATGTGGCGTGACCAATTTAAGGTACAAATTTATGTCAAGTATTGATAACACTCCAAGTAATCTTACATTCAATGTATGAGCCGTCCTCAAGAAAAAAACAACATTGTGGACTCTACGTTAAGTATCGACCCGTATCAGCCTAAGCATGCCGCGTAGGCTAATCCGGACCGACACTTTTCGCCTCCTGTCGATTTTCTGTTTCAGAAATCATTACTCTATAAGTCTTTTCCCCTGAGACGGAATGTGTTGGCCCGGATTAGCTTGTGCAGACTGCGCAGGCTGATCTGGATCAATACATTACGCAGAGTCCATAATGTTGGTTTTCTCGCGGGACGGCTCATATATAGGTCATGTTGACCGACTGAAGTAGCCAATTATTCCCGTCCGAATAAATGGGATGGTCCATGTGAAAAGGTACACGTTGACACTTGTGCATAGTATAGGTTCAGATAAGCTTCTGTGCAATTTACAAGAAATTTTAAAACAGCTTTTGCAAGTGATTTATATTTTATTGACAACCTGACCGAACTGTGTGGATACACAGACTGATCATGATCTTCACTGTTCGCAAAGCTCAGACACAAAGTGAAACCGAGCTGTAGCTGCGATCAGACTTTGCTCAGACGCGGATTCATTCTATAATCCGACCAATCAGAAGTCAATTTTGATAATAAATTTGCCTCTGATCAATCCGATACTTGCGCACATATTTATTGGGGTTTTACGCGACTTTCAACAATAGTTCAGTTATATCACGGCGACAGTTCACTTATTCATGATCCCTTGGTAAACAAACCAGTACTAGGCAAGAAATGGTGATTTGCCCAAGGGCACTCCACCATGACCGTAGAGCCGTCCCGCGAGAAAACCAACATTATGCCTCTGCGGAATGTATCGACCCAGACCAGCCTGCGCTGATCCGGGCCGACACATTCCGTCTCAGGGGAATAGAGGTTCATGCCAGGTTGCACCTTTTTACATGGACGATCTTCAATGGAAATGAGGGCTAGGAGATAAAAACAAATGTCACACGGTCGTCAGTAAATGTTCAAGAATCAAAGCACTGCTCATACTTACAGCAATGGGCTCACCGCTGATAACGGATCTCAATTATACCTTATTATTACTGTTCGGTGTTTTACGCCGCTTTCAACAATTTTTCAGTTATATCACGGCGTTTCTTGGGTAAGTTACCAGTAACACTGGCCCATTTATTCTGACACCAGCCAGTCAGTCGTAATGCTAACCCCGCAATCCTGAGCGCCAAGCCATTACTACCGATTTCAATTAGACATAGATTTATCCGAAAATATAAAAATAAATGCTGGAAAGAGGGAATTTATATATTTGTAAGCATTCTTTTCTTGTAATAATATTTTCAAAAGTATTGCTTGAGCAGTGCGCGCAGACTGTTCCGGCCGACACATTCCGTTTCAGGGGGATAGAGGTATAGAGTAATGATTCCTGAAACAGAAAATGCACAGGAGGTGAAAAGTGTCTATCCGGATAAGCCTGCGCGGCCTGCTTTGGTTGATCCGGGTAGATACTTTACGAAGCGCCCACAATATTGGTTTTCTCGCGGGACGGCATAGTTGTCTGTCAAATTGCGTTTGCATGTTGGTAAGGACATTTAAATATAAAACGATCAGAATTTGTTTTTAAAAAGGAAGACGAAGAAGAAAAGAAATGGAAGCCTACTCCACGACTCGAAGTCGCTTGGTAGCTTGGTGTCTTTAGCATTACACTACTCCAACTTTATATTGTATATTTGGTCTGTATAAAGTAATCGAATTCTACAGTTTTGAGTGTATTCGAGTGTATTCGAGTGTAATACGCACTTCAGACGTGGTCAACCCATGAGTTCATTAAAAGGCGTAGGAATACATTGTTATAAATCTAGAAATTGCAATATATTATCAGGAAATTTCTCTTGTGTTATTTCTATGATGTAAGTAATGTTACTTCAAGTCCGTTATTTCTATGAAGTAAGTAATGTTACTTCAAGTCCGTTATTTCTATGATGTAAGTAATGTTACTTCAAGTACGTTATTTCTATGATGTAAGTAATGTTACTTCAAGTCAATTATTTCTATGAAGTAAGTAATGTTACTTCAATTCCGTTATTTCTATGATGTAAGTAATGTTACTTCAAGTCCGTTATTTCTATGATGTAAGAATGTTACTTCAAGTTCGTTATTTCTATGATGTAAGTAATGTTACTTCAAGTCCGTTATTTCTATGAAGTAAGTAATGTTACTTCAAGTCCGTTATTTCTATGATGTAAGTAATGTTACTTCAAGTCCGTTATTTCTATGATGTAAGTAATGTTACTTCAAGTCCGTTATTTCTATGATGTAAGTAATGTTACTTTAAGTCCGTTATTTCTATGATGTAAGTAATGTTACTTCAAGTCCGTTATTTCTATGAAGTAAGTAATGTTACTTCAAGTCCGTTATTTCTATGAAGTAAGTAATGTTACTTCAAGTCCGTTATTTCAATGATGTAAGTAATGTTACTTCAAGTCCGTTATTTCTATGATGTAAGTAATGTTACTTCAAGTCCGTTATTTCTATGAAGTAAGTAATGTTACTTCTCGTCCGTTATTTCTATGATGTAAGTAATGCTACTTCAAGTCCGTTATTTCTATGATGTAAGTAATGTTACTTCAAGTCCGTTATTTCTATGATGTAAGTAATGTTACTTCAAGTCCGTTATTTCTATGATGTAAGTAATGTTACTTCATGTCCGTTATTTCTATGATGTAAGTAATATAACTTCAAGTCCAGCAGACAAAGGATTAACCGCATGATAGTCTAGCTTGTTACACGAGGACTTTTTTCTTCAGGAGATTTTGACGGTTCAAATCTACAGGCTTACGACGACTATCTTTGGAGTTCGATGACCATAACAACCTGCTCTTACGATTCATCTTCTACTAATGTGTGATAACGCATGTTCGTTAATTGATGACTAGAATCAATATTAACTCCTTTCCACCTACAGATACATTTTACGCATCTGCAGCAGACGATTTTTGAATACGTCGGAGAAAAAGAAGAAATTTCTCACCATTTGCTACAATGTTTTCAAACCTATTCAATGATTTAACTAAAGTCGACTGATGTAGAATTCTCGAACGTGGATGGGAAAGGTTAATATGTATTCTGAGAACGGGTTCGGTGCTCAGAAATAAATTCCATCCTCAAAGAAAATTTGATTCGCATTTCCGAAAATAACGTTCTGTCTAACCATTACTTGAGCAGGAAGTCTGACCACAGGGTAGGACTTTCCTTTGACTTCGCAGGAATCCGCTGTGGTCGAGTGGTTAGCGTCGGGGATTTCGAAACCGGGTGGCCCGGGTTCGATCCCCAGTCGCGGCACTACGGTCATTGTGGAGTGCCCTTGGGCAAGGCACTTTTTTCTAGCCTAGTACTGGTTTGTTTACCCAGGGATCATGAATAATTAAATTTAATTGCGCGCTAAATGACCTTAGCTGTCGATGCGCCATAAAACAATATACATTCATTCATTCCTTTGACTTCGCTTGGTCGAAATCGTAGTCCATCTTTGTCGAAATCGTTGTTCATGTTGTTATAGCCACTGACTTATTTAAAGGGTAAATAGAATGTAAAATAGGCAAACATAGTATTGTAGTATTGATATAACTTACAGGTTTTATAAGTATGTGTTGAACACAGTTTCATATTTCAATAACAGATATTGCATAAATATTCCTCATCAGCCTAGTGAACATGAAATACATCCAACGCAGGATAAACATACCTGTAGAGTAGCCCAGACAAAACAAACGCTTTCTGACGCTCTGTAGCAGACGACGTTTGTTGAAAACGTTGCGCAAAAAATTTCTCAAAACGAGATATTTTTGTTTAGCCACAATGTTTTCAAATCTTTCGAATACTTATATTTCCAATAACAAATAGTGTTCATACTTTTGTCACTATGATTTCAAAGTCTTCCTTCCTTTATGTGTTGTAAAAGATAAAAGATGTTATATATCTAGCTGACTACATCGGCTATGTGTCTACGTATTGAGACTATATGCATGGATATATTTGTAGAGTTGACCTTACACGAACACTGGATGTAGGGAGACGGATAACTAATCGAGGCTCATTTCTTATAACGTTCATATCTAAGTTGTGATCTTTGCCCATAAGGAATGTATTTAGTTATATCATACGCTAGGATTTCGTTATTTAATTAAAAAAGCTTGTATACTTTTAGCGTGTGACCAACATGGGTTCGTATTGTCCGACTCGTAGCCTGGTAAATCGATATATTACGAGACCGAATGTCGAGTTGGATATATAGAGTTTCCCAAGTTACGAGTCGTACAATACGAACCCCTGTATTGTCCCTGCAACGTAATTTTTCCTTTTATATTGTATACCCAAAATCTATAAAGAGTGATAAAAGTAACAAATATACAGATGCAGTTTTATTTTTATTGAGATTATACTATTTTAAACGTTAAATGAAGAGAATAAATTGCTGATGAATATTTACTGCAATACTAAGGCCACGCCCCGTAGAATGGATTATACTACATGTATGTAGGCCCCGCTAAATAATATAATAATTGTCGTTGGGAACGGGCAATGTCAGTCATCTCTTCATATTCAACGTCAAAACTTTTTTCAAAATCAGTGGCCGAAAAATCATCAGGTGATTCTACAACATCAAAATAGGTCATTTGTCTTAATCTGAGGAAGTTCAAATCCGTTTCACTATCAAACATATCAGACATTTTCAATATGTGTACGAGTTTAACACTCAGCCAGACACACACACATATATATATAAACAACATAAACTGCAGCTTACAGCAAACATGACGATGGATCTCGAATTTCAACGTGTTTTTAAAATAAATATTATAAAAAAAAAGTAACACATATAATGCTTTGAAGTCAGTTTCATAGCTTTGTTGGAGAAAATGACTAAAACAATATGTATTTGCCGGTTCTTATTTCATTTGACATGAGGATTTCGTTACTGAAAATTTAAACGAGTTTCCCAAAAAGTACTGGTTGTCTGACTATTTTATTACGTAGTGCACATTCAAAACGAGAACCTCGCTAAAAGTAGTCCGAGCACTATTTTACGTCACAGTACCATATTTTACACGAATTCAATAAGGAATTTTAATCTGTCCTGTTAGAACTGCCCATGACAATCTGCATGTATTTGCTCCGGAAAATGTGCAGATATATAAAAAAGCATGTTACGATATGCTACGTTTTTCATTATTGACTCGGAAAGTATAGATACATTGTAGGTCGGAATTTACACTTGTGAATATGTTGAGTTTTGTATTGTGAGACTCATTCCTTCTTTCATTGCTGTTCAGACGATTTATAATAATACCTTAATGAGGAGCCCATCTAACAAATGAAAAATAGAATGAACGTTTCTTTAACTAATCCTCTATCCAACTTGCTCAAGTGTGTCTTTTCCGCTGCACAATATGGCCACTAGATGGGGAGATACATGTATAACAGTATTTAATTGGCATCTTCTCCTTAACCATTGGACCTATTTTAAAATAAATTCACAAAAAGTGTTCCTTTAAGAAACACTCGAACAAACTCGTTCAAACTAGTCCGCTCCGCTATACTAGATGAGAGTTTCGCATATAAACTAACTTTAAAATACATCCACTTTATGTTTTAAAAAAAAATGAAGAAACTATAGCGATCGCCTTTAAACAGGATGTTTTCCTCATAAATCAAATACAACATGATCATAGGTTGGTGATTCCGTTCTACATGCATCACGGTCTTTTATAAGTGAGCTGAACTATCCAAACAAAAGCTTTTCGTTCAGGTGCCATAAGAGGGGAGCTAATAAATCATTAAATTACCTTATTACAATGATAAATACAATGAGCAAGTGAGCAAACGCCCTAGTGTGACCCTGTTCATCCCGGGTTTCAAATGTAGAACCTTTGGGTCAAGAGGCTTCTCTGATAACGCCGACGGGACAACTTGTATACAGACGGAAATGCTCATACATGTACATCTTTCTAAATGGTTATACCAGTTCCATTGAAAATATTGAAACATTCAAAACGATAATCTAGAACTCATATTGTCCAACTAATACTGAATTACTCTCTTAATTAGATTATGTTTCAATCTTTTTCATTTATGTATACGTTTTTGAACGATATTTAGAAAAAAATATCTTCTTCACGAATTGCTTCATTGAGTTAAAAGCATTTGAGCACTATGAAATGAAATAGAAAGCAATATAACCGTTCCATGTTTTGAAATCTACTTGTTTCAAGCGTGAAACTTGCAGCGTTTTTGTGTCGCTTATCCTGGCACTGGCAAACTTTTGAATCAATTTGTATTCATCCAGCGGATTTCTGCAGGAGTTTTTCAAAAAAGACTGTGTGTATAAATTATCAGGACCACTATTGTAAGTATTGAGTACAGGTTGCACATCTAACTGTAGTATGTGACAGGACCATTATCAGTATTGAGCACAGGATGTACATATAACTGTACTATGTGACAGGACCATTGTCAGTGTGAAGCACAGGTTGCACAAATGACTGTAGTATGTGACAGGACCAATGTCAGTATCTACCAAAGGTTGCACATATGACTGTAATATGTGACAGGACCAATGTCAGTATCTACCACAGGTTGTACATATAACTGTAATATGTGACAGGACCATTGTCAGTATCTACCACAGGTTGTACATATAACTGTAATATGTGACAAGACCAATGTCAGTATCTACCAAAGGTTGCACATATGACTGTAATATGTGACAGGACCATTGTCAGTGTGAAGCACAGGTTGCACATATAACTGTAATATGTGACAAGACCAATGTCAGTATCTACCACAGGTTGTACATATAACTGTAATATGTGACAGGACCAATGTCAGTATCTACCACAGGTTGTACATATAACTGTAATATGTGACAGGACCAATGTCAGTATCTACCACAGGTTGTACATATAACTGTAATATGTGACAGGACCAATGTCAGTATCTATCACAGGTTGTACATATAACTGTACTATGTGACAAGACCATTGTCAGTATCTACCACAGGTTGTACATATAACTGTAATATGTGACAAGACCAATGTCAGTATCTACCACAGGTTGTACATATGACTGTAATATGTGACAGGACCATTGTCAGTGTGAAGCACAGGTTGCACATATAACTGTAATATGTGACAAGACCAATGTCAGTATCTACCACAGGTTGTACATATAACTGTAATATGTGACAAGACCAATGTCAGTATCTACCACAGGTTGTACATATAACTGTAATATGTGACAGGACCAATGTCAGTATCTACCACAGGTTGTACATATAACTGTAATATGTGACAGGACCAATGTCAGTATCTACCACAGGTTGTACATATAACTGTAATATGTGACAGGACCAATGTCAGTATCTATCACAGGTTGTACATATAACTGTACTATGTGACAAGACCATTGTCAGTATCTACCACAGGTTGTACATATAACTGTAATATGTGACAAGACCAATGTCAGTATCTACCACAGGTTGTACATATAACTGTAATATGTGACAGGACCATTGTCAGTGTGAAGCACAGGTTGTACATATGGCTGTAGTATGTGACAGGACCATTGTCAGTGTGAAGCACAGGTTGCACATATGACTGTAGTATGTGACAGGACCATTGTCAGTGTGAAGCACAGGTTGCACATATAACTGTAATATGTGACATGACCAATGTCAGTATCTACCACAGGTTGTACATATAACTGTAATGTGTGACAGGACCAATGTCAGTATCTATCACAGGTTGTACATATAACTGTACTATGTGACAAGACCATTGTCAGTATCTACCACAGGTTGTACATATAACTGTAATATGTGACAAGACCAATGTCAGTATCTACCAAAGGTTGCACATATGACTGTAATATGTGACAGGACCATTGTCAGTGTGAAGCACAGGTTGCACATATGACTGTAGTATGTGACATGACCAATGTCAGTATCTACCACAGGTTGTACATATAACTGTAATATGTGACAAGACCAATGTCAGTATCTACCACAGGTTGCACATATGACTGTAATATGTGACAAGACCAATGTCAGTATCTACCACAGGTTGTACATATAACTGTAGTATGTGACAAGACCATTGTCAGTATCTACCACAGGTTGTACATATAACTGTAATATGTGACAGGACCATTGTCAGTGTGAAGCACAGGTTGCACATATAACTGTAATATTTGACAAGATCAATGTCAGTACATGTATCTTTCCACAGGTTGCACATATAACTGTAGTATGTGACAAGAGCAATGTCAGTGTGAAGCGCAGGTTACACATCTAACTGTAATATGTGATAGGACCATTGTCAGTATGTACCACAGGTTGTACATATAACTGTAATATGTGACAAGACCAATGTCGGTATCTACCACAGGTTGCACATATGACTGTAATATGTGACAAGACCAATGTCAGTATCTACCACATGTTGTACATATAACTGTACTATGTGACAAGACCATTGTCAGTGTGAAGCACAGGTTGCACATATAACTGTAATATGTGACAAGACCAATGTCAGTATCTACCACAGGTTGTCCATATAACTGTAATATGTGACAGGACAATTGTCAGTATGGTCACAGGTTGTACATATAACTGTAATATGTGACAAGACTAATGTCAGTATCTACCTCAGGTTGTACATATAGCTGTAATATGTGACAGGACCATTGTCAGTATATAGCTCAGGAGGTAAATATAACTATTATATATGATAGGACCATTGTCAGTATGTAATATATGATGTTCATGTAACTGTTATATATTATAGGACCATTGTCAGTATGTAACATAAGATGTTCATATAACTGTTATATATGATAGGACCATTGTCATTATTGAGCACAGGATATACATATAACTTATATTTGATAGGACCATTGTCAGTATTGAACACAGGATTTATATATAACTGTTATATGTGACAGGGCTATTGTCAGTTTTGAGCACAGAGTGTAAATATAACTGTGATATGTGTCAGTATTGGGCACAGGATGTACATATATCTGTAATATGTATCAGGACCATTGTCAGTATTTGGCACAGGATGTAAATTTTATTTAAATATGTGACATGAACATTGTCGGTATGGAGCACAGGGTTCACATATAACTCTAATATGTGACAAAGACATGTCTTATTTATTTATGGTCAGTCTTGACATGCTATCAAACAGAATATATAGATAATAGTTCAGTTGGAAATCCGTAACGTCTTTGGACGAAATATACTCGATTCGCCCACAATTATTTTCATATCGCTTTACCTACAAACTTTCTACAATTACCGATCGTTACAAAACATAAAGATGTCTGAACGAGGAAGCAATACGACCTTTTTTTGTGAGACACAGCTCATCTCTTGGTTTATATATCTAGCCTTGAACTACATATGAGATTGTTTACTATTTCAGCCGAAATACCAAGGATGTTTCCTCGATAAAATGTCACACACATTACTCTCAAACCCATATCTCATGGCATAGAAAAACAAATCTGGAGTACCAAATTCCGTTGTCCGGTATGTTCAGTGTGTTCGTGTTCTTATTTATGCAACCTGATTATACTATGAAATTCTGTTCTGTTTTGGACATATATTGACTCGTTGAACTGCCTTACAAATATTTGAAAACAATATTATTGCATAAAATCTTTGTTTTACGCCCGCTTAAGGGATACGGAAACATTGCAAAAACCGGGCGTAAACGGCGAGAAAACGTGTATAAACAAAGCGATTCTCGCGCGTACGTGCCGTTTCAGACCGGTTAGATGTTTTACATATGCATTACCCGGGCACCGTTAGTAAACAAAACATGGACGCTGCATCTCCTGGGTTAACAATAACATCAGCTTCTTTAACTCGATAATCGGTAACATGCACTAGATTCACAGTTAAAGAGCATAAAATAATCCAAAACCATTTATTTAATTCGACCCGTGTCGAGTCAGCGATGGCAACCTTGATGTAGGCCCGGTTCGTGGATATGTAAAACATTACTTGTTTACTTTATGACGTCACATGTGTTTATGACGTCACATGCGTTATCGGGTCATGTTCATCGGCGGTTATCGTACAACTGAACGTTACAGCGGACTGTATGTTGGATATTTGCTCTTATTTTATGCAATAATAGCGAAAATACACATTTTCTCGGGCGTGAACATCTGCGGACGCCCTTAAAATGTGTTTATGCCCTCGTGCTTCGCACTCGGTCATAAACAGATTTTGCGGGCGTCCGCAGATGTTCACGCCCTCGAAAATGTGTATTATCCCTATAGTGTAAAACCCGCCTCGTGAAGGATGTGTATTATGTTAAACTAAGAATCAGCCTGATTAAGTGTTTATTCTATGATTTGGCCCAAGTTTGTTCTCCAAATTTTCGCATACAATTACATCTAATATTTGTGTTCGGGACAATGGCTAGCTTTATTTCACTGAGTATTTTAGCCATATTATTTATGAAGAGTTATGTCCATACATTTCCATCCGAGCCTATGTGTTCCAAGTTTGATTATGAGATGAAAACTATGGAAGCTATGTTAAGAACCGAACAAAAGGTATTAAATATGGTGCAGGAAATGAACGTTATGCAGGACTCTGTTTCTAAAGATCTTGTCGAAATGAGGGAATTGAAAATCAAAATCACGTCGGACTTTGATGCCCTTGCGAAAACCATCGATGGAAGAGTGTCAGATAAGTTCTCACAAATGAGTGGTGATTTGGAATTAGTGACCAAGAAGGCAAACGATAAAATGCAAGAAATTGATGGATCTTTACAAAAGGTTACAGACAAAGGTAACATTTAGTTACATTATATTATCTTTCATATATTAATTTTAAGTAGCATTCGGGGCTGTTTTGGTGAAGTCAATATGTTAAACATTTATATAACTATCTTCTCTTGACTTAAGATGTCTCGGTGACATGATATAATTATTTATGATAACGAAAAGCGTGTCGATATGGGAAAGACAGGAACGTATTCATATCCATTGTTACAGAAGAAGAGCACAGCTTAACTACTTATTGATAAAATAATGGAAATTAGACGAAAATGTAAAATGGCATTGACTTATTGTATAGCTTATCAGGAAGAGAACATATATGTAATTGTAAAACGAGCTCTGCAGCACTATTTCTAGTGCTTTGTGTTAGTCAAGTAATGAAATCACATGATAATGATTAGGTTTTTCATTTGAACTATAATCTTTATGAATATCATCATCATCATCTACATCATAATATTGATATCATTGCTATATAATTATGTTTGTCATAATGGATAATAATCCTATTGAAAGTAGTGTTGATTATATTTAAAAAGCGTTAATGTCACTAGTCAGACAATTTGTTCGTGTATTTGTTCATAAATAAACAGTAGACCGGTGTAAGACAATAGATATCTGTGTATATTATACGTGGTATGTTTGCTCTTGTAATGTCAGCAGCTGAGTTACTTAAAATGTCCTTCTGTATCGGTGTGATTTCAAATTACAATCAACAACTTAACAAATAATAAAGAAAGTATAAAATCCCTGACGCATTAACCTAATTAACACCGAAGCTAGTTCACCTGTGTTGTAGTTTTAATTCTGTACGACTTTGGAGCGGGAGTCCAGAGTTCGATCCCCGGTCGGGTCATAGCAAATAGTTTGAAATTATAGAAATGTGATATATACCTGAACTAATGTTAAAAACGGCATAACACACATAAAACAAACAAAACAAATAACTTAATGAACAACCGACGGAACAGCTTCTTCAGTGTTACATTATGTAATTCGTGATTTGTAAACTTTTCCATTTCCTAAAACAATCGTCATTTCACTCATTTGAAACAAAAGTGTTTGGATTCATTATTGCAAATTACAGGTTCGAATACTATTTGCAGAGTAATTAGTTTACATTCATATTGATCATACATGTACTCTGGATACAATTATAAGGGAAATAAAGCCTTCAATTTATATTTTCAGATTTGAATGTGGCCTTCTCCGTTACCATGCCTACGAAGTCTTTAGTCAAGGGAGTACCCATATTTTCACGGGCTGTCACCAATGTCGGAGGAGCGTATAACATGGACACCGGAATATTCACCAGTCCTGTAGATGGCCTCAATATGTTTGTGTTTACTGTCGCATCTAACGGTAAACATGACGTGTATTGCAGAATTCAACATAACGGTTCGAATAAGGTGTTCGGGAGAACATATAGTGATAACACACACAACAGCTTCAGCGTCCGTTTTTCTTATATTATCAACGGGGGATTATGTATCTTTGGGAAGTTGTGGAAGCTGGACATACGCCTATACTGGACACTACGACACAACGTTTAGCGGTGCTTTAATCAAGCAAACCAGTAAAATGTAATAAACTTAGCTGGAGTATGAGAAAAAACATGTAAATGTGAACTGTCTTGTTTTGACTATAGATCAGTATGCCTACATAGAAGACTCAAATGTTCGAATATATGGACTCTGTGTTATACTACCGTACGGCCTGATTTTACTTTTCGCATTTACGAGATAATCATCATGTTATAATTCATTGAATTGTGTCGAGTTTTTTCTTATGTTATCAAAGTGGGATACTGTATCTGTGGAAACTGTTGTGGATTGACAAATGTCTATTCTGGAAACTACGAAACAACTTTTAACGGCGCTATAATCAAGCAGACCAGTAAACAGTAATACACTAGTTTGGATTATAAGTACAAATATGTATTAGTGAACTTTCCTGTTTTGACTATAGATCAGTATGCCTACCTAGCAGACTCAAATCTTCGAATATATGGACTCTGTGTTATACCACCGTACGCCCCGAGTTTACTTTTCGCATTTACGAGATAATCATCATGTTACAATCCCTTGAATTGTGTCAGGTAATCATACCGTATAACGATCACCAATGTCGGCGGAGCTATCAGATGGAAAACGGAGTAGTCACCAGTACTCTAGATGATCTCTATATGTTTGTGTTTACGGTAAAAAAGACGTGTATTGCTTTATTTACCATAACGTTTCGGATAAGGTGTTGGGGGAGAACATTTAGTGATACCTCGTAAAAAACGGCTTCAGCGTCAGTTTTTCTTATATCATCAAAACGTGATGCTGTATCTTTGGGGGTATTTTTCAGGTTGGGCAAACGTCTATTCTGGAAACTACGACACAACTGTTAACGGTGCGTTACTCAAGCAGAACAGTATACAGTAATAAACTCATTTGGATTAAAAGTACAAATATGTATTAGTGATCTTTCCCGTTTTGACTATGGATCAGTTTGCCTACATAGCAGACTGAATGTTAGACTGTATGGACTCTGTGTTATACCACCATAAACCCTACTTTTCTATGGGCACTTGCGAGACAATAACCATCTTACAACCCATTGAATTTCCGCGGGAAATGATTACGTAATGCTGTCGTTTATTGTCATCACGACATGTAAATGCATTAGCGAACTAAACATCATATAACGTTTTGAAAACTTGTGACAAAATGGAAATTTGCTCAGAATGTACAATTTCTTCATTTACCACAATGTTACAACTCTATTAAACAGTTTCTTTCATGTATTGAGATGTTCTATATTTTTCTAACACATGTACAAAGCCATCCTCCACAGATATGTTGAATGTTTGGAGGTATAAATTTAAAGATCTGATCAACACCTGTATCATGTTATTATATTTAAAATTAAAACAATCTTTCTTAATTTATTCTTAATATTACATATCTAAACTAGAGAAATTCTCACTTTATTCGATAAAGAAGTATAATATTTAAAGATCTGATCAAGGCCTGTATCATTTTATTATAATTAGATCTAAAATAGTATTTCTTATTTTATTCTTTATATTACATATCTAAACTAGAGAAATAAAGAAATTTGTTAATATATTGAAGAACAAAAAGTTCCCAATTTGTGGGATAGGAAGTTAAAGTTCGCTAAAGAATTTTAATTTCTAAGTATGATTTTGGCTTCATTATTTAATATTTAGATATATGTATTGGTGGGAAAAGAAAGGTTGATTCATTTAAGTGAGACATTGTTCAACTAAAGAGAAATGAAATATTCTGTGTAAATTCTTCTAAATTAATTGAAAATGATTATAATGTTTTACTCATTTGTTCTAGATATTCTAATCTAAGATCTAAATACATCAAAATGTATTATTATACGTGGCCAACAAAACAAAAAATCATAAATATGATGACATCAAACTCAAGAATGAATGAATGTATATCGTTTTATGGCGTATCGACAGCTAAGGTCATTTAGCGCGCATTTAAATTTTATTATTCATGTTCCCTGGGTGAACAAACCAGTACTAGGCTAGAAAATGTGCCTTGCCCAAGGGCACTCCACCATGACCGATTTGCCGCGACTGGAGATCGAACACGGGACACCCGGTTTCGAAATCCCCGACGCTAACCACTCGACCACAGCGGATTCCTCAAACTCAAGAATTGTGATAAATAATCTAGCGAAGTATATATTTTATGCTAATAAGATGAGAACATGTGTATAATACATACTACGATTGTTTGCGGAGGGTCGTAAATTTGGCTTGTTACAAGCTGGGAAACTGTACTGTAATTCTTTACCATAACATTTGTTTTGTTGACTTTTGGACAAAATTTGATTTATATTCTACTAAAATGATTCTTAATTTAGTTACAAAGCGATGTGTGCTGGGATCAGATCAACCAGATCCCACAATAACCTAATACGGTTCCGTAGTCTATGCACATGTATGAAACAGTAAGCGCAAAGTGCAGAACAGGATCAGACTGTATAGCTATGAAGTATGATCTTGGTCTGCACTTTTCGCGAAGGACATACTAGTCGCATTCACGCGATGAAGGGGTTTAAAAGGGCCACATGTATGTTAAATGTCTTTGTTATCCTCTTTGGTAAATGCACAGTCCTTTAATTATGTTTATATGTATTTGTCACATTTTTCAAGGTTTGTAAGTTTACATTTCATTGCTTGGCAAATTGTTATTCTTACACACTTTTGAGAACATTGTCAGCAGTGGTGAAAACATAATTAACTCTTTCGTCGCCGTATTTCTAAATCGGACTCTTCCATCTTTAAATTTGAACTTTATTTTACATTGTATGAATATTTTGAGAAAACATGTGTAGTATTAAGAGCAAATGCAGATGAAAATCAGTCTGTATAGATATACGGGCTGATCTTTGCCTGCACTTGTCGCATGGTACGTGCAAATCATTTACGCGCGGCTAGGGGGTTGAAAGGGACAACTTTGTATGCTATTCTCTTCTGTAAATCCATAATCTTTTTAAAGTTATGATAATATGCTTGAAATTGCTATAAAACAAGTATGTTTTAATGCAATAAGATATATGAAATGTGAATTAATCATTTGTTTCATCTGTTCTTTATTCCCCCTTAGTTTATGTATATATTTATTTGATGGTTGTGTTTATGTGTTTTACAGTTCTCTGTTAATAGTGTGTGTATAATAATAACAATGTCTTTTAATTTGGTGAATTGCTTATTCAATTTGTGAGTTTCTGTCAGTCGTCTCGTGCGTATTTATGACAACTGTTGATAACAATCTACTAACGCATTCACGCTATTTTAGCCTCACTTTCATCGAATCACGAATATTCATAAAGGATATTATTCAGATTTGAGTTGTGTCTCGTGCGTATTTATGACAACTGTGGATAACAATCTATTAACGCATTCACGCTATTTTAGCCTCACTTTCAACGAATCACGAATATTCATAAAGGATATTATTCAGATTTGAGTTGTGTCTCGTTTGTATTCATGACAACTGTTGATAACAATCTACTAACGCATCCACGCTATTTAACCCTCACTTTCAACGAATCACGAATATTCATAAAGGATATTATTCAGATTTGAGTTGTGTCTCGTGCGTATTTATGACAACTGTTGATAACGATCTACTATCGCATCCACGCTACTTTAGCCTCACTTTCAACGAGACACGAACATTCGTAATGGATATCATTCAGATTTGAGTCATGTCTCGTGCGTGTTTATGACATATGTTGATAACAATCTACTGCTTTGGCCTCACTTTCAAAGAAACACGAATATTCGTTATATTTGGTCTCTGAACAGTATAGGTTCATATCACCCTGTCCACCTGCACATGCTCCGTCTTATTAAAATCTACACAATTGAATAGAAGTTTCTTACAAGCTTTTGCCAGTAATAGTTTAACAGTTTAGAACTTGATCAGTCTCTACGGATGCACAGGCTGATCTAGATTTCTGCCTTTCATCGAAGCCAACTTGTTCTTTTTCGCACGGATGGACTTATTGGAATGTAAGAGTGTTTGAAACCTTTCTGTGGTTAATTCGCGAACATTGCAGTGCCAGATCAAAGTACAGTCCAACCTTTGTTAAAAGACCCCCATGAGAAAAGAAAGAAATGGTATTTGCTCACAGGTGGTCTTTAATTACAAGGTAATTTATGCAGTAAATCAGTAATTGGGAAATTTAAAGTGTTTTCGTTATAGTCCGATAATTGCTAAACAAAGGAGGTCTTAAGCACATGTTTTACTGTATGTTCAATGGCTTGTTTTCCTAGATCACGATTCGAATGCAAGCTAGGTATATCCTGCAGAGGCGTGATCTGACCCGAATCCTTACTGGTTGAAAAGTTCATTAAGTAGATTTTCATGTGGCGTGACCAATTTAAGGTACAAGTTAAGGTCAAGTATTGATAACACGCCAAGTAATCTTACATTTGACACATCACGATCAATATATGAGCCGTCCCACGAGGAAAAACAAGATTGTGGATTCTACGTTAAGAATCGACACGGATCAACCTTAGCTGTCAGGAATCATTACTGTATCAGTCTCGGATTAGCTTGTGCGGACTGAGCAGGCTGATCTGGGTCGATACATTACGAAGAGTCCAAAATGTTGGTTTTCTCGCGGGACGGCTCATATGTAGGTCATGTTGACCGACTGAAGTAGCCAATTCTTTCCGTTTCGTTCACACCGTCCAAATAAATAGGATGGTCCATGTGAAAAGATACACGTTTACACTTGTGCATTGTATAGGTTCAGATCAGCTTCTGTGCAATTTAAGAATAATTTTCACAATTTACAAGGAATTTTAAAGCTATTGCAAGTGATTTCTGTATTATTGACACATTGACCGAACTCTGTGTATACACAAAGACACAAAGTGAAACCAAGCTCTAGCTGCGATCAGACTTTGCTCCGACGC
This sequence comes from Serripes groenlandicus, assembly GCA_031761405.1. Classification (NCBI taxonomy): domain Eukaryota; kingdom Metazoa; phylum Mollusca; class Bivalvia; order Cardiida; family Cardiidae; genus Serripes; species Serripes groenlandicus. The sequence goes on along the minus strand of JASEVX010000006.1, from coordinate 60,579,619 downwards.
GGATTCATTCTATAATCCGACCAATCAGCAGTCAATTTTGAGAATAAATTTGCCTCTGATCAATCCAATACTTGCGCACATATATTTATTGGGGTTTTACGCGGCTTTCAACAATATTTCAGTTATATCACGGCGACAGTTTACTTATTCATGATCCCTGGGTTAACAAACCAGTACTAGGCTAGAAAATGTGCCTTGCCCAAGGGCACTCCACCATGACCGTAGAGCCGTCCAGCGAGGAAACCAACATTATGTGATGTGTCAACCCGGATCAGTCTAGGCGTATGCGCAGGCTGATCTGGGTCGATATATTCCGTCTTAGGGGAATACAGGTATAGAGTAATGATTCCTGAAACAGAAAATCCACAGGAGGCGAAAAGTGTCTGTCCGGGTAAGCCTGCGCGGCATGCCTAGGCTGATCCGGGTCGATACTTTACGCAGAGTCCATAATGTTGGTTTTCCCGCGGGACGGCTCATTTATAGATTTAAAGCCAGGTTGTACCATTTTACATGGACGATCTTTAATGGAAATGAGGGCTGGGAGATAAAAACAAATGTCACACGGTCGTCAGTAAATGTCTCAATTATACCTTATTATTATTGTTCGGTGTTTTACGCCGCTTTCAACACTTGTTCAGTTATATCACGGCGTTTCCTGGGTAAGTTACCAGTAATACTGGTCCATTTATTCTGACACCAGCCAGTCAATCGTTATGCTAACCCCGCAATCCTGAGCGCCAAGGAGGGCAGCCATTACTACCGATTTCAATTAGACATAGATTTATCCGAAAATATAAAAAAAAAAATGCTGGAAAGAGGGAATTTATATATTTGTAAGCATTCTTTTCTTGTAAAATATTTTCAAAAGGAGTAATTGAGCCGTCTCGCGAGAAAACCAACATTATGGCCTCTGCGTAATGTATCGACCCAGATCAGCCTGCGCAGTCCGCGCAGACTGATACGGGCCGACACATTCCGTTTCAGGGGGATAAAGGTATAGAGTAATGATTCCTGAAACAGAAAATCCACAGGAGGTGAAAAGTGTCTAACCGGGTAAGCCTGCGCGGCATGCTTAGGCTGATCCGGGTCGATACTTTACGAAGCGCCCACAATGTTGGTTTTCTCGCGGGACGGCAAAGTTGTCTGTCAAATTGCGTTTGCATGTTGGTAAGGACATTTAAATATAAAACGATCAGAATTTGTTTTTAAAAAGAAGAAGAAGAAGAAAAGAAATGGAAGCCTACTCCACGGCTCGAAGTCGAACTGCCTGCTAGGTAGCGTGGTGTCTTCAGCATTACACTACTCCATCAGCAGACAAAGGTTTAACCGACCGAAAGCTGGCTTGTTAGACGAGGACTATTTTCTTCAGGAGATTTTGACGGTTCAAATCTACAGGCTTACGACGACTATCTTTGGAGTTCGATAACCATAGAAAACTGCTCTTACGATTCATCTTCTACTAATAATGTGTGATATTGCATGTTCGTTAAGTGATGACTTTAGTCAATATTAACCCTTTTCCACCTACAGACACGTTTTACGCATCTGCATCGGACAATTTTTGAATACGTCGGAGAAAAAGAAGAAATTGCTCACCATTTGCTACAATGTTTCCAACCCTTTTCAATAATTTAACTTTCACAAATAGAAATTTTGTAAACTTTTGCATATATGCATTTTCAAAGTCGACTGATGTAGAAATCTCGAATGTGGATGGGAAAGTTTAATATATATTCTGGTGGAACAGAGCCTGTTCGTTTGACTTAGTGGATCGTTGTAGCTGAAGTGCAAGCTAAAGTTGCATTGATCAGACTGTGCCTTAACGCAAGGTTATCCAAGTCATTATTGCGCTAACCCTTTCCCTCATACAGCCGCTTTCTGACGCTTCTGCAGCAGACGGCTTTTTGAAAACATGGCAACAAAAGAAGAAATTACTCAAAACGAGCAATTTCTCCTTTTGTCACCAAGTTTTCAACTCTATTCAATTATTGTACTTTCATTTAAAGGGAGTTTCCAAATAATTTCGGGTATGTTTTCAAAGTCGTATACTGCAGAAGAGTGGGGAGAGAAACTATGAAACACTGATTATAAATATCTCTTTCAAGTTTATCTAGATTTTAAACTTTTCCTAAGGTTATTTTAATTTGGAACGTTCTTAAAGGCTTCGTAGTGTTTTGAGGAATACATAAAGGTCAGTGTTATATTGTGATAAGAGAGAAAAATACGTTAACACAATAGGATTAGTTACAAACCATATACAGCAAAAATGTATTTCATATTTAATATTTATTGGTTTCTATTTCCCAACAATATCAGCTTTGTGTACCAAAACTATATCAACGGATCCTCTGTTAACACCATGATAGCTAACTCCTGTCGGTGAGGCTGGTTTGTTGTCAGAATACGCCCATATCACATGAGTCCTGCCAGGCTGTGAACGAAGATATTACGAAGAGATTTAGAAATATAAATATTTGAGGAAAATCATGCTCCCTTGTAGGAAATATTTCCAAATGGTAGAACACTAGTTGCCCGGATTTTGTTAAATAAATATCACGTCTCAACTTACGTTGCGATACATATTCCAGTAAAGACAGCGCCATAAAGACAACTACAATCACTGAAATTGTAATACAGGGTCTGTGTGATTTGCTGCTAATAACAAGCGCGTGCTGACGAACTCATCCGTTACCCGCGCGTATGCGTTCAAGCAGGAATTGAAATCCCGTATCATAATATCAATGATTAATTTAGTCTTCTAATAAGCAGCGCCAGACAAAAAGGGATGGTGTGTGTACATGTAAACTTAAGCGAGTCTGTACCTCGATACAGGGTAAACTGTTGCTCGTAGATCATGTTGTGTGGAGCACAGGTGCGTGAGAGTAAGGAAACCCATGGTAAATAAACTGACCAACGTGATACAACTTTCCAAAGTTTTGCAAAGTCGTCTACTGTATATTTGTTGCATGTGGGAAAGGGTTGTTCAAAACAGCCTCTTAATGTGATTTCTTATGTTGAAGTTGGCTAATCCTTTACTTACATGTATAGACTGATCGTCATTATCGCCAGTGTCCATTGCACGGACAAATGTAAAGATGAGTTTGTGGTTCATATTGACACCCGATTGAAGAGACCAGTCCTGACTGTTATCCATAGTAGGTGGCATGTGACCGGTGGTATGGTAGTCCTACAAGGAAAACAAAATACAGTGGGAAATACGATATTTGGGAGTTCGGGTGTCCAGCGAAGAACCAGATGAGTCAGCGCCAGCGTGAGATCTGATCAGGATCTTCAATGTTCGACAGGTACAAGTGGGCAGTTGTAGTGTAGGTACAGATTAAATTGCCCATCGACTCTATCTTATCACAATCTAAACATATTTGATAGCATATTCTAACAAGCTGATGTAAGTTTTATAAGAAGTGTTTAGATCTTGATCAGACTCTGCTGATACACACGTTGATCTGTATCGACATTGTTCACTGAAATCAAAGTGTTCCTTTATTCACTGACGTACTCATTAAGTAATTTGATTCGTCCCACGAGAAAACCAACATTGTGAACTCTGCGTAAAGTATCGATCCGGATCAGCCTAAGCATGCCGCGCAGGCTGACCAGGAAAGACACTTTTCGCTTCCATGGATTTTCTGTTTCAGGAATCTTTACTCTATACCTCTATCTCCTGATACGGAATGTGTCGGCCCGGATTAGTCTGTGCGGCATGCTTATGTTGATATGGGTCTATACTTTACGCAGAGTCCACACTATTGGTTTTCTCGCGTTACGGTTAAAATGCCACTCAGGTCATTCACGTGGTCAGTCAATCCTATGGAAGAACGGACTGGCACTATACACAAACACTTACGTTGTTATATTTTTCCTACGATGGTTTGAGATAATGTCTATAACGAAAAGCTGTGACAAAAGAGAATTTACATCTATAACATTCTAAATAGAAGAAGTAACGAAGAAGAAACAGCCTGGAAGTTTCACCAAATGAACAAACTACACGTTTGTCCATCTATGTTATCAAATACATTGAAAGAGCATCAGAAATTGAGATTTCGACTCAGAATGATTTTTAAAATGAAAGGTAAATATGGATCCTGCTGCATATTTTCAATACGAGATACGACCCGATAATTAACACGAGACCAACTTATTTGAGTTAGCGACAATCGTAAAGCATGGCCAACCTCCGTACATTCTGATCAGACCAAGTCACCCAACACCATTGAAGCCTCTAGATCTGAAGAATCCGACAAAACAAGGAAATAATTTCAACGTAAATGCCACCAATTCCCACGTAAAGACACATTTGACGCATCTGCAGCAGACGACGTTTGAAAACATTGCGACAACAACTTTCTCCTCTTGCCACAACGTTTTTAATTCTATTAAATAGCCAAACATTCATTTATAAAAATGTTCAATCTATTTGTCTAGATGTTTTCAAAGTCGTCTGAAGAATTGCTGTATGTGGGAAAGGGTTAACTAAAATAACCGGTTTTTGATCGTGTAACGTGGCCGACGTACGATAGAACTTACGTTAAAAACCGCCTTGTGATGGTCGAGGTATCCTATGACGACATCGCCTGGGAACATGGAACCATTGACGGAAACTCCAAACCCGAACCAGCCCGACGACTGGACCTCCGTTTGGAACTCTATATGAGTGGTATTCACGCTCCAGGATAGTTTATAATCAGCATTCAGCATCTGGGTGTTAGTGTATGCACTCTTCGCAGCTGCCAATACACAAAGGACTCCCAGGAAAATAAAGTGTACTCCAGTCATTGTGTCGAATGAGTGTTGTATTCCAAGAGTAAACCGTTTGGGTCGTGACTTTAACTGAAGATTCACCTTTATAGTGAGTGTCTTATCTTTATCAAGCGGAGAGTGTCAGGTAAGAAAGAGCAATTCAAATACAAATTCAATTTTTATTGCATAATCGGCCCATACATAACTTATATACATTTATACAAATTTTTACAAATTGTGATTGTGAAAGGGATATCACATAATCGAATTAACAATTATACAAACAAACAATCAAGTGCCCTATCAACAGACATATCATTAATATAAAAAAATCGCTTTACATTAATATTGCAATAATCAACGTGTCGCAATAGTTATAAAAGGGCAAAATTTGTCAAACTTTTGTATAATGTAGAACATTTGTCATATCACTAACAATACAAATATCATACCATATAAAAAGAATGAGCTGAATACACATAAGAAAATCATAAATATAGTCCATTGCGATATTCTAATCCCCTTTTGAAGGCATAGAAAAGAAACATTGCCGAATTACGAATAACAAGCTCCTTTTTTGAAGACATTATATCATAGAATGAAATTTCATTTGGATGTTCAACTCATCTCTCATCTATATACTTTTCCAGGATATCGGCATAATAATTGATCCGTCCCGCGAGAAAGCCAACAGTATGGCAGGTACGTAATGTATCGACCCAGATCAGCCTGCGCAGTCCGCGCAGACTGATCCGGGCCGACACATTCCGTCTCAGGGGGATAGAAGTATGGAGTAATGATTCCTGAAACAGAAAATCCATATGAGGCGAAAAGTGTCTGTCCGAGTAGACCTGCGCGGCATGCTTATGCTGATCCGGGTCGATACTTTACGCAGAGTCCACAACGTTGGTTTTCTCGCGAGACGGCTCATATAATCAATTTCATTGATACAGGCGACCGTTTAAACCAGTGCAGTAGACAATTATAAAACTATTTAGGAAAAATAGGGAGATAATTGGTCTTTTACCTTAACTGTATTGATATTGTATTTCAATTCTTTCAAATTTTATATTTTTTTTCCTGGAATGGATTTGAAAACCGACGGGTCTAACAACAATTAATCAGATACATCTTAATTCATATAAAAAAGAAAATGAGCACGAACTGTACATACATGGGGGTTATATAAGTTGTTTTTCGTCGGTATGAGCACTCAAGCAATGAAAACTATAGTGGGACTATGCATATCTTGATGGTAATGTTACTTAACTACGATTTTTGTTGATCAAAATGAGGAGAGAACGATCAATTCATGATTTAAACTCAAGACTGAATCAACGCATTACCAAGCTCAATATGAGGCCAATATATCAACCAAATACGCTTAAACGTTGATGATTTCAGCAGTCCCGCGAAAAAACCAACATTGTGGTCTCTGCGTAAAGTATCGACCCGGATCAGCCTAAACATGCCTTGCAGGCTGATCCGAACAGACACTTTTCGCTTCCTGTGGATTCTTTGTTTCAGGAATCATTACTCTATACCTCTATCTCACAGAGACGGAATGTGTCGGCCCGGATCAGTCTGCACGGACTGCGCAGGCTGATCTGGTTCGATACATAACGCAGATGCCATAATGTTGGTTTTCTCGCGGGCCGGCTCACTTTATGATTTAAAATTGATTAATTGAGGTTACACGCCGTTTACAGTCATATCACGGCGGTCAGTTCACGAAAAGTAATGCACCCATGTGCTCACTGGCTATAGCGCACACGTATTTCACGCAACATAATTTCCAAGCAACTGGCTGCTTTTCCATGTAGACTGTTATCCCATTGGTGGAATATGAATGACATTTGTCAAACTTTGGAAAGAATTGGCCGAGCTGGGCTTCGAACACGCAATCATTGGATTCACAGCCCGTTTCGCTACCAACTGAGCTACCGTGGCTGGACTCATTTAACATGGATACAATGTCCTAATATCAACCGTTCTTGGGTATTCCAACAAAGGGAAATCATTATTGGGGAGGTTATTTCCCCTTGTAATAATCCGACCTTACTAGCGAAGAATTCAGACAATGTACCCATCCATATGTCTCACACAAAGCCTAACTTCCGAACACATTGATTTTAAAACCCTTAGTAATTTACCATCTATACCCGATTTTGTCAGTTTAAACCACAACGCCTTTCTATCAATTAAATCGTACGCCTTTCGAAAATCGATAAAACAGGCAAATAATTTGTCTTTACTATTAAACGGATTTTCTATCAGGCAATTAGGAATGAAGATAGCATCTGTCGTGCTATAACCGGATTTAAATCCAAATTGGGCGTCTGTTAGAATGTCATTTTGCACCGTCCAGTCTTTGAGCCTATTATTAAATACAACAGTGAACAGTTTTGCAAAACAGCTTATCAGTGATATGCCACTGAAATTGTTAGGATCAAATGAGTCGCCTTTCTTGTATATTGGTACTATAAGACCTTTACACCAACTTTTTGGAAATATTCCTGTTTCTAATATATATAGTTAAATAATAGTTCAAAAGAGCTAACTCAGTGTTAAGTCCACACACTCTTTCCGATATTCATATAATATGTTATCATGTGAGCAGGCTTTGTTACTATTTAACTGTTTACATGCACGGCGAATCTCACTTTGAGTAATGTGTTTATCTAATTCTTCAAAGGTGCTATTTATTTGTTGATTATTGAAATATGAAACAAAATCATTGACTTCATCATTCATATTTTGTTCGCCGTGTTCAGATAACAAGTCTTTAAAGTGAGTGAAAAAGGTTTCTGTAGAAACACTTTCCCCCTTACATAAAGAAGATTTCTTATTAAACAGTTTCCAAAACGCTCGAGGGCGACAACGTCACATTTCATTCATTTGTTGGCTAAGTCAGTATTATAATTCAACTTCCTTTTTCTACAATAATATTTATAATCTTTTCGAACTCTAACTAAATCCTGCCGTGCCACGTTTAATCTGGTATTATTGGAAGCCAACAGGCGGCGGCTTCCTGTAGGGATGCTTTTAATTTTCGGTCAAGGAGAATATTTAGACCTGCCAGCGTGACCACATATCTTGATTTCTCTTTGTCTTTTCTAAGTACATTAATTTAAGGTAATGACTTTTGAAACATCCCTTTTACACTCTATATACATGTGTGAGTTTTACAAATTAAAAACAAAAGACAAAGGCCAGTATATTAATTGAATGTATGTACATTTTTATTTAAGCGATATTCATACTGTATCTACTCTAGACAGTCAAATAGAGAACCCTTCTATTGGATTTGTAAATGTAGTCTGGTTCCTTAAAATTACATACTATGATATATTACGCAGTAATTAGACGAAGAAGCCTCGTCCCGTATTCACTAAACTTTTCAATTTAGATATTTGTCTAAATCTAAATCTTAATATTTAGTCCACGTTTTAGATTTAATCCGTATTCATCAACGCGTTTTAAACCGATCTCAATTTGGACTAGTGTGTAAATGTCGTAAGCGGCCACACAGCGACTCTGGTTCCCGAATCAAGTTGAGAGCTAAAATAAAAGACAGTACCATTCATCTATAGTCTATTTATAGATTTTCATTTGTATCGCAATTTCACATACATTTTTCATTTGCTTTGCTTTTAATAATCTGACTTTCATGTTCAGTACATACTGGATTCAAAGTTAACTTTGAGTACAATTGTCATCGCAAAATGCAGACATGAAAAGATTTAAACCACAGAAATATCTGTTTCAAGATCAATTTCGTTCTTGTTCGCTGTTTCATGAATATCGTGGTAAACACGATATCGGTGTATTTTGCCTAGCCAACAACATGTTTTATCACGGATGCGATGTGAACATCCAGAATACTTAAATGAAATGAAATCTTCTGGTTCTTACAAACAAAGTGTGATCGGATTAACTGAACTGTATTTAACTTATCACTGTAAATGTAGACAGCATTTCAACTCTTATATCAACTGGTAAATTTACAGTTTGAGAAATAAATTCAAGTAAATTTTCAAGCACTAAAAAATTGAAACTAGTTCCTATGTTAAGCCTTTCCCTTATACGTAGCACATTAAGTAACGATTGGAATATTTTGCTAAATGAAGGTATAATTTATGGACATAAACTAGAAAACATTGTAGCAAAAGGATAAATTCCTCGTGATCAATTTCTCTTTTTGTCACAATGTTTTCAAAAGTCGCTGCAGCTATTGTCAGTCTTTCGGATTACGTGTACATAGAAATACGTTTACTTGATTTTCTGAATGCTAATCACGACACGAGTTCACATCAGTTTCGTCAACTCGAGATTGTGCGTTTGTAATCCGACAGCTTTGATTTTCAATTGCTCAATTTGCCACAATAATTTCAACTCTTTTCTTACTATCATTTATAGAGATTTTCTATGTTTTGTACTTGATGATTTTAAAGTCTGTCAGAGTAAACATCATTGAAATCATTGTGGCAAAAGGAGAAATTGCTCATAATGAGCAATATCTGCATTTGCCACAATAATTCAACACTTTTCAATTATCATACGATCATTTATAGATATATTTTTTTTACTTGATAATTTCAAAGTCGTCTACTGCAGATTTGTTTTATGTGGGAAACCCTTATCCATTATCATGACTTACCGATACAAACGAAAAACAGATTTTCTGTGTGTCAGCATTATTTGATAAAAAATTATCATAATAGGGCGTGTGTTCAATACAAATAGTTGATTGTTTTTGGTACTAATTTAAATTTATCATAACCAATTGTCCATTTATCTTTAGTATTATATGTCACTTTTTATGATCAGCTTAACTCTAAATTATCTCATTCACTTAAAACACAGACCCTGCCAGATTAAATATCCTACATGAAGCTTATATCTTCAATAATCGATATCAGCATTACTGACTACAGATTAAATTGTTCTAATGTTTGTGGATTTAAATGATCTTTTTTCTTATTTCTTCATGCGAAACGAAATATTGCGGCTTCTCTTTGATGCTTTGCATCAAACATCCGTCTTGTTGAATTATTTTAGTGATGATCTAAAGCTATCCCGCTTAATCTTGCAAATATTGTCAAACCAAGGCTGATTAGTTCCTTTATCTGAAAATTGACTGTTAATGAAGGTATGGTTGATCGGTAGTGAATTAATTTTGTCATCTAAATTAGCTGTACCTAACACCATTATTGCATCGCAGAGGCAGATCGTAATGCAATTGAAGAGTTTTCTACGTTAACTGACGGTTTTTAAGGATTTAAAAATGCGTTTATGAATTAGTGAGAAGGACGCTCCCGTTTCGATAAGAAATATCAAAGGAATATTACCTATCTTGAAAACACATGAATTTGGTATTTCTTTGTTATCTAAATGAGAATTAAATGCATTATTTCCTAATTTTCTTGTGTCTGAGGCTCCGAGACAAACACGAGGTTTCCGATATTTTGGAACAACAGGTTGTAAAGGGTTTAACCGTAAATATTCGACAGATCTTGCATGTATATGACCGACACGCCCCCAAAAACAATACTGAATTTGTGTATTTTGTCTTTTATAGTTTAAATTAGTATGTTGCCTATCAAATTCGTACTTGACTGAATTAATTTGTCCACGTCTTTTCCTACAATGATTATATTCATGTCCTGAAATCTTACAAAAAGTGCAAAAACTTCCGCGGCTTAAATGGTCTATTTCCACATTTTCATGTTCATTATTAGAATTACACGAATATATATCCCCACCGAAAACTTGTATATCATTTAACAAATCATTTAAACTATAATTTGTTAGTTGTTCTGTTGAATAGAAAATGCCAACTCTCCATCTGCCATATGTCAGTCTGAAACAAATCTTCAAAGTATAATCAAAGTACTGAAAGTACTCGTAACGAATTATTTTGAACATGTATTGTAAAATCTAATTTATGAATGCAATTGATCATGCTATTGCACAATTTAGTCTATTTTGTTATTATTAATATTTTTGTCCAGAGATTATTTTTATCAGTTGACAGTTTTAGTAAATGAAGCATTTCAACGGCGATGCGAGCGTTTAACATACACACTAACTCTTTCACTGAGCTCTGCGTAAAGTCTGTCAAAACACCCATGGCATATTTGTGAGATTTACATTGTTAGTTGACTTGTTTTCGTCACCAGGGGCGGATCCAGGATTTCGGCTTATATTATAACTATGTTTCATGTGAGTGAATTAATTATTATAAATATATAATGTTTAACAAATCGCATAAAATAAGAATTAAAAAAAAAAAAAAAGAAGAGTTCCTATTGGGACTCGAACTCGCGTCCATAAGTAGTCCATACCTAGTAGTTCTACACGCTCTCCATTATACCACGGTACTTTGATACAACGTTTGAGCGTTACTTTCGTATATATATTAAGCTAACTGAATGCGCGCGTATGTAAACCATGATCTATAATTAGAAAGCCCCTTTGATCATCGTTATCATGTTGGAAAAAGGAGAAACAACGGCGATGCGAGCGTTTAAAATGCATACTGACTATTTCACTGAGCTCTGCGTAGTGGCATATTTGTGAGATTAACATTGTTCTATACAGCGTGGGGTCGACTTCTAATGAATGGGCATACGACTAAAATTCATACTCGTGCCTTATACGTACCTGCCGACAAATGAAATATATATGCGCGTACTGTTAATTTGATATTTTCTAAAAAATTGATTATCTATGATGATTCGATAGTATAATTATGACTTCACTGTATTGAAATAACACGTAGAAGTCATTTTAATATCGAAAAAATACTAGGACTATTTAGGTGAAGCTAAGGCATAGCCGTATAAGCTGAAGTGTAGTTTAACCGTGACTTCCGGGAGCGTTTTCGAAATCGTAAACTGAATTATTTTTTGAGAAAAAATAATGCGTTAAAAATGATTCAATCACCCGTGCCTTCATAATGTATAGTTAGTACTTCTCCAGGTCCTAGGTCCTCGGCGTCAAATACGGGGTTATGTAACAAAGTAACAACTCATTATACCTATAAACTTGTTTATTACGAGATGCACATGTCCCAAACCGACCACTCTCTGTTCTTAGGGAAGTTAGTCCATTAATTATTGGTCAGATGGCCAACTTTATGGACAGGTTAATTGCGCCTGTCAAAATGTACAGTGCAGTTAGAGAAAGCTAACCGTGTCACAGAGAAAGCTGATTGATTACATCTTTACAAGGTTCAGATCAGCTTCTGTGCAATTTAAGAATAATCTACACAATTTACAAGAAATTTTAAAACAGATTTTGCAAGTGATTTAAGTTTTATTGACACCTTGACCGAACTGTGTGGATACACATACTGATCATTATCTTCACTGTTCGCAAAGCTCAGACACAAAGTGAAACCAAGCTCTAGCTGCGATCAGACTTTGCTCAGACGCGGATTTATTCTATAATCCGACCAATCAGAAGTCAATTTTGAGAATAAATTTGCTTCTGATCAATCCGATACTTGAGCACATAGAGTGCGTTAGAGCCGTCTCGCGGGAAAACCAACATTGGCTTCTGCGTAATGTATCGACCCAGATCAGCCTGCAAAGTTCGTGCAGATTGATCCGAACCGACACATTCCGTTTCATAAGATAGAGGTATAGAGTAAGGATTCCTGATACAGAAAATCCACAGGAGGTGAAAAGTGTCTATCCGGGTAAGCCTGCCTGGCATGCTTTGGTTGATCTGGGTCGATACTTAACGAAGCGCCCACAATGTTGGTTTCCTCGCGGGACGGCATAGTTGTCTGTCAAATTGCGTTTGCATGTTGGTAAGGACATTTAAATATAAAACGATCAGAATTTGTTTTTAAAAAGAAGAAGAAGAAGAAAATAATTGGAAGCCTACTCCACGTCTCGAAGTCGCTTGGTAGCTTGGTGTCTTCAGTATTACACTACTCCAACTTTATATTGTATTTTTGGTCTGTATAAAGTAATCGAATAATACAGTTTCGAGTGTATTCGAGTCTAATACACACTTCAGACGTGGTCAACCCATGAGTTCATTAGAAGGCGTAGGAATACATTTTTATAAATTTAGAAATTGCAATATATTATCAGGAAATTTCTCGTCCGTTATTTCTATGATGTAAGTAATGTTACTTCAATTCCAGCAGACAAAGGATTAACCGCATGATAGTCTAGCTTGTTAGACGAGGACTATTTTCTTCAGGAGAGTTTGACGGTTCAAATCTACAATACAATACAATACAATCAATACAATTTCTTTATTGCCCCCTTTCTAGGAGATATTGTAAGTACATGTACAATTTTTCACGATTAACAGAAATACAAACAAACAACAATACAGGTTAAAGATTATCCATAGTTGGATTTGTGAAGGAGAAGAAAAAGAAAAACAGCAAAACAAAAATGACAAAAAAAAACCTAAGAAAATAATGTATATCAATGTATATACACGCATGACTGATCGTCATTTACATACTATGTATAAAGCATGTATGCAGTTTTGCAGAGAATAAATATATAGTGCTCGTTTGGTGCTGGCACATACCAGTGCTTCAATATATCGCTTTTAACCAGAGTAATACATTTGAAGACACCGGTATATGTATCTAAAATTACAATCTAGCAGCTGTAGGTTATCCAGCTCGTCAAGGTATGGGAATATTGGCGCGCCTAATATACGTAGCGTAAATATTAAGCTATCCTGTTCAAAGAGGTCATCGGCAAATGTAGTTCCATATTTGGATGATAATTCCAATTTTAAGTGCGATTTCGCTTCTTCTATTAGAGAACACTCAGATAGAATGTGGCCCAGCTCTTCCTGAAATGTTTTGCCGCATTCAGTACAGACTGTATTACATGTTAAGACGGGACGTGACCATATTTTAGCTATTGTATTCATGGTTGATCTGAATGAGCTAGATTTGGATACCCTGTATATTATGCAAGGATGGATATACGGATGCAAAAGGCGAAAGAAGGCACAATCTGGGTTGTTTGACAAACGATCATCCCACATTAGCTGTTCTCGTACACGAACTGCATTACGGACAGTATTCTTCCATGAATATTTAGAGGGCAGTGAGTTATCACAAAAGAAGTTATTTAGAATAGGCTGCAAGTTGTACTTAATAACTGTACGGCATATGTCAGGGATAAATCCAAGAGTGACGGAATTTTTGTCTGAGAGGTACATGAAATATTTTATAATGAATATTTCATTTGTAATGCAAGCCTCTGGTAAACACAATATTTGTGTAAAAACATTAATTTTCTTGTCTTTATAAGACTGCTTATTCTAAATAGACCTAGCACAGACTCTGCAATATCCGATCTACTTCTTTTTGCAAATCCCTGTAATTTCTTTGCAACAAAATGTTGGAATATTACGATCTGTTTTAAGTCGGTGGTCGTCATATTGTTCCAAAGGTCTGATCCATATAGGAGGATGGGTAGTATAATTTTGCAATAAAGGTTTGCTGAAACAATTCGATTTACTCCCTGTGGATTAACCCCCTGACCAACCATCGAAAAGAGAGCGTTACGAGACTTTTGAATGCGTTCCTTTAAACGATTACCTAGTTTCAGGTTCGAATCATGGATGATGCCTAAATGTGTCATCGATTTATCTTGTTGCCCATACAGGATTCCAACCCTTGGCTCATAACGCTTCTTGCTGAACACAATGACTCTTGATATTTTAACATTTACCTCTATTCGCCATGATTGACAATACCGTTACACCATATCAATCATGTTTTGTAAATTTGATGGGGATATGGCTAACAGCGCTATGTCATCGGCAAAGGATGGATTACTAACCGGCGTAGATATGATTTTAGTACCTAAGTTACAGTCCTGGAGATCCGTTATCAACTCATTTATATATACTAGATACAGGAACGTGGACATAACTCCTCCCTGACGTACTCCACGTACAATTTTGAATGATTTAGACGTTTGTTTAGCGTACCGTACGACGCACTGTAAATCAGTGTATGAAGCTTGAACAATCCTCAAAAGTTTGCCCACGAGGCCCATACGACCAAGTTTAAGAAATAACGACGTGTGTCTTACAGTATCAAAGGCGCCCTTTTGATCGAGACTTGCGACGTAAACGTCACTCTGACGTTCGACGTTATAGAACACAGCTTCTTGGACGTTAAAGGCAGTGGTTATGCAGCTTATTGCTTCTGGAAGCCGTGTTGCTGAGGACATGGAAATTGAATCTTAGAACATGATATATATGCATTTATTCGATTAAGAAGCAATTTCTCGAATATTTTACTGAAGCATGGTATTAACGATACGGGACGATAACTAGCTGGGTCGGATTTACTTTTGCCTTTACCTTTGTAAATTGGTATTAGCATACTTGTTTGCCACATCTTTGGTACTTTTTCGAATATAAGTATAGTATTAAAGAGATGGGCTAGAGCTTTTGTTAGTGGTTTACCAGCATGTATAACATGCTCGTTAAGAATTGCATCGATCCCAGGCGATTTGAGATTCGAAAGTGTTTTGAGAACGCATTCGATTTCAATCTTTTCGAATTCACGTGTAATTGTTTTCAGGATATTACTTTCACTTGCTTTGACATAATGACTTAGTTCCTTTCTCAGATGTGTGTTAAGGGTGTCGTCATTGCATAAATTATCAAAAACGTGAGTAAAATGTTCCCGAAAGCCGTTAGAAACATCGCCCGCTCCGAAGGTACTTTCTCCGACAACTATTTTCGAACAAGTATCGAAGTTCTTTCCACTTTGCTGACGAAGCTGCTTCCAAAATGACCTATAGTCTAATTCCGCGGCTTTATTGAGTTGGTCATGAACTGACCCCGCGGGGGGGGGGGGGGGGGGGGGGGGGGGGGGGGTTTGGTTGAAAGACTATGAAACACTGATTATAAATTTTGAAACACTGATTATAATTATCTCTTTCAAGTTTATCTAGATTTTAAACTTTTCCTAAGGTTATTTTAATTTGGAACATTCTTAAAGGCTTCGTAGTGTTTTGAGGAATACATAAAGATCAGTGTTATATTGTGATAAGTGAGAAACATACGTTAACACAATAGGATAAGTTACAAACACACATAACCATATACAGCAAAAATGTATTCATATTTAATATTTATTGGTTTCTATTTCCCTACAATATCAGCTTTGTGTACCAAATCTATATCAACGGATCCTCTGTTAACACCATGATAGCTAACTCCTGTCGGTGAGGCTGGTTTGTTGTCAGAATACGCCCATATCACATGAGTCCTGCCAGGCTGTGAACGAAGTTATTACGAAGATATTTAGAAATATAAATATTTGAGGAAAATCATGCTCCCTTGTAGGAAATGTTTCCAAAGGGTAAAACACTAGTTACCCGGATTTTGTTAAATAAATATCACGTCTCAACTTACGTTGCGATACATATTCCAGTAAAGACAGCGCCATAAAGACAACTACAATCACTGAAATTGTAATACAGGGTCTGTGTGATTTGCCGCTAATAACAAGCGCGTGCTGACGAACTCATCCGTTACCCGCGCGTATGCATTCAAGCAGGATTGAAATCTCGCATCAAAATATCAATGGTTAATTTACTCTTCCAATAAGCAGCGCCAGACGAAAAGGAATGGTGTGTGTACAGTACATGTAAACTTAAGCGAGTTTGTACCTCGATACAGGGTAAACTGTTGCTCGTAGATCATGTTGTGTGGAGCACAGGTGCGTGAGAGTAAGGAAACCCATGGTAAATAAACTGGCCAACGTGATATAACTAGCTAAATACTGTCGAAAACGTCGTCCTACTAAAATGAATCAATGAAGATGACATTGCTGTACTACTAAAGCCCTCTCTATTAGCCTAGATATGTTATATGGCTTAAGAGATCCATTTCTTTTATCAAAGGTTGTGGTGAAGCATCACTCGTTTCACTCATATGTGTACATGTAATATGTGCAACCTATTTAAGAACAAATCGTTAACTGTTTGAAACAGAAAATAATACAACATATAATGACCATAAGTATCGACGATTTTAAATATGTTTGACAAGGGTCCAATTCCACCAACATTACTTAGCGTTAAACTCAAGTACTTAAAAGCATATTTCATCATTTTTGCCTGTAGCAGATGACTTTTGAAAATACTTCGACATAATGATAAATTGCCCATAAGGAGCAGCTTTTCTTTGGTTGGAGTTGGCTAATCCTTTACTTACAAGTATAGACTGATCGTCAGCATCGCCGGTGACCATTGCACGGACAAATGTAAAGATGAGTTTGTGGTTCATATTGACACCCGATTGAAGAGACCAGTCCTGACTGTTGTCCAGAGTAGGTCGTATGTAACCGGTGGTATGGTAGTCCTACAAGGAAAACAAAATGCAGTGGGAAAACCGATATTCGGGAGTTTGGGTGTCCAGCGAAGAACCAGATGAGTCCGCGCCAGCGTGAGATCTGATCAGGATCTTCAATGTTCGACAGGTACAAGTGGGCAGTTCATTACTGTAGGTACAGATTGAATTGCCCATCGACTCTATCTTATCACAATCTAAACAGATTTGATAGAATATTCTAACAAGCTGATGTAAGTTTTATAAGAAGCGTGTAGATCTTGATCAGACTGTGCTGAAAACACACGTTGATCTGGATCGATCTGTATCGACATTGTTCACTGAAGTCAAAGTGTTCCTTTCTGCACTGACGTACTCATTAGATAATTTTAACCGTCCCACGAGAAAATCAACATTGTGGACTCTGCGTAAAGTATCGATCCGGATCAGCCTAAGCATGCCGCGCAGGCTGACCCGGACAGACACTTTTCGCCTCCTGTGGATTTTCTGTTTCAGGAATCTTTACTCTATACCTCTATCTCCTGAGACGGAATGTGTCGGCCCGGATTAGTCTGTGCGGCATGCTTATGTTGATATGGGTCTATACTTTTCGCAGAGTCCACACTATTGGTTTTCTCGCGTTACGGTTAAAATGCCACTCAGGTCATTCACGTAGTCAGTCAATCCTAGGGAAGAACGGACTGGCACTATACACAAACACTTACGTTGTTATATTTTTTCCTACGATGGTTTGAGATAATGTCTATAACGAAAAGCTGTGAAAAAGGAGAACTTACATCTATAACATTCTAAATAGAAGAATTAACGAAGAAGAAACAGCCTGACAGTGTCACCAAATGTACAAACTACACGTGTGTCCATCTATGTTATCAAATACATTGAAAGAGCATCAGAAATTGAGATTTCGACTCAGAATTATTTTTAAAATGAAATGTAAATATGGATCCTGCTGCATATTTTCAATACGATATACGACCCGATAATTAACACGAGACCAACTTATTTGAGTTAGCGACAATCGTAAAGCATGGCCAACCTCCGTACATTCTGACCAGACCAAGTCACACAAACACCATTGAAGCCCCTAGATCTGAAGAATCCGACAAAACAAGGAAATAATTTCAACGTAAATGCCACCAATTCCCACGTAAAGACACATTTGACGCATCTGCAGCAGACGACGTTTGAAAACATTACGACAACAACTTTCTCCTCTTGCCACAACGTTTTTAATTCTATTAAATAGCCAAACATTCAATTCTAAAGAATTTCAATCTATTTGTCTTGATGTTTTCAAAGTCGTCTGAAGAATTGCTGTATGTGGGAAAGGGTTAAATAAAAACAACCGGTCTGTGTTCGTGTAACGTGGCCGACGTACGATAGAACTTACGTTAAAAACTGCCTTGTGATGGTCGAGGTATCCTATGACGACATCGCCCGGGAACATGGAACCATGGACGGAAACTCCAAACCCGAACCAGCCCGACGCCTGGACCTCCGTTTGGAACTCTATATGAGTGGTATTCACGCTCCAGGATAGTTTATAATTAGCATTCAACATCTGGGTGTTGGTGTATGCACTCACCGCACCTGCCAATACACAAAGGACTCCCAGGAAAATAAAGTGTACTCCGGTCATTGCGTCGAATGCGTGTTGTATTCCAAGAGTAAACCGTTTAGATCGTGATTTTAACTGACGATTCACCTTTATAGTGAGTATCTTATCTTTATCAAGCGGGGAGAGTCAAGTAAGAAAGAGCAATTTAAATACAAAATCACTTATTGCATAATCGGCTCATACATAACTTATATACATTTATACATTTTACAAATTGTGATTGTTAAAGGGATATCACAAAATCGAATTAACAATTATACAAATTTAAAATCAAGTGCCCTATCAACAGACATATCATTAATATAAAAAAAAATTACATTAATATTGCAATAATCAAACATGTCGCAATAGTTATAAAAGGCAACATTTGTCAAACTTTAGTATATAGTAGAACATTTGTCATATAACTAACATACGATAATCATACAATACAAATATCATACCATATAAAAAACATGAGCTGAATCCACATAAGAAAATCATAATTCAAGTCCATTGCGATTTTTGAATCTCCTTTTGATGGCATAGAAAAGAAACATTGCCGAATTACGAATAACAAGCTCCTTTTTTGAAGACAATATATCATTGAATGAAATTTCATTTGGTTGTTTTACTGATCTCTCATCTATATACTAATATTTATTTTCGCTTTTTCTTTTAAAGTTAGTTATTATATCTCATTATAGGTATATTAAAAGTAATTTTAAATATAAATATATTAATTAAACAACGTTTTAACCGTCCTTGTCATACAACAGCCGTCCTTGTAGTCCTTGTACTCCTTGCAGTATTTAGTAGACCGATAGCGCACATGTATGTCACGCAACATAATTTCCAAGAAACTGGCTGCTTTTCCATGTAGACTGTTAACCCATTGGTGGAATATGAATGGCATTTGTCAAACTTCGGAAAGAATTGGCCGAGTTGGGCTTCGAACACGCAATCATTGGATTCACAGCCCGTTTCGCTACCAACTGAGCTACCGTGGCTGGACAAACGTAAATAAGCCTATTCACTGTAGCAGTATTCACCCTGTAGGATAACCTCGGATAAAGTAGTCGGCTCAATTTTGATTTCGTTGAATAAACCAAACACCACATAGACACAGGTGCCAGTCTCGTTTAAAATCTAAAAATAGCATTTGACTATATATTGTCAGATTTTAAACGAGACTGGCACCTGTGAATATAGGGTGTAAACATTTATATTCCAAGTCATAACACAATCTTTAAAATAGTTGTAATGCCATACACACTACGGGGTGAAATCCACCGTACTGTTATTGTTCCATTTGTCCAACAACAAAACCTAAGTAATGCTTGTCTACATATCGGTTGGCGAGACTTCTTCTAGCCTGACAATGACATCACACTACTGGATTGCCTGCCATACAGAACAGATTTGTCACCAGTAAAATGGTTATGGAATGAACTGGACAGGACAGTAAGGTGACGTCGAAATCTCTTTTGCTACTAGCAGCTGAAAAGTAGCGTTGTTGGAGGTATGAGCTAACATTGAGGGACATTAGTGATAATTTATATTATCTCCCTTGTCAGATAAAGACCAAGGAAGACCAAATAGTTGGTAGGTCCTTTAAGTTGGAATCCTTTGTCTTTATCGCTATTTCGCAATGAGATATTGCAATTACTCTGTACACATTAATCATAAATGTGTTAATTAAAGTGATGATTCAAAAGAGAAAATTTACATAGCAGTGTTTAAAGAAAACAAATGTGGAATTACTAATCAATCTAATAGCAGTTGGCCAAGAAAATGCAATTATAAGTGCACCATCCAGTGCAAAGAAACCAATGATAAAAACAGAGGAAACCAAATGATAGGACCTAGCTAGATGGAGAGTATTAAAGGGAGATAACTGACCGATGTCTCCAATTCAATAAGAATAATGAAATCACAAAATAAACTCAATGCACAGAATAATATAAGTTGCAACAGCGACGTATGAATGACATTCCAATGATTGAGGAATGCTCAACTTGCGCTTTTGTTATTTAAGAACCTTTGTTATATAGCTATCGACAATGTTGGCAATAATTATTAAAGAAAAGTTCTATAAGACGTATTCAGACCATATACGCATCGTTATAGATAATAAACACGAACATAATTAATATCATGTACCAGAAAACATCTATCCATCAGTATACATGTATATTCATATCTACTAGAACCTCTTATATTGGAACATCTCCAGGGGTGCAGCTTTGCAATAATCAATGTGTAGGCGTCTCGTGAGAAAATCGACATTGTGGACTCTGCGTAAAGTATCGACCCGGATCAGCCTAAGCATGCCGCACAGGCCTACCCGGAAAGACACTTTTCGCCTCCTGTGGATTTTCTGTTTCAGGAATAACTACTCTATACATCTATCCTTCTAAGACAGAATGTGTCGGCCGGATCAGTCTGCGCGGATAGCGCAGTCTGATCTGGTCGATACATTACGAAGATGTCTATCGCCGCAGCTGCATTTTGGGTCATTTTGAGAAAAAATGTGTAGGCACGTGCCTACAGTGCCTAAAGGGAGCTACGACCCAGATCTCGAGATAAGTGTACACTAGTTCACACAGTCTACTTTACTACTGTGAACGTCATGTAACTAATCAGGACATAATTGTACTGACGTCTTAGCGTAACCACGCATTCTTATCACGCACCTGTTATACAATCCACCGTTTCTCACATACAACAGTGTTGAAACAACAATTTTGAACGCATCTAAGCAAAACTATGGAAATCTCCACGAAAAGAAATTATAATCATTAAATAGAATTGAAAACATTACGTTAAACTGCGTCTGCAAGTGTGAAAAGAAATTCTTTCATATTTATAAGTGGTCTTTGCTGAGAACAAAACGTTGACTAGCAAGCAATGTACACGCTGATCTTGGTCTACATTGGTCGTAAATGCTGATTAAAGATAAGCACAGAGAAAGACACTTGCTGGTTAAAGTCGTTTATACAAGTTTTAAAGGGAAATCGATAGTCTGATATTTTGAAAGTCTGATACTTGGAACGATTTAGATGATATCGCATATTCTGTGGTATTAATCTAGAAGCTCCAGGAACATTCAATCACCAGGGTCACACACATAGAAGACCATGTTTAGTTTGCGCAAATATGTGGCCTGATCAGGGGCGTAGCTTGGCAATAATCAATGTGTAGACCGTCTCGCGAGAAAATCAACATTTTTGACTCTGCTTAAAGTATCGACCCGGACCAATGTTACCCTTTCACAGGCGTACGCGGGTAGACACTTTTCGCCTCATGTGGATTTTCTGTTTCAGGAATCACTTCTCTATACATATATCCCCCTAAGACGGAATGTGTCGGCCGGATCAGTCTGCGCGGACAGCGCAGGCTGATCTGGTCGATACATTACGCAGATGTTTATCGCCGCAGCTGCATTTTTGGGCATTTTGAGAATAAATGTGTAGGCACGTGCCTACAGTGCCTAAAGGGAGCTACGCCCCTGGCCTGATCTAAGTCAAATGTGGTCGTAAATTCCCAATTGTCAGTTACCATGTGGTTCGGTTTACTTACGACACATGTTTGAGCCAAGTCATGAATGAAGACCTACCTTTATGCCTTTGTGATCAGCAAAGTTTGGATCGCCATGCGCCCCCGCGCAGCTTGAATAACACCTTCACTGTTTCTCAATTTGTCTTACTAGTATAATTTTATGCCTCTGTTAAACTAAAATTGGATTGTAGAACATACTGCAATTTGTTTATAATTGGCATTAATTGCAAAACCTACGAAGGCAGGTTTTCGTGCTGCGGTGCCTCGATTATCTATCTTAAGGAGTGTTCTAGATTTTAGCCGAACCTGGCTGTCGTGGTCTCATTGACACCCCGTATCGGGATCATAGAAATGGTAATTGGCGTACACAAACACTTGGGGTTACAGTTATTTGTGTAGTCAGAATATGAGCCGTTCCACTATAAATCCAACACTATGGCCTCTGCGCAGGCTAATCCGGACCGACACATTCCTTTACTTTATAAATGAGCCTTTACGTAGAGTCCACAATGTAGGTCTTTTCGCAGGACGGCTAAATATATCTTTTTGACTAATCTTCCTGTAGAAGGACAGTGAAGGCTATGTCGAGACTATTCGCGGATGCATTACGACCGAAACTCCCTAGACGCGGATCATTTGAGCCGTTCCTCGAGAAAACCAACATTGTGGACTCTGCGTAAATCATCGATCCGGATCAGCCTAAGCATGCCGCGCAGGCTTACCCGGAAAAGACAATTTTCGCCTCATGTGGATTTTCTGTATTAGGAATCACTACTTTATACCTTTATCCACATGAGAAGGAAGGTTTTGGCCCGGATTAAGCTGCGCGGATTGCACAGGCTGATCTGGGTCGATTTATTTCGCGGATCCAAAATGTTGCTTTTCTCTTGGGACGGCTCATTTATAAAGTCGTACATTCGGAAAGATTACATCAGAAACGTACACTGCTTATCTATTGCGTTTTCGTGTCTTATCTTCACGACGAAACATACGATGATTCCTCTCACGATAATATATTGTGGAACAAACATAATATAAAATATTGACCCCTCCAAATTCGAACTCATGCAACATGCCTGATGTTGTTGTTCATTGTGTCAATGTTTATTTTGTTAATGTCCGACTTCTCTGAGATCATTTCTCCGCCAGGTCGTCTTCCCATCTTCCTGACTTTATTGTTATTAACAAGTGAGCCAGTGGTTAACCCTTTCCCTCATATAGACGCTTTCTGACGCCTCTGCAGCAGACGGCTTTTTGAAAACATAGTGACAAAAGAAGAAATTGCACAAAACGTGCAATTTCTCCTTTTGCCACAATGTTTTCCACTTTTTGTCATAGGTTATCCATTCAATTATGGAGATTTTCTACTTTTTGACAAAATACGTTCAAAGTCGTCTGCTGCAGAATTGTTGTATGAGGGAAAGGGTTGAACAGTATTAGTCCAACTGCAAAGTCTTTTCAGAATCTACACAAGAGAACCAAATCTTCTTACAATAATGTATGGAATAATGTGAATGATGAAGCTCTTGCTTGATACTACTGTGTGGATGCATATGTTCATCTGGATCTATACTGTTTCACGAACATCAATGACCGCGATCTGTCGCACCCTAGGCGGACGCGGTCTTGTGAATGTTAACTAGATCCTTAACCTACTTGCAGACGAAGTAAATGACTTTCGAAATCATTGTGGCAAAATCCGAAATTGCTCATAATAAACATTTCGCATTTTGCCACATTTCAACTCCATGCAATAATATAACTTTCATTTAAAAAGGGGTGCCATATATTTGCATTGTTTTTTCTCGCACCCTTTTTCAAGAGATACATTATTTATTCTTATTTTTCACAAACACAACAATCAACCATTTCGGAATAAACATTTCGTCTTTACTTTATTTATTTTCTGAAATTTTCGCGTTTATTATATTTTTTATTTCATTTAGTCAAAGCTTATATCATGTTATCAATGTACATAAACTGGAACAAAATTGCATGTATGCAAACTATTATAAAAGGGGATGGCCTTATCTAAGTTGAGAGAACATGAGGCCAATCCTTTTTGCCTATATATTCTATTACTATTGTACTACTGTATGTTTGTAATTTGTACATGTATATTGGGAAAACAATTTCCTCAGTTTCTTTCAAAGTCGTCTGCGGCAGATATGTTGAAAGTCGGAAATGGTTTAAACGTATAATTTATAAAGTGTTTGTTTGAAAAGATCTAGATTCCCAAGATATTTGGTACGTCTGGTGCATTTAAAAAAAATGAACTAGAAGATAAAATAGAACATGGTCTGATAAGAGATACATTTTGCACACGTATCTGATTAGGTTATCAACACTTTTTGGGTATTACTTGTTCATTCCAATCTTTCTGATTTGTTTGTCAGATTCGATATTCATACATGGATATTGCCCTTAACTCTTTCAGCGCCAAAGGCAATTTTGAGGTTTTTGCAAACAATGCAGATTCAGGCGAGACAGCTCGTAACGAGCTGTCTCACCTGAAATCAGCATTGTTTGTCTTTTAGTTATAAAAATAATCCAAAAGTCTTATTTCTAGCGAAATGGAAACGCCCGATTTTGAACATGGAAGAGTCTACTTTAAACAATTCGGCGCTGAAAGAGTTAAACATTCATAATAATTATTATTGTGCATGTTATACGCGTTGTCGAGATATATGGGAAAGAATTGGTTGGGGTAATTCACAGTGAACCATAGAGTTTGAACTTTATAAATGTTTATATTAGCAACTAAGTCGTGATGCAAACTCCGAACCCTTGATTGCCAAACATACCACTGAGAGAAGCCATTTTAAAGGCTTGGTATGATTCGATTATAGATTGCGCCGCATGGTCAAAGGAAAGGTCTTCATTTTCCATAGGCGACCATTATAGCTTTATGGGTTATGCTTCTTTAATATCAAATGAATGAACACATATACGTGTATCAAATTACAGTTCATTCTACCAAAATATCAAAAAAGAAATCACATGTTTATCGACCGTCGATAGAGTCAAATCAAATGTCACCCTAATCCCGCACTGAAATTTACTTTCAGTTTCAGAAAATACAGCATGTTCTTAAAATGGCTCTTTAACCTGTCAACATAGCTAATAAGCAAGCCCTGCGTTGATTATAAATCATTCACAGGTTATTCAACTTAATAAACAACACTTTCAACTTACAACATAATCATTATTGACCAATGGGAGACAACTTCAATCACATATATTCATCTGAAATTCCGTGCCCAGCAAGTCAATCGGATTTACTTCCCTTTAACCATGCGTTCAGATATACCTAACAGAGTTGTCAATCACTAGTTGTTGGATAAGTAAACTAACGATAACTGCTATCAGAACGAACAATATATGTGCCGTTTTATGAGTGTTTGTATGATGTTTAACACCACTTTTAACAGTAATTCAGTCATATCACAGCGTTTTCTGGGAGAGTTACCAGTACTTCTGGTTAGTTTACCCCTTCATCAGCGCCTGAGTCGTCATGCTTTCCCCGTGACCCAGAGCGTCAATGAGGGAAGCCAATACATGTTACTACAATGGCGTCGGTTTTGAGTCATTTCAGGAAATGGCTTAAGTGGGTTTTTTAAGTGGATGTTTACGTTATCACCGAATATTACGTCATCATTGGAAACGGACACACCTGATTTGAAGAGTACGGCTAATGAGTCAGTCATCACGCGCCCGTGAGTCATGCATATATTTATAACGCTATGGTATAAACAATAATTGCGAACACAGTATTTTCAAAAATGGGTGGAGTATCGTTTATGGATGGTGATATTACGGATATTCGTAACGTACACGCCATAGTACACCAAGTTAATTGTCTCACAGTTAAGTCGCACGGGCTATCGGCATTAATAGCAAAAAAATACCCGTGGGCAGACATTTACTCGAAGAGGACGTCGATTAAATCTCGCCACAGTGGAAACGACGACGGCAACGGTGTACACGTAGTCTGCATGGAAGCGCATAAAGCGCTTATTTGGAGCAATGATTTCAATACTTATAGATATGTCCGTGTATGCGGGAAAGGGTCATACAGTTTTCCCACATACATTCTGACCCTTGTTATGAACAGACTGCGATGTACGCGTCTTGATTTGACTAAAAATAGGGTAAAGCCGGTGCTTTTAACGAAAAGTATTGAACGATATAAAATTCGTAAATCATAAAGTTTGTCTTCACAGTTTTGTTTTATAAAACCGTTTTTACTATCCGGTTTTTATCGCGTACTAAAACATTAAACGCTGAGACGTAATGAAGGTAAGGATAAGCACTTAACAAGCCACTTAAAGTTCTCGAACAATCTTACTAACGACCCTTTTTAAAAATCATTCTACGTTATTAGAACTTTAGTTTACGTGGTGTTTTACGCCTCTTTCTACATATATTCGGTTATATCACGGCGTTTCCTGGGTGAGTTACTAATGTTCCTCGTTGGGTTTTCATTAAGGCCAAAACAAATTTCTTTGCGCGTGTCCCCCACACATTAATTTTTTTAAGAATGGTTTAACGTCTCCCGAATGACATCCCGGGGCTCCCCGGAGCTCTTAAAAGCGCGCACGAAGCTATTAAATGAGCTCTTAAAAAATCGCCCGGAGATCCTGTATGCGCGCGCGGAGCTCTTAAATGAGCTCTTAAACGAGCTCCCGGAGATCCAATATGCGCGCGCGGCGTTCCCGAATAAGCTCCCGGAGATCCAATATGCGCGCGCGGCGTTCCCGAATGAGCTCCCGGAGATCCAATATGCGCGCGCGGCATTCCGAAATAAGAAAGAACCTTTTTTTACCGAATATCGACCTGGCACTAAATTCAAATCGATATTCAAATCGTGGTTCGCCCTTCTACGGGATCAGCATGACGTTGAAAGCATTTTCCCGAATATCGACCTGGGTCTATATTCAAATCGATATTCAAATCGATATTCAAATCGGTATCCGCTTTACTACATGTTCAGAAAAAACATAGCACAATTTTGCCGAATATCGTACATGATCAGGAAGAAGAAGCACCATTTTCTCGAATATCGATCTGGCTCCATATTCAAATCAATTTTCAAATCGGTATTCGCTCTAATACAAGGTCAGAAAGACAATAGCACCATTTTACCGAATATCGACCTGGCACTAAATTCAAATCGATATTCAAATCGGGGTTCGCCCTTCTACATGATCAGGAAGGCAATATCACCATGTTCACGAGTATCGACCTGGCTCTATATTCAAATCGTTATTCAAATCGGTATTCGCTCTACTACATGTATAGACAAAAAATAGCACCATTTTCTCGAATATCGATCTGGCTCCATATTCAAATCAATATTCACGCTTCTACGTGATCAGCATGACGTTGAAAGCATTTTCCCGAATATCGACCTGGGTCTGTATTCAAATCAGTATTCGCTCTACTACATGTTCAGAAAAAATAAAGCACCATTTTTCCGAATATCGATCTGGCTTTATATTCAAATCGATATTTAAATCGGTATTCGCTCTTCTACATGGTCAGAAAGATAATAGCACTCTTTTACGGAATATCGACCTGGCACTAAATTCAAATCAAAGAGGGGGGGGGGGGGAACTGTGAAACACTGATTATAAATATCTCTTTCAAGTTAATCTTTTCCTAAGGTTATTTTAATTTGGAAACGGTTCTTAAAGGCTTCGTAGTGTTTTGAAGAATACAGAAAGGACAGTGTTATATTGTGATAAGAGAGAAAAATACGTTAACACAATAGGATTAGTTACAAACACACATAACCATATACAGCAAAAATGTATTCATATTTAATATTTATTGGTTTCTATTTCCCTACAACATCAGCTTTGTTTACCAAATATACATCAACGGATCCTCTGTTAACATTATGATAGCCAACAGCTGCCGGTGAGGTTGGTGTTCTGTCAGAATACGCCCATATCACATGAGTCGGGCCAGGCTGTGAACGAAGATATTACGAAGAGATTTAGACATATAAATATTTGAGGAAAATCATGCTCCCTTGTAGGAAATGTTTCCAAATGGTAGAAAACTAGTTGCCCGGATTTTGTTAAATAAATATCACGTCTCAACTTACGTTGCGATACATATTCCAGTAAAGACAGCGCCATAAAGACAACTACATCAACTGAAATTGTAATACAGGGTCTGTGTGATTTGCTGCTAATAACAAGCTCGTGCTGACGAATTCATCCGTTACCCGCGCGTATGCGTTCAAGCAGGATTGAAATCTCGTATCCAAACATCAATGGTTAATTTACTTTTCCAATAAGCAGCGCCAGACGAAAAGGGATGATGTGTGTACATGTAAACTTAAGCGAGTTTGTACCTCGATACAGGGTAAACTGTTGCTCGTAGATAATGTTGTGTGTACATGTAAACTTAAGCGAGTCTGTACCTCGATACAGGGTAAACTGTTGCTCGTAGATAATGATGTGTGTACATGTAAACTTAAGCGAGTCTGTACCTCGATACAGGGTAAACTGTTGCTCGTAGATAATGTTGAGTGGAGCACAGGTGCGTGAGAGTAAGGAAACCCATGGTAAATAAACTGGCCAACGTGATATAACTATCTAAATATTGTCGAAATCGTCGTCCTACTCAAATGAATAAATGAAGAAGACATTGCTGTACTACTAAAGCCCTCTCTATTAGCCTAGATATGTTATATGGCTTAAGAAGCTTTGTTACAGATTGTGGTGAAGCATCACGTGTTTCACTCATATGTGTAATTGTAATATGTGCAACCTATTTAAGAACAAATCGTACACTGTTTGAAACAGAAAATTATACAACATATAATGACCATAAGTATAAGCATATCGATTTTAAGAATGATTGACAAGGGTCCAATTCCAACAACCTTACTTAGCGTTAAACTCAAGTACTTAAAAGCATATTTCTACATTTTTGCCTGTAGCAGACGACTTTCGAAAACACTTTGACAAAAGGATAAATTGCCCATAAGGATAAATCTTTCCTTTTGCTTCAATTTAGTAATACTACTTTCCAAAGTTTTGCAAAGTTGTCTACTGTACATTTGTTGCATGTGGAAAAGGGTTGTTCAAAACAGCCTCTTAATGTGATTTCTTTGGTTGGAGTTGGCTAATCCTTTACTTACAAGTACAGACTGATCGTCAGCATCGCCGGTGACCAATGCACGGACAAATGTAAAGATGAGTTTGTTGTTCATATCGACACCCGATTGAAGAGACCAGTCCTGACTGTTGTCCAGAATAGGTGTCTTGTGACCGTAGGTATGATAGTCCTACAATGAAAAAAAAATGCAGTGGGAAAACCGATATTCCGGAATTTGGGTGTCCAGCGAAGAACCAGATGAGTCAGCGCCAGCGTGAGATCTGATCAGGATCTTCAATGTTCGACAGGTACAAGTGGGCAGTTGAACAGTGTAGGTACAGATTGAATTGCCCATCGACTCTATCTTATCACAATCTAAACATATTTGATAGAATATTCTAACAAGCTGATGTAAGTTTTATAAGAAGCGTGTATATCTTGACTGTGCTGATATACATGTTGATCTGGATCGATCTGTATCGACATTGTTCACTGAAGTCAAAGTGTACCTTTCTTTGAGCCGTCCCACGAGAAAATCAACATTGTGGTCTCTGCGTGAAGTATCGATCAGGATCAGCCTAAGCATGCCGCGCAGGCTGACCCGGACAGACACTTTTCGCCTCCTGTGGATTTTCTGTTTCAGGAATCTTTACTCTATACCTCTATCCCATGAGACGGAATGCGCGGACTGCGCAGGCGGATCTGGGTCGATACATTACGCAGAGGCCATGATGTTGGTCTTCTCGCGAGACGGCTCATTTTTAAAGCATGCAAGAATGTAGTTCATGCACACACACACCGATCCACAACGCACAATGATGCAGGCGTCGACTGTTCAAAGCGCGAAACCTATGGGAAACGACGGAGGCTTAGGCGTCCACTGCCGGAGCAGAGGGTCATAGGGTTCGAATTATTGTCGCGTCATTGAGTTGCATTATGGTATGGACTGTCTGTGAACCTGCAGCTTGTTCAATGATGGTACTTAGTAACTGAATGCCGGACTATTAGTTAAACAAATGAGCCGTTCAACGAGAAAACCAACATTATGGACTCTGCGTTATGTATCGACCAATATCAGCCTGCGCAGTTCGCACAGGCTAATCCAGGCCGACACATTCTGTCTCAGGGGGATAGAGGTAAAGAGTAATGATTTCTGAAACCGAAAATCCACAGGAGGCGTAAAGCGTCTGCCCGGATTAGTATGTGCGGCATGCTTAGGTTGATCCGGGTCGATACTTTACGCAGAGTCCAAAATGCAGCTGCGGCGATAAACATCTGCGTAATGTATCGACCAGATCAGCCTACGCTGTCCGCGCAGACTGATCCGGCCGACACATTCCGTCTTAGGGGGATAGATGTATAGAGTAGTTATTCCTGAAACAGAAAAGTCACAGAAAGCGAAAAGTGTATATCCGGGTAAGCCTGCGCGGCATGCTTAGGCTGATCCGGGTCGATACTTTACGCAGAGTCCACACTATTGGTTTTCTGGCGTTACGGCTCAAATGCCACTCAGGTCATTCACTTGGTCTGTGTATCCTAAGGAAGAACAGACTGGCAATATACACAAACACTGACGTTGTTATATTTTTCCTACGATGGTTTGAGATAATGTCTGTAACGAAAAGCTGTGATGAAGGAGAATTTACATCTATAACATTCTAAATAGCAGAAGTAACGAAGAAGAAACAGCCTGACAGTGTTACCAAGTATACAAACTACACGTGTGTCCATCTATGTTATCAAATACATTGAAAGAGCATCAGAAATGGAGATTTCGACTCAGAATGATTTTTAAAATGAAAGGTAAATATGGATCCTGCTGCATATTTTCAATACGAGATACGACCCGATAATCAACACGAGACCGACTTATTTGAGTTAGCGACAATCGTAAAGCATGGCCAACCTCCGTACATTCTGATCAGACCAAGTCACACAAACACCATTGAAGCCCCTAGATCTGAAGAATCCGACAAAACAAGGAAATAATTTCAACGTAAATGCCACCAATTAACCCATTTCCAAGTAAAGACACATTTTGACTCATCTGCAGCAGACGACATTTGGAAACATTGCGACAACAAATTTCCCCTCTTGCTACAACATTTTTAATTCTATTAAATAGCCAAACATTCAATTATAAAGAATTTCAATCTATTTGTCTAGATGTTTTCAAAGTCGTCTGAAGAATTGCTATATGTGGGAAAGGGTTAAATAAAAACAACCAGTCTGTGTTCGTGTAACGTGGCCGACGTACGATAGAACTTACGTTAAAAACCACCTTGTGATGGTTGAGGTATCCTATGACGACATCGCCTGGGAACATGGAACCATCGACGGAAAATCCAAACCCGAACCAGCCCGACGCCTGGACCTCCGTTTGGAACTCTATATGAGTGGTATTCACGTTCCAGGATAGTTTATAATTAGCATTCAGAACCTGGGTGTTAGTGTATGCACTCTCCGCAGCTGCCAATAAACAAAGGACTCCCAGGAAAATAAATTGTACTCCAATCATTGTGTCGAATGAGTGTTGCATTCCAAGAGTAAAACGTTTAGATCGTGATTTTAACTGAGGATTCACCTTTATAGTGAGTGTCGTATCTTTATCAAGCGGGGAGAGTCGGGTAAGAAAGAGCAATTCAAATACAAATTCAATTTTTATTGCATAATCGGCCCATACATAACTTATATACATCACGATATTTTAATCTCCTTTTGATGGCATAGAAAAGAAACATTGCCGAATAACGAATAACAAGCTCCTTTTTTGAAGACAATATATCATAGAATGAAATTTCATTTGGATGTTTTACTGATCTCTCATCTATATACTTTTCCAGGATATCGGCATAATAATTGAGCCATCCCGCGAGAAAGCCAACATTATGGCATCTACGTAATGTATCGACCCAGATCAACCTGCGCAGTCCGCGCAGACTGATCCGAGCCGACACATTCCGTCTGAGGGGGATAGAGGTATGGAGTAATGATTCCTGAAACAGAAAATCCATATGAGGCGAAATGTGTCTGTCCGCGGCATGCTTAGGCTGATCCGGGTCGATACTTTACGCAGAGTCCACAATGTTGGTTTTCTCGCGAGACGGCTCATATAATATTTCAATTCTTTCAAATTTTATATTTTTTCCTTGAATGGATTTGAAAACCGACGGGTCTAACAACACTTTAGCAGATTCATCATAATTCATAAAAAAAAGCAAATGAGCACGAACTGTACATACACGAACTGAACATGTAATACTTAACGACGATTTTTGTTGATCATAATGTCATTAAGTATTAAAAAGATCAAGAATGTAACACACGGATCAGTTTGAATGATGTGTTAATATGTTAAACCTGGAAGAGGAGAGAACGATCAATTTATGATTTAAACCTACGACTGAATCAACGCATTACCAAGCTCAATATGAGGCCAATATATCAAATAAATACGCTTAAACGTTGATGATTTGAGCCGTACCGCGAAAAAACCAACATTGTGTCGACCCGGATCAGCCTAAACATGCCTTGCAGGCTGAACCGAATAGACACTTTTCGCCTCCTGTGGATTTTATGTTTCAGGATTCATTACTCTATACCTCTATCTCCCAGAGACGGAATGTGTCGGCCCGGATCAGTCTGCACGGACTGCGCAGAATGATCTGGGTCGATACATTACGCAGAAGCCATAATGTTGGTTTTCTCGCGGCCGGCTCACTTTATGATTTAAAATTGATTAATTAAGGTTACACGCCGTTTGCATTCATATCACGGCGGTCAGTTCACGAAAAGTAATGCACCCATGTGCTCACTGGCTATAGCGCACATGCATTTCATGCAACATAATTTCGACTGTTATCCCATTGGTGGAATATGAATGACATTTATCAAACTTCGGAAAGAATTGGCCGAGCTGGGCTTCGAACACGCAACCATTGGATTCACAGCCCATTTCGCTACCGTGGCTCGACTCATTTAACATTGATACACTGTTCTAATATCAACCGTTCTTGGGTATTCCAACAGGGAGTCGTGCCGGGCATAACGGCAATTCAGTTATCTCATACGACCAATGAGTGTGTTTTTTGTTTTGCGGGCTTTACGCCGTTTTCAACAATATTTTCACGGATACAGGTCAATTATTCATGATCATTGGGTTAACAAACCAGTACTCGGCTAGGAAATGTGACTTGCACAAGGGCACCCTAACATGACCGCCTCGACTGGGGATTTAGCCAGGGACGCCCGTTTCAATTCCCCGACACGACAAACTAGGCCAGGGCGGATTCCCAACCAATGAGTAAAGGCATGATAGATCAACGTTCACGTACATTATGCAGACTAACCCTTATCCCGCAGAATCCTTACAGCCCCTTATACAGAGGTCCAGATAAGTAGGGGTTACAGCTCTTTTCCCCACAATATCTCTCTTATTATCCAACCAAACCCTATGTTGTGGGTACTCTTAAGAATCGTCTCATTGCGACGATTCTTTTGAGTACCCACAATAAAGGGTTAATGGATAAAACAAGGATTTAAGAAAAAGCAAAACGCTTCTTATCTACAGCTCTGCAGCCCATACCATAATCACTGATATCTGGTGACCTAACTTAGCTCGACACTGATAGATGAAAAACGTACAATGTAGGACAAGAGTAGAATGCGTGAATATACAAGCTGATCTTGGTGTACATTGTGGAACAAACGTAAATTAGCTTATTCACTGCCTCGTGGTCTCCTGTAGGATAACCTCGGATAAAGTAGTCGGCTCAATTTTGATTTCGTTGAATAAACACAATATAAGCACAGGTGCCAGTTTCGTTTAAAATCTAAAAATAGCATTTGACTATATATTGTCAGATTTTAAACAAGACTGGCACCTGTGAATATAGGGTGTAAACATTTACATTCCAAGTCATAACACAATCTTTAAAATGGTTGTAATGCCATACACACTATGGGATGAAACCCACCGTACTGTTATTGTTCCATTTGTCCAACAACAAAACCTAAATAATGCTTGTCTACATATCGGTTGGCGAGACTTCTTCTAGCCTGACAATGACATAATACTACTGGATTGCCTGCCATACAGAACAGACTTGTCACCAGTAAAATATTTATGGTATGAACTGGACAGGACAGTAAGGTGACGTCGAAATCGCTTATGCTACTAGCAGTTGAGAGTAGCGTTGTTGGAGGTATGGGCCAATGAGAATAATCAATAATGAAATCACAAAATAATCTCAATGCACAGAACAATAAAAGTTGCAACAGCGGCGTATGAAGGGCATTCCAACGTTTGAGGAATGCTCAACTTACGCTTTTGTTATTTAAGAACCTTTGGAATATAGCTAACGAAAATGTTGGCAATAATTATTAAAGAAAAGTTCTATAAGATCATATAAGCATCGTTATAGATAACAAACACGAACATAATATCATGTACCAGAAAACATCTATCCATCAGTATACATGTATATTCATATCTTCTAGAACCTCTTTTATTGGGACATCTCGTGATAAGAGTAAACTATTTCACACAGTCTACTGTATTACTGTGCACGTCATGTCACGAATCAGGACAGAAATCGAGGGCTTGGCGTGAAACGGTTGTAAGAAAAAAACTATTTTGAAAACCCTGGTTTAGGGGCAATTTTGACCCCTTTGTAAACAATGCAAATTTAGGTGCCATTGCTCAGAACGAGCATTGGCACCTAAATGTCCATTGTTTACCAAGAAAAATGATTTATCGCTTATGGCTTTATGGCGAGGTGATAAACCTTGGTAAAAAGATACCAATTTAAGTTACAACCGTTTCACGCCAAGCCCTCGAAATGTAACCTAGCATTCTTATCATGCACCTGTTACACCATCCACCGTTTCTCACATACAACAGTTCTGAAAGAACAACTTTTAACGCATCTAAGCAAAACTATGGAAATCTCCACGAATGATATCATAATCATTAAATATAATTGAAAACATTACGTCAAACTGCGTCTGCAAGTGTGAAAAGATTTTTTTTCATATTTATAAGTGGTCTTTGCTGAGGACAAAACGTTGACTAGCAAGCAATGCACACGCTGTTCGTAAATACTTATTAAAAATAAGCACAGAGAAAGACACCTGCTGGTTAAAGTCGTTTATACAAGTTTTAAGGAAAATCGATAGTCTGATATTTTGAAAGTTTGATACTTGGAACGATTAAAATGATATTGCATATTTTGTATCAATCTATAAGCTTCAGGAACATTCAATCACCAGGGTTGCACACATAGAAGACCATGTTTAGTTTGCGCAAATGTGCACAGTGTGGCCTGATCAAAGTCATACGTGATCGTAAATTCTCAATTGTCAGTTACCATGTGGTCCGGTTTTACTTACGACACATGTTTGAGCCAAGTTACGAATGAAGACCTCCCTTGATGACTTTGTGATCAGCGAAGTTTGGATCGCCATGCGCCCCCGCGCAGTTTGATCAACATCTTCATTGTTCGTCAACTTGTCTAACTAGTATTATTAATGCCTCTGTTAAACTGAAATTGGATTGTAGAACATACTGCAATTTATCTATCTTAAGGAGTGTTCTAGATTTTAGCCGCGTCTGGTTTTCGTGGTCTCACTTGGGGTTACAGTTATTTGCTAAGTCAGAATATGAGCCGTTCCACGAGCTACCCACCATTATGGCCTCTGCGTAATGTATCGCAGTCCGCGCAGGCTAATCCGGGCCGACACATTCCGTCGTATGGGGATAGAGGTATAGAGTAATGATACATGAAACAGAAAATCCACAGGAGGCGAGAGTGACTGTCCGGGTTAGCCTGCGCGGCATGCTTAGGCTGATCCGGGTCGATACTTTACGCAGAATCCACAATGTAGGTCTTTTCGCAGGACGGCTAAATATATCTTTTTGACTAACCTTCCTCTCGAAAGACAGTGAAGGCTATCTCGAGACTATTCGCGGATGCATTACGACCGAAACTCCCTAGACGCGGATCATTTGAGAGCGTCCCTCGAATGAACCAACATTGTGGACTCTGCGTAAATCATCGATCCGGATGAGTCTAAGCATCCCGCGCAGGCTAACCCGGACAGACAATTTTCGCCTAATGTGGATTTTCTGTTTCAGG
Organism: Serripes groenlandicus; assembly: GCA_031761405.1. NCBI lineage: Eukaryota > Metazoa > Mollusca > Bivalvia > Cardiida > Cardiidae > Serripes > Serripes groenlandicus. The sequence goes on along the minus strand of JASEVX010000006.1, from coordinate 60,543,085 downwards.
AATCATTACTTTATACCTGCATCCCCCTGAGACGGAATGTGTCTGCCCGGATTAGGCTGCGCAGGCTGATCTGGGTCGATACATTACGCAGAGTCCATAATGTTGGTTTTCTCGTGGGACGGCTAATTTATAAAATCGTGCACTCGGAAAGATTAAATCAGAAACGTACACTGATTTTCTATTGTTGATTCCTGTCTTATCTTCACGAAGAAACAGACGATGATTCCTATCACGATAGTTGTAGAACAAACGTAAATAAGCCTTTTCACTGCCTCGTGGTCCCCTGAAGGATTACCTCGGATAAAGTAGTTGGATCAATTTTGATTTCGTTGCCCCTTATCGAATAAACCTAACACAATATAGGGTGAAACATTTACATACAGGTCCGATTCACTGTAAAAGTAAAACAGAATTAAAATAACGAAACCAACACACCAAATATCGTTGGCGCGGTAAGTATTATACAATACGGACTCCTCCAAATTCGAACTCATGCGACATGTCTGATATTGTTGTTCATTGTGTCAATGTTTTGTTGTTAACTGTCTGTACTACTCTGAGATCATTTTCCCGCCAGGACGTCTTCCCATCCGCCTGACTTTATTGTTTATTAACACATGAGCCAGTGGTTAAACATGTCATTTCTGAACAGTGTTAGTCCAACTGCAAAGTCATTTCAGAATCTACACAAGTGGACCAAATGTTCTAACAATAATGTATGGAATGATGTGAACGCTGACGATCTTAATACTACTGTGTGAATGCATATGTTCATCTGGATCTACACTGTTTCACGAACATCAATGACTGAACGATGACGATCTAAATACTACTGTGTGAATGCATATGCTCATCTGGATCTACACTGTTTCACGAACATCAATGACTGAACGATGACGATCTTAATACAACTATGTGGATGCATATGTTCATCTGGATCTACACTGTTTCACGAACATCAATGACTGAACGATGACGATCTTAATGCTACTGTGTGAATGCATATGTTCATCTGGTTCTACACTGTTTCACGACGAAGCCAATGACTTTCGAAATCATTGTGGCAAAATCGGAAATTGCGCATAATAACCATTTCGCATTTCAACTCCATGCAATAATATAACTTCCATTTAAAAAGGTGTGCCATATATTTGCATTGTTTTGTCTTGCACCCTTTTTCAAGAGATACATTATTTATTCTTATTTGTTTACAAACAAACACAACAATCAACAATTTAGGAAAAAACATTTCGTCTTTACTTTATTTATTTTCTTATATTTTCCCGTTTATTATATTTTTTATTTCATTTAGTCAAAGCTTATATCATGTTATCAATGTACAACAATAGTTACCAAACTGGAATTAAATTGCATATATGCAAACTATTATAAAAGGGAATGGCCTTGTCTAAGTTGAGTTTTGTGGAAGACAGTGGTGCAGAGGTAGAGCGTCGGGCTCTCACATCAAAGGTCCCTGGTTCGAGTCCCGTCATGAGCGGGTCCTGACTTTGGGATTTTTCCACACAATCGGCGCGAGTACTGGTTAAGTATCCAGGAAGCAGACATCGAGCGTGATTAATATAAGCTTAAAGCTTGTTTCGCAATCGATTTAAAATAAATAAGTTTAAACTTAAGTTGAGAGAACATGTGGCCAATCCTTTTGCCTATGTATTATGTTACTATTACTGTATGTTTGTAATTTGTACATGTATATTGGGAATAAAATATGTTTAAATAAATATATTTGCTCATTTTCTTTCAAAGTCGTCTGCTGCAGATATGTTGAAAGTCGGAAATGGTTTAAAGTTTTAAACGTATAACTGATAAAGTGTCTTGACTCCTACGATATTTGGTACGTCTGGTGCATTTAAAAATGGACTAGAACATAAAATAGAACATATGAGCCGTCCCGCGAGAAAACCAACATTATGGACATTGCGTAAAGTATCGACCCGGATCAGCCTAAGCATGCCGCGCAGACTTATCCGGATAGACATTTTTCACCTCCTGTGGATTTTCTGTTTCAGGAATAATTACTCTATACCCCTATCCTCCTGAGACGGAATGTGTCGGCCCGGATCAGTCTGCGATACATTACGCAGATGCCATAATGTTGGTTTTCTCGCGGGACTGCTCAATTATGGTCTGGTGAGAGATACATTTTGCACACGTATCTGATTTGGTTATCAACATTTTTTGGGTATTACTTGTTCATTCCGATCTTTCTGATTTGTTTGTCAGATTCGATATTCATACGTGGATATATTGTCCTTAAACATTCATAATAATTATTATTGTGCATGTTATACGCGTTGTCGAGATATATGGGAGAAAAAATGGGTGGGGTAGTTTGCAGTGACCATAGAGTTTGAACTTTATAAATGTTTATATTAGCAACTAAGTCGTGATGCAAGCCCCGAAACCTTGATTGCCAAACATACCACTGAGAGAAGCCATTTTAAAGGCTTGGTATGACTCGATTATAGATTGCGCCGCATGGTCAAAGGAAAGGTCTTCATTTTCCATAGGCGACCATTATAGCATTATGGGTTATGACTCTTTGATATCAAATGAACTAACACATATACCTGTGTCAAATTAAAGTTCATTCTACCAAAATATCAAAAAAGAAATCACATGTTAACCGACCGCTGACAGAGTTAGGAGGTCAAATCAAATGTCACCCTTATCCCGCACTGAAATTTACTTTAAATTTCAGAAAATACAGCATGTTCTTAAAATAGCTCTTAACGTGTCAACATAGCTAAAAAACAAGCCCTGCTTTGATTATAAATCAGTCACAGGTTATTCAACTTAATAAACAACACTTTCAACTTACAACAAAATCATTAATGACCAATGGGAGACAACTTCAAATTTCATCTGAACCATGCGTTCATATATACCAAACAGAGTTATCAATCACTAGTTGTTAGATAAACTGCTATCAGAACGAGCAATATATGTGCCGTTTTATGAGTGTTTGTATGATGTTTAACACCACTTTTAACAGTAATTCAGTCATATCACGGCGTTTCCTGGGAGAGTTACCAGTACTTCTGGTTAGCTTACCCCTCCATCAGCGCCTGAGTCGTAATGCTTTCCCCGTGACACAGAGCGTCAATGAGGGAAGCCAATACATTTTTAAAGTATTTGGTTTGACCCGAATGGATGAACTTTCGGGTAGCTGTAAGCACTACACCACCGATATGGTTTCTACCGTGGTTAAAGGGGACGCTAAGAAAGTTCGGGTAGCTGTAAGCACTACAACACTGATATGGTTTATACCGTGGTTAAAGGGACACTGAGAAAGTTAGGGTAGCTGTAAGCACTACACCACCGATATGGTTTATACCGTGGTTAAAGGGACACTGAGAAAGTTCGGGTAGCTGTAAGCACTACACCACCGATATGGTTTCTACCGTGGTTAAAGGGACACTCAGAAAGTTCGGGTAGCTGTAAGCACTACACCACCGATATGGTTTCTACCGTGGTTAAAGGGACACTCAGAAAGTTCGGGTAGCTGTAAGCACTACACCACCGATATGGTTTCTACCGTGGTTAAAGGGACACTGAGAAAGTCTAGATTACCGAGGCAGTACTCTTAAGAATATATTGTATAGGCAATACAAACTCGTGTTATGTGTTTATTTTCATTATTATGCTACCAATATCAAAATGTTTGTGTGGAACGGCTCATGTAAAGGAGATTTGCTTTCATTTTCAGAAAATACAGCATGTTCTTAAAATGGCTCTTAACGTGGCAACATAGCTAAAAAGCAAGCCCTGAATTGATTATTTATTCAACTTAATAAACAACACTTTCAACTTACAACAAAATCATTATTGACCAATGGGAGACAACTTCAATCTGATATATAAATCTGAAATTTCGTGCTAAGTAAGTCAATCCGATTTACCTCCCTTTAACCATGTGTTCAGATATACCTAACAGAGTTATTAGATAAGTAAACTAACGATAACTGCTATCAAAACGCACACTATATGTGCCATTTTATGAGTGTTTGTATGATGTTTAAAACCAGCGAGTCAGTCGAAATGCTAACCCAACAATTATGAGTGCCAAGTAGGGGAATAAATTACTACCATTCATAAAGTCTTTGGTATGACCCTGCCGGGGATCGAAATCGCGACCTCCCGTATCCGAGGCGGAGGCTTTACAATCACACAATCGAGGCTGTCCATATTGTCTGTGTTATTGTTTAACATACCGGGGTCAGTTATAGGAGATGAATCTAGGAATACCTGCAGACTCAAATATGTTCTCTTACTTTCTGATTGCTCCTAATGACTTATGTAGAAACAAATTTGCCACCATTGACTTCAGGAGGTTTCTCTTAACTTCTGCTATATTGTATATCAGAACTTGCTGCGAAAAGACTTAACAAAGACTGCACTATACACATTATTATTTTATTGTGGTAGAACATGGCTTTCTTAAGTAATACATTTTAACTCAAAAGACAAAATATTTCAAGTAGAAAGTATGCATATGAATCCTGCGATCAGATGTTCACAGCCCTTTAAAGAAAATCCCCTCCAAATGGATGCCGCAATCCAGGGGCAATCCAGGGACAATCCGCCAAATCAGCGCTGCAAAGCCAGGGGTGCACCGCCATACAATGGAGGGATATGTCCCTGAACAGAGGCATCAACAAGAAGGAGCCTAACTGAACCTCGAACTGAGGTTTGGGGGGTCAGTCAAGTACAATACCTTAACAATGGTAGTACTGGCTGAATGGCTGGTGTCAGGATAAATGGACAAGTAGAACTGGTAATTTACCCAGGAAAAGCCATGATATAACTGAATAATTGTTGAAAGCTGCGTAAAACACAAACAAATCAATCAGTTATTCACCTCTACGCATAACGTGAATAGTATTGATAGTTGTATTGTTTGTACATGTGTTACACCACAGCAATGGGCTTCGAGCTTGTGTCTGAGTAGTTCAATATCAGTCCAGGCATGCTTATTGTCTTATCGGTATTTTGACGCCTTACTAGAATAGTCTTCAACAGTCTTCTGACTTGATGGTGGATAGCGCGTATGCTGATCAGACCGTTTATATGAACGTGATGATCTGCTTTTACACACAATCGCAAATGTCCGAATATTACTTCAAATATCGAAGCTAGTAAATAGCCTAAAAGAACAGTTAAAATATGACTGGATTCTACGTAGAAGATCAGTAAGTATCGGTCATTTTAATTCTTATCGGACTTCTTTTTTCTTTTCTCATTTGATTTTATTATTTATCAAACATTTATAGTTATAATCATTGTTTATATCATCTGAACAATTAGTTAATATTCATTATTTATTTTATATTTGCTTCTCGTAAAGGGATTACATTCTGTAAAGTGTACATAATTGTTTGTTATTTACTACATAATTGTTTGTTATTTACTACATAATTATTTGTTATTTACTATAGGCAAATGTGCCTGAATGTAATAACATGTACTGTACTGTTGGAATCCTCAGCTATACGCGACTTTAAACATCATTAACTTATCACGACATGCTCGAATTTACGATCAATGTAGACCTAGATCAGCATGAACGTTCACCTCGGTCTACAGTCAATTGCTATTTATATATGAACAGCACTCTGGGAAATGCAAACGTTAGGCATTTCCTGCCAGCGATCGCACAGTCTGATTGGACGCACTGTTCACATAGTAGTTATAGCAGGTTTCACAACCTTATCTTAACTGTGCAGCCAAGTCTTTTTGCACGCGATTGGATGCCAAGGCTGATCTGAATATTTGCTGATCGCAAAATTCCAAAGGTCGCATTCCCATATGATGTGGCTTAACCCTTTCCCACCTGCAGACGGATTCTGACGCAATAGCAGCAGGCGACTTTTGAAAACATTGTGACCAAAGATGACATTGCTCATGATGAGCAATGGCTCCTTTGGCCACAATGTTTTCAACTTTATTAAACAATTAAGCTATCTTTTATGGAGATTTTTCAGGTTTTTGTCACTAAGTTTTCAAAGTCGTCTGCTGCAGATTTGTTGTATGTGGGAAAGGGTTATAAATAATATGTCACGTGGTCTAGTAATACAAAGCTGCGTCTAGTTCGTGATCGTGTACTTGTTTTTTAAACACTATTAGATTTGATACGGTCATGGATTTGTACGCATCCCAGTTCGTTTGATCTTGTAACTTCTGTTGTAGGCTTTCCTCTGTGGGTATCAACTGAATCTACAAAATAAAATGCAAAGTTTATTTCTATACTTGTATGTCAAAGCAATTCAATATTTGGTATTTATTTTAAGTGTAGATAAATATTTGCCAGTGAAAACGTGCACTCTGATCCTAACGGACTGTGACAACTAGAAGTTTTATGAAAACTAAATATCCAACTTTGTCTAGCAAGACCAACATAACAGATACGCAGGTTGATCTAGATATTCACCTGTGTGGCTAATGTTCCTAATATTTAAATCATGACTCATATTCATATATACACATACCGATTGATTGATTTTTTTTAACGCCGTTCTCAACATTATTTCAGTTATATTAAGGAGACCAAGTGTAGATAAAGATATACCAATGCAAACATGCAATCTGATCCAAACGGACTGTGACAACTAGAAGTTTTATGAAAACTAAATATCCAATATTATAAAGGGAGTCCAAGATAACAGATACGCAGTTCTGTCATGTTCTGCACCTGTGTGGCTGGTCCTCCTAGAATATAGATCACGGCTCATATATACACATGAACCGATTGACCGATTGATTGATTTATTTTACGCCGTTTTCAATATTATTTCAGTGATATCACAGCGACCAGTTAAGTTAACCATGTGTTTCCTGGCTTTCAAGCACCACTACTCCACAATACATTCCTCCCCAGGCAAATGGTTACCTTCCTACCCAGACTATTTAGTCCATTGGGGGTAAGACGAATGGCGTTTATCCAAGGTCAGAACTAATGGCCGCGACGCGGTTCGAATTCACGATCTGAGCCCTCTCGCGAGAGAACCAACATTGTGGACTCTGCGTTAAGTGTCGACCCTGACCAGCCTAAGCATGCCGCGCAGGCTAACCAGGACAGACACTTTTCGCCTTCTGTGGATTTTCTGTTTTAGGAATTATTACTCTATACCTCTATCCCACTGAGACGGAATGTGTCGGCCCGGATCAGTCTGCGCAGACAGCGCATGCTGATCTGGTCGATACATTACGTAGAGGCCATAATGTTGGTTTTCTCGCGGGACGGCTCATCTCTTGATTGATAGCCACTGTCGTAACCTACTCAGCTATCGCGGCTTAATTGTATAAACATGTACATATACATGAGACGCATCAGGTGAAACTATGACTTATTGCTAATTGGAAAAGCGTGGATTCATCGGAGCAAATGCCTCCACTATTTGTGTAGATGCAATATAGTCGTATGTGTAATACGCGTTCAATTAGGGACACGAGTTTGACCTTACATGTAACAATACAATTATAACTTTTAGGATGTTTCATCAAATTGGCTTAATGAAAACAAACATGCTGGGATGAATTACATATACTTTCACATGTATGACAAGGAGGTTTGTTTTTAAATACCCGGTATAGAAGTTTTTATTTATTCTACTTCTGCCGAGAAAAGAAGAACAACCTACCATGTGTCTGATTTCTTTTGCCACATCGTCCGTTAAGTGTTGCATAAAAAACTTTTTGTTGATGAGAATACATTCCGCCCCGTCCGACACCAGACTACAACCGGTTGTAGGGCTGATCATACCAAATACCGACTGCTCTAGGCCCTGCAAAACAAGTTACTATAGTTGTGAAAGTAAATACAGAAGACCCCTTTCGGTTTTTGATCTTGGTCTTCAAGCAAACCGAAACATTGTATGAAGTGCATACTTTGCTTAATATTTATTAAACACGCATATTTTTTGAGTAATAACACACTCCGGTTCTTATCCAGACAGACGAATTGAAATACGGAAGGTTGTAGAGTAAGTATGATTATGGTCACATCCGGTAGTAGAATATAATACCTACATAAAATAGTCCATTTTTCTGGTCGTTTCTTAATTCCTATCACATTTTACTGATGAAAAATAAGTCAAAAACATTCTGAAGTCGGTTTAAAATATGAACAAACAATGTATGATTACCACTCCACTATATGTACATTACTATATGAGACTTTCCACGAGAATACCAACACGGTGGATTCTGCGTTAAGTATCGACCCGGTTCAGCATAAGCCTGCCGCGCGATCTTGCCCGGACAGACACGTTTCGTCTCCCGTGGATTTTCTGTTTCAGGAATCATTACTCTATAGGCTGATCTGGGTCGATACATTACGCAGAGTCCATACTGTTGGTTTTCTCGTAGAACGGCTTATATGTATGTATAGTATGGGCCGGAGGCCAGACATTTTGAATAAAGAAAAAATAAATTGATTTGAATCACCTTTTTTGGTTAGAAGACGTGAACAACTGAATTAATTAAAGTGTCTTCGTAATAGTGTTTTTTTTTGTAATTGGCGTTTTATAGATAAATATATTTTATTTGACTTACCCAAATACATGTATCTCATCATTATATACATTTACATAAACAAAATTATATACGTGAACATCTAATTATAATACGAAATAACTTTCCTGATTTTAGTAAAGCTTAACAAAAGATGATACTAAATATAGCAAATTTAACCTCTAATTTAAAGCAGTTTAGGAGAGTGTGATTATAACAGTGGTTGAAAGATGTATCTTATTCTATATTCATACTGTCAATCATTTACATATATAACATCAAAGGTCATCTAATTCAAATGATATGAAGCTAATAGTATGTGAATAATGGGTATTTAGGAATATATAAACTGTTGGGCACTTATCAACACTAAATAACATATATTGCAACAATATACAACCTGTATTAGAAGTAAATTTTCGAACGGTTTTGTCAACAATTGTACATATCATAACATATTTAATACATACTCATTTCGTACTCTTAAGGCTTTGGTGATGCAATTACATACTTTTATAATAGTTGATCTCTTGTTGCAATTTAACAATTCAACAGACCTAAAGACGCTTTGTCTTTTATTATATTAACGCTTTAACTATGTGTTTCTTATTTCTTTGTAAGCTTCACATAGTATATCTATATTAACCATTTGCAACATACAGCAGGCGACTTTGAACCTACATGTATCTTAGCAAAGTTATTGAACAGCTGTACAACGGAAAGTATAATACTATTCACCTTTCGACTTTAAGGGACACTAGCGATTTAAATCTTTCAGCGCCAAAGGCAATATTGAGCTTTTTGCAAACAATGCTGATTCCAGGTGAGACAGCTCGTTGTTTGCTTTTTACTCATCAAAATAGTCCAAACTTTTATTACATGAGAAATGGAGACGCCCGATTTTGAACGGGGGGGGGGGGGGGGGGGGGGGGGGGATAAAGGGAAAAAAAGTATAACAATTATTGGAAAACATTAAAATGATGAGCTACATCTTCTTTTACTGCAATGTTTTCAAATATCGTCTACTACCGATTCATCCCAATGCATCTGCATGTAGGAAAAGTAAATAGTTAATTGATATGAAATTTTAAGTACCACCTGCTATGAAATCACTTGATGAAATGCTATCTTAATGCTAGCTCAACAAACCCGAGCGGCTAGGAGAGAAGCCCTTTCTATCATTCTTAAGTTCTTGATATGACTCAAACGGGGATTCAACCTTATTCCCCACCCATACACCCACCCCTCCTCTTACCACTTTACCACGAAGACCGTCTAAACAATTTACATAAGCACATGGGTGACATGCATGAAACATGAGGTATAACCATAATGATATACTACACATTCACTGGAATAGGACATATTGAGACTTGCACATTTACTACAATCATTCATAGAATAAGCAGAGACAAAATCCCTCGCTGCATAGATAAAGAAAACCCTCTATATCATGGACAACGCTAAATACTCACGAACACATCTCTGGGCCCGAGTTTTTGAATTTGAACGAATACCTTAGATGGATCTGGATGTTCTTTTTCACTTCGAAGTGAACACTCTTCTAGCTGCAAGTACAACAAACATAAACACATGTATATGAGCCGTTCCACGAGAAAACCAGTAGTGTGGACTCTGCGTAAAGTATCGACCCGGGTCAGCCTAAGCGTACAGCGCAGGCTAACCCGGAGAGACACTTTTCGCCACCTGTGGATTTTCTGTTTCACGAATCATTACTCTATACCTCTATCCCCCTGAGACGGAATGCGTTGACCCGGATTAGTCTGTGCGGACTGTGCAGGCTGATCTGGGTCGACACATCACGCAGAGTCCATAATATTGGTTTTCTCGTGGAACGGCTCATATATACAGAGGAAACAGAAACCTCATATATCAACACTTTCCCACATGTATACAATGTTTTCATTTTTTTTCAGTAATTAAACCTTCATTGATTGCGATATTCGGTGTTTTTGTCAAGATGTTTTTTCAAAGTCGTATGTAGAAAATGGGTTAAAGGTGATGCTCTTTGACAATTTCCAATATACAGGCGAATGTTGACGCCCCTAAAGCCGACGGTTTTTTGGAAAATATAGTGTGATAAGAACGAACAATTTCCAATATACAGGCCAATGTTGACGCCCCTGAAGCAGACGGTCTTTTGGAAAATATAGTGTGATAAGAACGAACAATTTCCCCTTTTTGAACACTGTTTCAACTTTATTCTAATACAATACCTTCATTCATAGTATTTGCATATTTCAAAGTCGTCTATTGCAGATTAATTCGGTCTATGTGGCATTTGGTTAATTGTCGAATTATCGCTTAAGTTTGATTCCCACTTTCTCCTGTACCTCAAAACCCTGTAATTCTCCCTTTCCAAAATGTAGACGCAGTTCAGTGATGCTTCTGACTTTGCTTAAGCACACAAGGTCTTTAGTGCTCATAATAAGCAATTTCTCCTTTTGCCTCAATATTTTCATCTCGTTTTAATAATACAATTATCAATTTTTAGAGATTTTCCATACTCTTTCCTCAATGTTTTCTAAGTTGTTAGACATATATCTGTTGTATTTTGGAAAGAATTTAATCTGAAGGTGCTCAAATATAGGTTTAAAGGTTACAGGATAATGGTACTTATGGAACCTTAAATTAGTCAAATATGGGTTAAAGGTTACGTGATAATGGTACTTATGGAATCTTAAATTGGTCAAATATGGGTTAATGGTTAAAGGATAATGGTACTTAAGGAACCTTAAATTGCTAAAATATGGGTTAAAGGTTAAAGGATAATGGTACTTATGGAACCTTAAATTAGTCAAATATGGGTTGAAGGTTAAAGGATAATGGTACTTACGGAACCTTAAATTAGTCAAATATAGGTTTAAAGTTAAAGGATAATGTTACTTATGGAACCTTAAATTAGTCAAATATGGGTTGAAGGTTAAAGGGTAATGGTACTTATAGAACCTTAAATTAGTCAAATATAGGTTTAAAGTTAAAGGGTAATGGTACTTATAGAACATTAAATTGCTCAAATATGGGTTGAAGTTTAAAGGGTAATGGTACTTATTAGAAGACTGCCAACATTCTTGAACTACCAGTATGTAATTTGAACACTTTGGTGTCGACGATTAACACATTTTGATCCAATAAGCGACATCCAATAAACGTCTTCTTCAACGATTGAATTAACGTTTATTTCGAAAACATTGTTTTGTTCTTTTTTCTTTAATGTTGTACGTCGCTATCAACATTATTTAAGTTAAATTACGGCTTTTCATTCGTAATTCAGCAGTCTTACCGGTATTATGTTACCCTGATACAGTTGCATCAATCGCCAATTTTTGTTTAACAACTTTGGTATGATCCGCCGACCGTGGATCGAACCCAGCGCATCCGAATTTGTTTTCTGTGACTGCTTGGACTATTGGACTAATAGTGAAGATCCAGATAAGACCTTTCAGATGAAAAATTTGATCTGAATCGAAACTGGTCAATGCTACCCTGTCATCTGGTGAACTGGTCAATGCTACCCTTTCATCTGGTGAACTGGTCAATGCTACCCTTTCATCTGGTGAACTGGTCAATGCTACCCTTTCATCTGGAGAACTGCGCATGTTTTATCACGTGACTTTCCTCCTTGGCACTCAGCCGTGACCGAGTGGTTAGCGTCGGGGATTTGAAAACATGAGTACCTGGGTCGATCCCCAGTCGCAGCGGTCATGTTGGGGTGAACTTGGGTAAGGCACATTTCTTAGTGTAGAACTAGTTTGTTTACCTAAGGATCATGAATACGTGGACTGTCGCCGTGATATAATTGAAATGATGTTGAAAACGGAGTAAGACCAAACTTACAAAAGACCTCGCTCAGGGTTGCGGGGAAGTGTTACAAATGTATCGCTGATGTCAAGCTTTCCAGTAGTACTGGTAATTTACTATGGTAAACGTCATGATATGACTGAAATAATGTTGAAAGCGGAGTAAAACACGATAGAAACAATGGTATTGTCAACTATTATTGTTTTGAATTTACTTACGTGTTTATCCCGTAACAACAGTTTGTGTTTTCTCTCATAGACATCGTTGATCTGTTTTATGTGTTCATGCGTAGACAAGTTATCTGGTAATAGAAACATCTTGTATAGTGTTGACAGAAAAATAATCAAAACAAAAGCAATATTTCTTTTAAATGTAGTATAAGCACTTACACAGAATATTTAGATTCCATGCATTGTGTTATACTATCTAATTGACATAAAAACAATTTTTCCTTTAATATATTTTAGCAGTATTTTTGAAGTAAATTAAAAATATATTTATAAATTTCAATAAGAGATATTAACGTTACGGGAGTTAATGACGAAATAAATATTTATACACAGAAAGCTGTTATGAATAATACAAAATATACTGTTATTGTTACATTTAGCCCTATTTCGCAGCAGCAGCCTATGTAGAACATTCTGTTCATAAACGAAGTCTGCAGCTGCAAAACTATAAAAGTTTACTCAGAATTTGTTCTCAAATATCTGATTGGTCAGAAGCAAATTCATTTTCGAAAATGACCAATCATAGGTATTATTTGGAGCATGGAATTCATTTCTGATTACATAGAACGTTTACAAAGTGTTAACGTTACGGGACCTGATACTTGACGAAAAAGTTCGCCCAAACTGATGAGTAAATGTTGCAAGGAGGTCGGCATAATGCTATTGAGCGAAAATGTATTTATCCTATTGTAGTCTACTTTAAAGATTATTGCATATACCAAGTACAGGTAAGCCTGATTTTAACTTAAATAATGCGAACAATGCTGCCAAAGATCTTGTCAAATCTTGGTCTACATTGTTCACTATTCACATACCAGTATTAATCATATTCCATTATCATCACTGCATAAATGAGCAAGTAAGTGTCGGATATCAGAGACGATGATGCCAGTTGCAGGAATTTGAAGGGAGTTAGGGTTAACCATTTCCCACATACAATTAATATGCAGCAGACGACTTTGAAAATAACTAGCCAAAGCACAGAAAATCCCTCTAAATGAAAGAACAATTATTGAACAGAGTTGAAAACATGGTGACAAGAGGAGAAATTGCTCGTTTCGAGCAATTTCTTCTTTTGTCGCCATGATTTCAAAAAGCTATCTGCAGCTGAGGCGTCAGAAAGCGTCTATATGAAGGAAAGGGTTAATAGTAAGGTATTGAATAAACGTTGGCATTAAGATAGACCATCACCATACAACAACCAACTGCTAGAGTCCTTATACATAAGTATGGATGGTTATCGGATTCGTGATTATGTATGTATCGCCATACAACAACCAACTGCTAGAGTCCTTATACATAATCACGAATCCGACAACGTATGTATTCTTCTTTTGTGTTTTACCCTTTACATAGGAGCTTCCAGAACAATTGAGCTTCCGTCCTTGGTGCTCAGTATTATGGGGATAGCATAGCGACTGATGTATCGGTGTCAGAAACAAACCCTGCTAGTACTGGTCAGTTAACCCGTGATACAACTGAAATACTGTTGATACAGCGAAAAATACATTGCAAGCAAATACACATAAATCTTTGAAGATTGGTTAAATGCAGACTAACGTCGTTTGCAACACTATTATTCAACAATATCACAGGTCTATGTGTTTCTGACTATATCACAGGTCTATGTGTTTCTGCATTCTCTTTCTCGCACCAGGGGAATATTCAGATTACCCTTACGCACACATTGCTCGGCAAGTAATTTGATTGGTCGATTCGAATATCACAGTCCTGAGTGTTCTGTCTGTTTACGGTGCTGAACTCCAGATTATATATATTATAGTCAAAGTTTTAAAACTGTTCAAAAGTTGTCTTGTAATATTAGAATCATAATCCTGAGATAAAGTTAGGGTAATTATTTCACTTTCCAGTAAAATATCATCTAAAACTTGATCGTTTTTGCTTCATTTCTACTGGGTACACATACCCAGTAAGCCAAATTGTGCACATTTTCATGACTTTCAATTTCAACAGCTATTGCCAAAATAGTTTTGAACTATCTATTACTAACTTTGTTGTCACTATTAGCAATATTTGCTGAAGTTTCAACATTGCAAAATTTCCACCTGGAGCTCAGCACTATTAAGGCAATCGGAATACTGATCAGTCCCTGTCATAATTACGAATAACTGTTTATACCTTGTTGAAGAGATCGATGGATGGATGGAAGCCGTCTGTTTATTGTTTTATAACCGTTGGAATGTATTAAAGAATGTCTTCTTCTACACGGAGAGGGGGATTCGCTAGGGTTGGCGTGTGGAATGGGAGGTAACTCTGTCAGAAATAGATACATTTGGAAATAACAAGAACCATATTCAACGACTTTAGGTCAAAGGGAAGCAATTCGGATTGGAGCGCCGGGCAGAATTTTTTTTCCAGGGGATTTCAGATAAATTCATAAGACAGAAGTGGTCTTCCAATGGACAATAATGACTTTGTTGAAAGTTGAAAGTGTTTTTAACAAAGTTGAATACCCTCTGACTGATTTGTAATCAAAACATTTTTTGCTTTTAGCTTTATTGACATTTAGGTGCCATTTTTAATACAACATGTATTTTCTGAAATTGAAATTAAAATTCACTGCGGAATAAGGATGACCTTTGATTTTACGTCATAGCTAAACAAAAAAAGGGTATGATAACATGTGAGTATTTTGTGCTTTTTTAGTAGTTTTGATAATAAACTTTAATTGAATATAGGTCTCTTGGTTTTTTCGGCTGTTGGGAAAGAGCCATAGCCAAAAATGCTATAATGATCGCCTATGGAAATTAAATTGCTTCCATCTGACCTTCACTTAAAGCTGATAAGAATTCTTGAGTAAACATGATCGACGACCAAGGAAAGGTCATGCCTCTAATATCTTTGTAGATTCAAACATATTGAACTATTTGTATCCTTGAGAAATTTTGAGTATGATCATTGGCTCTACTGACTGTACATGGGGAATACTTTTAAAACACAACGATAAACAGCGTGAAGAACATTCATGCCGACGTTGGAAAAAAGTTAATGCGACAGGCGTCATTCGTTTTCAACCAATTCGCAAAACGTGTACATGGAAAAGCAGCTAGTTGCTTGGAAAGACTGTTGCGTGGAATACTGGAGTGGGAAAAAAGGAACACATGGGTATGTGAACTCACCGCCGTGTTATGACTAAACAATTGTTGAAAGACTGCGTAAAACAATAATACATTTTTAAACCATAACGTCTCTGTTTTAGATACTACACAACACAATCAACCATTTTTCCCAGTGACATTCTTATTAATTCACAGCACAACTTGTATTACAAAAGTAAAACTATAAATGAAAATAAACGATGCTCCGGGATCTCCAGCTTAATGGCATCTAAAACCGGCGTAGACCCGGACCAACAATCGCACCTGGGTAGTCTGTTTGGATGTTCACCATCCCCCAGTTTACCACAAACAGTCTAAAGACTTTCACATACAGCTTGCAATTTTGAGTAAAATAGCATGATAGCGCTGACGTGTCTATATAGTAACACTCGTCTAGATACCCCATTGATGGTTTTACTGGAGCACTGCTGAAATGAATTCGTACGTGGGGGAAATGTACGCGATTGCATTTCTGAACTTATTGATAGATCTACACTGTAAAAACGGACGTTTCGTTTTTAAACACTTAATGAAACACTTTCCTGTTACACTTAATAAACACGTTCAAAACGAAACGCGTCACATGTTCACTTTTGAAACACACACTGTTTTCGTGGGAACACTAGTGTTCCAACTTGAAACACTAGTGTTCCAACTTGAAACGTGTTCACGTGTTTAACATGAAACATGTGACGCGTTTCAAAGCGAAACACTTCCTTGTTACACTTTTTACACACGTGAACACGTAATGTAAACACAGAAGGCGTTTCAAACTGTAACGCGTGACACGTTTCAAAATTTAAGTGTGCAGTTTAGAACACCTAAAATACTATTAAGATGAACATGTAACGTGTTTCAATTTTATTCCAGATAAACATGTCACGTGTTTCAATGACAGTTTACAGTCAATTTTGGACTGATTATAAAGAAATGACAACTACAGGTTGAAGAAAACATTTATTTATCAATGATGTAAATGAATAAATTAGATATCAGACAGTCTAGCGTGTTTTTGGAGTAAAATCAACAAAACAAAGAACAATCTAACAATCAAATTTAACCGCTTTCCTCATACACGACTTTTAAAACGTCTGGGTAATATATGGAAACTCTCTATAAATTAAAGTGTAATCATCAAATAGAGTTGAAATCATTCTGGCAAAAGGAGGAATTGCTTGTTATGACCAATTTATCATTTTGTCATAATGGTTTCAAAATTTGTCGCTGCAGATGCGTAAAAATGCGTCTTCATGTAGAAAAGGGTTAACTGGGTTAAATGGTTAACTGAGTTTAATCATACCAAAAGGGCCTATACATGCGTCTTCATGTAGAAAAGGGTTAACTGGGTTTAATGGTTAACTGAGTTTAATCATACCAAAAGGGCCTACATGGTCCTGCGTCGTAAAAACCCAATAAATAAATAAATAAATAAACTATTTCATGACAACATGTATACTGCTAAAAGCAGTTAAACTTTCCCAGGTATTTCCTTATAATAGATATTTACAACTATGACCAATAATGAACCACTTAATGCAATAGACATTGCCCAAAAAGACAGGGTATAACTAGTTATTGAAATCATTCTGGTAACAAGGAGAAATTGCTCGTGCTGATCTTTTTTTTTTTTTTCAAAATGCGTCTACAGATGGGAAAGCGTTATTTAATGACTTTAATTATAACATGGCATCATATAAATCTCTAAAAGAAGTTTAATTGCCAAGGTATTTCCTTATAATAGATATACAACTATGACTCATAGAGGACTCATAGAGGACCATTAAATGCAATATCCATTGCCAAAAAAGACATGGTCAGTAATTCCCTTTACAGAAAAACAATCAGACTGATACATTCGATCACATCCAAAAATTCCATTGATTGACAAGGACTAATTTTATGATTAAATATACAGTAAGGTCTGATATACATTTTAATAACAACTAATAGTTTTTGTTCTGGGTGTAAATTTCATTGCTTTATGAATAAAGATTTTCAGGACAAACAGCTATGCACTATGCAATTAGGTGTACTTAAATATTTGGCAATTTCAAACACACTTTGAAGTATTTGCTGCAGTTGGTTTTTGAAAACATTGTGGCAAAAGAACGGCCATTTCTTCTGTATTTGTAAAGATATAAGACCTGATTAAGTACATTTTGAAATAGTTTTTAGTTTTACTCATATATGGAAAACACTTTCCCACTTTGTAATGCTGCAGCAACATATACTTATCAAGTTCAACATATAATTAAATTATTTAGACAGTTTTAAAGGAACATTCCTGTGAAATTATTTTGAAATTGGTCCGTTGGTCTAAGAGGAGAAGTTGTTAGTAGGAAAATTAGAACAAAAAGATACACACAATACCTCACCACGCAATTTATGTTCAGGTGTGATAAGAAGGGATGCTAGCCTGACAGCTGTGTTTTTCAATCAATCAATATGGCTTGAATACATTTTATAGAGAATCACCTAATACCTGCATTTATTTTACCCCTCTGGTAGAGGGCCGAAAAAGGAACATTTCTGTTCAATCATTTTGGAATCAGAAAAGCAGATTCGGAGTAAGAATTTTTTGATGCCATCCTGCAGCCATGTTTTATCAAGACATCAATATAGTTTGAACACATTTTTGATTGGACTCAAAAGGAACATTTCTATCAACTTATCTAATCAGAGAAGCTAATTCCCAGGAAATTAATTTTGAATTCATGCATCCACACCCCTTCCCCTTTTCAGATGCCAAGGCAACCAAAGTTCTAAATATAATTAACATCTTTAAATAATTCAGAAAGAGGAATACAAAAGGCACATTCCCATTAAGTTTGATTGAAAATGTGTCCTTTCATTAACAAACAGACAACAGTCAGGGAGTTATAACAATAATTAAAATTGAATCTTAGGCTCAGGTGATTTAAAAATATGTTACAACAAAAGCATAAACATGATAAATTACTTCTTAACACTTTCTCTCATACAACAATTATGCAGCAGATGAGTTTGAATATATTTTGTCAAAAAACAGAAAATCTCTATACATGTAATTGAATGGAAAACCTATGACTAAAAGTGGAAAACATTGTGGCAGAAGAAGAAATTGCTTGTTTTGAGCATCAGAAATTGTCTATATGAGGGAAAGCACCACATACAACAACTCTGCAGCAGACGACTTGAAAACATACCCCAAACAAATTGGAAATTCCATTTTAATGAAAGTACAATAATTGAAGTGTTGAAAACATGGTGACAAAAGGTGAAATTGTTTGTTTTGAGCAATTTCTTCTTTTGTTGCTATGTTTTCAAAAAAATGTCTGCTACAGAGGCGTCAGAAAGCATCTAGGGAAAGGGTTAATGGTGTTACTTTGGTAACAAAACACCATAAGTATGCACACTATTGGAGAAACATGTATTCTTCCAACTTCCTGTATCAAAATAAATTTTATTAAAACAGGGAAATATAAACTGGTAAAAGGAGGTTTCTGCTAATAAGGTCAAGTCATGATGAAACAAGTTTGACCTTGACTTGACAAAGATTTATCAATTATAATTTTGACTTTATATGTTATTCATTGATTGCCAATTTTAATAGTATTTAGTTCATATGAAAGCCGCCAATACCAGTACTCCACATACAACTATTTCCCTTACTAGAAAGACATAAAGGAATCTGTATTGTCCTTTCATATAATTTAGATTTTCTAAGCATGTACTTCTATTATTATAACTATAGAATACTGAGAGTATCTTAAATAGCACCATCTGAGGAAAAATGCAACATGAAAGAGTAATTCAAATAAATTAGAAAACAGTGTGGAAAATGAAAAACTGATATTTGTATGAGCACTTTCTTCTTTTCTCTTGATTGATTTTAAAAGTCACCTGCTGAAGTGGCATTAAAAGTCCTTTTCATCAGAGAAAGGGTTAAATGCCTCTGAAAGACATGAACATCAATTTGAACTGTAACTAAATGGAATATTTTAGATTCAAGTTCTTCAAAAACATATTAGAAAAAAGTGTGAAATATCTAAGTAGGAGCTTTCATGCAAGGTTGAAAACAAATGACAAAGGGAGAAAATACAGGGTTTATTTCTCCATTATGTATGAAATATTCCAAATGAATCTGTAATGCACAATACTACAATCTTTAGATCTACATTTTTTCTGACAATGACATTTGAACTAGTAAATAACTATGTCATACATGTGTTACGACTTATTCAATATATTAATAGTCATATCATGTTTTCTTGAAAACATTGTGGTATCATGTTTTCTTGAAAACATTGTGGTAAAATGAGAAATTGTTCATTATGACCGATGACTCCTTTAACCACATTATTTTCAACTTTATTCACTTTTCTTTCAAAAAATTTCCAATGGTTGTTTAATAGGGTTACGGTTCAAGGATATTGTTATTCAACAATAGTTGTTCTTAAATTATTTGAATGTAGTTAAGTAGGCTAATTGTGACATGTTCCTATCTGTTGCTTGTCTATTCCTTTACATCATGCTTGTGTTGGTAATCATCTATTTGCTGTGTTCTTTTAACTTCATATTCTAAAAAAGAGCCACTGTTGGTTTTCATTTAATCCTTACCAGAACGTTCCTTGTTCAATTCTCAATATGTCCAAAATATCTAAATGTTAACTCAAATCTTTAAATCACAAATTGATGCCAAAACATATCAAATACCATTTCATACAGCCCATTTCCCTTTGGGTTCCAAGAGATCTGTGCTCAGACCTAACACTTGTTTATTTGTAAGTAATTATTGGTGTGCTTGAGTGCCAGACAAACATCTTAAGGATTGTGTCACTCTAAGTTTGACATTCATGTTTCCTGCAAAAGATAAACAAAAGTGCCAAGTTATAAATTGTCACAAAAAACACCCGTGAGGAGTCATAACTCTGCAGCAACTAATATTAGAACTATCACTGAAGATGATAAATACCCCCTAAACAGCACCTTGACCTACACCATAACTTAATAAGTAAAAGGCCCATAACTCTGTAAAATAACATGCAATTGTAACCCCTTGGTATCCTCTTGGTATAGAAGCTTCATGTAAAATTTTATTGAATTCCACCCAGTGGTTTGTAAGAAATAGGCCGGACAAAATATTGCTTCTGGCCGGCCGACCGACCGACCGACTGCCCGACACAGTGACTCCTATATACCCCCTCTTCTTCGAAGTGGGTATAATTATTTGTCCAATTTCAGTTGCAACCAAGGTTTTATTGCCTATAAAGATTCACTACAAGTCTGATGCAGATAAGATAAGAACTGCTGAAGTTTAAGATCAGACAAGGCCTATTTGGCCAAATTTTGGATAAATTCAAGTGCCTTTCATGGAGATTTGGCTTGTTATCGAACATTGCCCAATCATTATATATAAATACCTACAAAAATGTTCAACAAGCTTGGTGAAAGAACAGAGGAAAACTGTTTGACTAAGAGAGCCACCATTATGGTTATCCCATAATACAGGCTTACAGGTGAATGACACAGGTTGTTCTGAGTAACATCTAAACCCTTTCCAACATACAGATGCTTTCTGATACATCTGAAATGTTGTTTACATTGTGCCAAAAGGAGAGATTGCTTGTTTTGAACAGTTTGTCCTTTTGTCACAATTTTTTAAAATCATCTGGTGTCAGAAAGTGTCTATATGAGGAAGAGGGTTAACAATATGAATTTGAGTTAAGATTGCTAGCTTAAGAATTATTGATGGTAAAAGAGATACAGAATAATATATTTTCTCTATGATATTTATAAAGTTGTCTTCTTCATTTGTTTTAAAATAAGTTTACAGCAAGGAAGAGTTCATTTAAGTAACCTTATTGATTAATCAAGCAACGTGCACATTCAAAGACATTCTTCTTATTATGACATATATGTCCCAAGGTTTATTTTAGTTATACATGTACATGTACTGTCATTTTTTTGAAGAGAAGACAGACTGAAACTTTTTTAACAAATGTTGTGTTTACTTAGAATATAGGATAATATTGCTGCAGTAAGGATCATTGTGAAACCGCTGTCCTCTTAAAAAAATAAAATACTATAAGACTGTCAGACAGGACGTGATAGGACATCACGCACACACTAACTTATAAAACAATGTGTTGTTCACAACTGCATTATTTTTTCTGCAAAACTAAGAATAAATTGATCTTTAATTTAACAAACCAGTGACATATAACTACATGTACATGTTTCTGAATAAGTTACAAGAAACATAAATTGTATCAAGTGACAAAGTTACCTTAGACAAAATCTTAGATGTGTGCTCTAATAAAAGCAACAGTTCACATTCCTTGTGTTGATGGGAAATGACAATTCTTCGATCAGCTACAGGTCCATTCTTGTAACAAGTATGGTCAAATTCCAGTATCGCCAATGATCACATCACAACAAGTTGATTGATATCAGGAAAGAACATTCCACGCTTGGATGAAAGGTTTTATTGTTTGTCCTGTTAAACAAAATTAAAAATAGGGGATTAATGTGCAAAGAACTAGTTTGAAATTACTGCATTTTTGACTCTGCACTTGTGAATATGTTTAAAAAACTTATTATATACACTTAAACTTTTAAAAATCACTTATTTTACACTTTATACTAGTATCATACCAGCCCGGTCGGGTAGCTCAATTGGTAGCGTATCTGACTCGTGATCTGGAGGTCACGGGTTCGATACCCGGTTGCGGCGCGTTCTTTCGGGCGATGTTTTCCATTGCCTCTCACCTCTGATCTATGTGAGAAAGTAGTCAGTGGCTTCGAAAGAATGTTGTGTAAGTACTGGTATGGGAAAGCCAGGAAAACATGGGTAGGTGCACTGACCGCCGTGATATGACCAAAGCTGTTGAAAGCGGCGTTAAACTCCAAACAAATAAACAAAAAGTATCATACCATGTTTTCAACTATATACTTGTATCAATATTTTCATATATAAGACATTGCTCCTCTATAAATGAATACATTTCAATGACTTATGATTTTGAAAACTTCTCTGCAAAAGTATGGAAAATCTCTATATTATGAAAGAACAACTATCAATTTATGATTAAAACATGACTGACATTTTTGGAAACTTCTCTTTATCTATACTGTAGCAATGCATCCTTAACATTACGCAGCCGAGCCCCGGTAGCTTAGCGACGTGGGCTGTCAACCCAGGGGTTGTGAGTTCAAACCCCAGCTCAGCCAACATTGTTTCCGACGTTAGACAAAAGTCATTGTGACAAGCGTCATTCGTCTTCCACCAATGGGCTATAGATCAGTCTATGTGGAAAAGCAGCCAGTTGCTTGAAAAGAATGTTGTATGCAGTACTGGTGTGAGAAAGCCAAGAAACATAGAGTAGGTGAACTGGCTGCCGTGATATGACTGAAAAATTGTTGAAAATGGCGTTAAACCCCAAACAATCAATCATTAACATTACGCAGGAAAGGTTTAACCATTAATTACCACATACAGCTAATCTGTAGAAGCCAAATTTGAAAAATGTAGGTAAAATTATGTAAAGTATTAAAAAAAAATTAAACAATTATTGCAACAGGAGAAATTATTCTTATTGTCCTTTATCCACAATGTTTTTAAATTTAGTCTGCTGCAGATGAGACAAAACCATTCTTAATCTGTTAAAAGCATGCAACTTTGAAACTTTCTGTCTCTTGGACTAATTTTTAGAATGTCCATCTCCAGGAAGAAAGCTTTATCTTCCGCTGTTTTCTTTCTCCTCTTTCCTACATTCCGAGCATTTATGGTGGCAATGATGGAGGTAGATGAAGCAGTCGCTGTTGATTT
Organism: Serripes groenlandicus; assembly: GCA_031761405.1. Classification (NCBI taxonomy): domain Eukaryota; kingdom Metazoa; phylum Mollusca; class Bivalvia; order Cardiida; family Cardiidae; genus Serripes; species Serripes groenlandicus. The sequence continues at coordinate 60,519,575 of JASEVX010000006.1, read as the reverse complement.
AAATTTTTCTGGAATGTCAAGAACCCCAAGGCACTACCGGCACTTCTGGATGTTCAATACTGAATGTAGCCTGTTAAGGAAACATAATATTGGGTCTCATTGTTGCATCATGTTGAAAGTATTGATTAAGTTATTAATTTTGAACTTTAATACTAATTATACATGTCCAGATCACATCATGCTTCATTTTAGTGTACTCTCATATTTAATACAAATGCCAAAATTACCAGTTATTAAGAATGTGTTTTGATAAAAACATTTTTGTAAAACTGCATTTATCTTATGATTTACATAATAATCATTTTGCACATTGAAGGGCATAATTATCACAAAAAATAACCTTGAAAATATTCATAAATTAAGAAAAATTGTATTCTTTTTGACCCTATTTTTTAAACAAAGATATAAAATGTAATCATTATATTTTGAATAAGAGATTCATGGTGGATTGCACTTGTGCAAGTTACAAATCCTAGCCTAGTAATGGCAAGATTTTATATATCTTTCACCTGATGTTTTATATGAGAAATTATAATCATTGAATAGATCTGAAAACATTGTGGCAAATGGGGAATCCACGGTGGTTGAGTGGATAGCGTCGGGGATTTGAAACCGGGGGTCCCTGGTTCGATCTCCAGTAGCGGCATGACGGTCATGGTGGAGTGCCATTGGGCAAGGCACATTTTCTAGCCTAGAACTGGTTTGTTTACCCAGTGATCATGAATAAGTGAACTGCCGCCGTGATGTAACTTAAATAATGTTGAAAGCGGTGTAAAACTCCAATAAATAAATGTGGCAAATGGTGAAGTTGCTCATTATAAGCAGTTTCTCCAGTTTAGAAATATTTACAATCAACGATTTTGGTACAAATTTGAAAATCCACAATGTCATGATCGGGATTAATTATCTAACTGCATAAAGACAGAAAATATATGCTTGCATGGATGTACAAACTACAACGAATGAGTGTGGCAGCTAGTTGTATTGATGAAAATAAGTAAAAGACTGAACATAAACAGAAAAATACAATTACAAATCGTTCACTACTTGAATAATCAGTCTAAATAGCATTTAGAGAAGAAATGCACAGACTGCACGAAAACCGACGACTTTCTGACTTTAACGCTTAAATCTCAATAGAAATTTGACAAAAAAAGTAAAAACAGACATTATGGATGACTTAAGTGAGGGTAAATCAAAATTAATTTGTAATATACTCTTTTGCTTACCATGCCTAGAGAGAAGTAGCAAATTCCGCTGAAATATTTTGCTCATGCATTAACGTTTATATTAAGAGATTGTACTCTATACAACTTTGACATCATGGATTCATACTCAAAATTAACCCAACCAGTTCGTACTTAGATTTACTTATTAAACAACTTGGTAATCCTCTGTAACAAACTGTTACAGAACAAAATGCTTATCAAAGTCTGTCATGTTGGTCGCTGGGCAGTAGCTTTTTATTCGGACCAGTGAGAATTACCTAAAATGTGTTAAATAACATTTTATATATATGACATAGATGATAGAGCATTCCAACTTGGTGAAGTTCCTGCTGATACATAATATAAATAGATTTATAAGTCTCTGCTTTCTGTCAGTGTCATGATTATTTGAACAATTTGCTTACATAACTTTGTACTAGTTAGCAGTCTGAGTCATATGAAATGTGATTAACTATTTTTCAATGTCTAAATAGAAATATATCCATTTAGTCCTCACCATGGTGTTTTTCTTATGATTAAGGTCACTTACTTGTGGAACTTGAGTATAAACTTTTCGGAACAGTGACTTTTTAAGTTAATTTCAATGACTGACAAAATGTTCGACCATTAATGATTAAGTTCTTCAAAACAATGTACGAAAGTAATGAAAATATAGCAGGAAGGCAAACTCCTTTTTTATATAAACCAAATGGAGGCTGATTTTAGGTATTCAACGACAGAAAATTTGACTTACCAATTTACGGCATGATCTGTCACTTGCCTCAAAGCCTCTAGCTTTACTATCACTCCTCTCGAACTGCCCATAAAACTGCCGAAAATGTCATCCTAATTCTTCAACAAGGAAGATATTAGATCTAACGCTACATCCTCTTGCACCGAGTAGCTGGTCTGTCTCGTATGTTTAACAATAAGATTGTTTTCAACCTCTTGCAGCTGCATTCTTCAATGAACGGGCGAAAATGATAATTGTGTTTTGTTTATCACGATTGTCTGACATCATCAGTATCTTTGACCGCCAAATTCAAATCTCGGGCGACGAGATTATTACACCGATATTATTTTTGGTCTTTTTTATTTTCTTAAAGCAAAATTTGGCAAACAATCATTTAATATAACTAATTAAATATGACAGACATATACAACATAGAAATATTGTGGATTAAATGCATTTAATAACTTTTATATCAACAATTATCAATTTCGGGTTTAGAGATTAATATAAGCGTTTTTCAAACGGCATGCTTTTAGTGTTCCAAATCGTTCGCCTTGAACACACCCGTGTTTCACAATGTAACACCTTCGGTTACCGCAAGTTCCCAGTAAGAGTCTCCGGCGGACACATTATTACAAATCGTACACCTAGATTGTATTCTTACTTTGTTTTAAATCTTACAGTTGATTTATAACCTTTAAGTTAATTTAATGCTAAAATATGGTATTCTTATATAAACGCTAGCGTTTCATATTTAAACGCTATACGTTTCAATGCTGCACACTCCCGTTTCAGTATATCAAACGAAAACACTGTGTTTCAAAATTGCACACCATGAGAACACCACCGTTTTAAAAATGAACACCCTTGAAACGCGTCACATGTTACCAGTTTTTACAGTGTATATTCTTTATTTTGTAGCGTAAACTTTCTAGTTACATACACAAAAAGGTATATACATATGTAAACAAAGTCATAATTATAGCCTGATCCGTCTTATCAGAATGTTTACATGTTGACAGCAGCATCTGAAAAGAATATGTAAATAATATGTTCACTAAAATCAACTAGTATCTTTTCCCAAGCACTATATCATTCATAAATTTATCAATCGGAATACCTCGGTGATGAATGCTTCACCAATCTCGGATGTGTCAAGTAAGCCGCCATTGGGACTATTTTCGGTCACATGATCAATAACATAGCGGCGCCCATAAAGTCAGCCATCCCGCCAGTAGTGAAACAGGAACAAAACAAATGTTTGCTTTGCAGTTCAATTGTAAAAAGATTGTTTAACCTAATGTTGGACATCTTGTTTTGTTTCTTCACGATCGTGCTTTCTCGACTTCAGTCGTAGCTTTCCGGAAGAACTATTTCTTTGCGTATTCTTATTCCGGCCAACAAAATGCTTTGAATGAGTGCATATCCTTCCACCAGATACAACCGAGGGATGATGATGGATGACGGAATGACCCGATGAGTTTCGGTTAATAAATGTATGTCTGTACTTACTGACGTATGTTTGGTCTTGAGTGTATGGAATGACTTCGAGTCCCCGAATGTTGGGTTTTGTCTCAAATAAATCTTTGAGAACCCTACAGGTGCCTGTCTTTATAATGTAGATCCAGTCCGTTGTATTACTGTCTTTACATAAAAGTACTCCTCGTCTGAAATTATAATGGATCATTCATTAACCCTTTATCCCGCTGAAAGCCCGAAACATCCCAAAACTGGTATCGACGTCCCTGCTTTGTGGTATGCATGTTCTTGCTGATTTTATGAGTTTTCATTGCTAAGTGTTAAATAGTGAGTAAAGAACATTGTAAATCCAGATTAGACTGTACGAATGAGAAGGTTGGTCTATATATATATAGTCTTCAGTAGTCCATGAGGAAGCCGCCGTGGTCGAGCGGTTATCGTCGGGGATTTGAAACCAGACGTCCCGGGTTCGATCCCAAGTCACGGCACGACAGTCATGGTGGAGTTCCCTTGGGCAAGGCACATTTCCAAGCATAGTACTGGCTGGATCATGTATAAATGAACTGTCCCCGTGATATAACTGATCGTTGGTTCATGCATCATGATCGTTTAAGCAATGGTTGATGTATTAAGAAATCAATTGCTGATTTTGTTTAACTTTGCCCTAGATTACGGCAAAGGTAAAGCATGAAAATTGAACACAAGACGCCATATAAGCTAATATTTGAGAGACTTTACGGGAAAACCGGCTGTCGTAATTGGGTTAATGCGTATTCGATTCTTGTTTGTAACCTTTCTTTGAAGAATTCAGGGATGTTTTAACGACTGATAGAAGCGTGCAGACTGATCCGGATCTTCGCTGGTCACAAAGTCCCGAAGGTCTGTTGTCCCGTGGCCTATCTCGTTTTATTCAAAAGTTACATCAATGTTAATTTACATTTGGATAGAAGATGAAGGTGCAGGTGCGACCGAGTGTAAGCCGAGACGCTAGCACATTCTCAACGGAGTCTTTAATGTTGTTTCGGCAACAATAGGCACTTTTTCACCCAACTCGGCTCAAATGTATATTATAATAATAATCATAACTAGAGATTGTAACTGTAGCAACAGTTACCAACGATTCCCTTGCCATTTTTTTGAACAAGGGGAGATAAAGTGGTCCGGAGTTATAATTCTTGCAAGCTGCACAACTTCACATTGCCATATATCTATGTTGCAAATTTCATCAAGTAGTTTATGAGATCTGCTATGGACAAAGTTTACACTATTAAAATATTGAAAAAGGGGAGATAACTTTACAACAAAGTGGCCAAGAGTTATAATTCTTGCAACTTCATATTGCCATCTATCTATGTTCCAAGTTTCAATAATATCTGACCATTCGTTCACGAGATATTGTTCGGACAAGGATTTGGATAGAAGAAAAAGAATAAAGAAAGAAAGAAATAAATAAAGAAAGAAATAATAAAAAACAGTAGAAAAACAATACGATTCCCAATCAAAGGTTGGGGAATCGTAATAAGCATATGATTACGTCAATATGAAAATGTAAACATTGTAATTACTGAACAATGTAGCTTCAGGTTACCTGCTTCATCTTATACACAATTTAACAGAAGCTTATGACAGTAATATTTGAACAGTGTAGATCTTGATCAGATTGTTGGGATGCACGCGCAGATCTGGATCTTTGATGATTCGCAAATGTCAACCTGTACATTTTATAACTGACGGGCTCAATTATGAATAAACGTTGTCTGATTTGTTATCACTTATAGACAGAAACAGAGATATTATATGAATGACGTGTAAAGTTTTCATTTTTAATGAAGTGATGTCATTTTTAAGTGCCTGATATTTTGCAAGAAAATATGCAGGTAAATAATAACAGAACACAATGCAAATGAGACGGAATGTGACGCCCCGGATCAGACTGCTCGGACTGCGCAGGCTGATCTGGGTCGATACAATACGCAGATGTTATACTGTTGGTTTTCTCGCGAGACGGCTCAAATGCTATTTATCTTTACCTGAAAAATGTAAATAGACATATCCGTGGATTGTCATGCGGGAGCCGTTCCATCGGCCATCCTCTGAACAGATCGATGGATCGTAGAAATTCGATGTGATCTGGTTCTTTGTCCTTTTCAATGTGCATGAATATATCGATGAAATCTTCCCTGCTGACTGCTAACAGTTCTACGTTGGTTTTACACGTGACGGTGGCACTGCGACGAGCACCATGCATCAGAGCTAGTTCCTACAATAAACAGAAACCGTTGTAGGACAGCAAACCCTCGCTAGCTGACTAATAGTGCCTAAAGTATTACATTTTTATGAGTACGTATGATAATGCAATGCATGTGAATACATTGTTCTATCAATAAATATATACATAGACAAAATGTACCTAAATCCATCCTCGAGTGCGAGAGATTGCGGGTTTGATACCCGACCGGGTGTTACCAAATACTTTAAACATGGTAGTTATGGCTGCCCTGCTTTGTTCTCAGGGTTACGGGGTTAGCATTATGACTGACTGGCTGGTGTCAAGATAAATAGAACCGTAGTACTGGTAACTATCCTAGGAAAAGCCGTGGTGTGACTGAACACTTGTTGAAACTGGCGAAAAGCACCAATCAATTAACATAAATCCATAGTATACGACCCACAGAGACTCTGACCTCGACCTCAGTGGTACCGTGTCCTCAATCGGTTCATGGGCTCTCGATATTACGGTGTATCAATACGTCACATTTCATCACTATAACAGTTACTATGTGTAGTATCTTACTATGGTATTGTGTGTTTTTCCCAAATTCTTTCTTAACTGAAAAACTCTGATGCCTGTGGTATCTCAAAGACGCTTGCTGCAGGGGAGTCTATGCTATCTACAGTGTTTATATTTTATCGTTATTTAATATTTATCGATTGTCTTGTTTGATCAGTATACTTGATCGGTGCTCCAGGAAAATCGACCTTTGCGTTATCGTTGCACATTTAGACAAATGCATGTCTGTGCAATCATGTTAACCATGAACATTTATATTATTTTGAAAGCTTTCTTAAAAGTCATCTTTGACTTATTTACGAACAGCGTAGACCCTGATAAACCAGGTCGAATGTGCAAGTTGGTCTGGATTTAAAATGGCCAGCAATGCCCTAAGGCTGGTTTTCGCAGAGCATCGCTCCTTTGACTAAAAGAATTAAAAACCTCGACACAAATGGATTATTTCAGCATGTTTAGGTGAATGCAAATTACCATACCCCGAAGCTGTTTCCTTTTCTAAGGAATGCCACTGTCCGAATTGACTGATCACCCGTGTCTTTGTTGGTTTCAAGAATAGTGACTACAGCTGAAATGAAAGTAATGTGTTTTTCTACCCTGTGATAAAAGGCTTCTCTTAAAAAAGCGTGGACAATTAACGTAATCCCACGTTTTTGCACCAGACAAATTTTGAAAACATTGTGGCAAATGGAGAAATTGCTCATGATGAGCAATTTCCCCTTTTGCCACAATGTTGACAACTCTATTTAATGATTAAATTCTAATTTTTATGGAGATATTTCACATTTTTGTCAATACGTTTTCAAAGTCGTCTGCTGCAGCATAGTTGTATGTGGGTAAGGGTTAATAAGTGCCCAGACGCAAATAAGGTAAAACTTAAAACAGATGAATTGGTCCAAAAGTGTTACAATGTATTAACCGTTCATTTGTTAATAGAAATTAAATACACTATATAATGACAAAAATGTAAGTCTTTTAAAATATATGATTGCTATTCCTTTTGTACACAGATTGTGTCCATAGTAAGGCCTTGACATTTTTAAAGTCGTCTAATGCATACGTGTTGCATGTGGGAAAGCGTTCAACATTCCGTGACCCTGATCGATTCGTTTACTTCTCAATGAGAGATAGTAGAATCAGAGTCGAGATCGCTAGTACCATGTATATGCTGATTTTCCGACAATATTACATCAACTAGTGTTCTATGTGTAAATATTATTTTAACGATTTTCCACACGCTTACGTATGTTGAAGCATCTGCAGCAGACTTCTTTTGAAAACGTTGTACCGAAAGTGTAAAATGAGCCGTCCCGCGAAAAAACGAACATTGTGGACCCTGCTTTAATTATCGACCCGGATCGGCCTAAGCAAGTAGACACTTTTCGCCTCCTATGGATTGTTTTGTTTCAGGAATCATTACTCTATACCTTTATCCCCCTGAACCGGAATGTGTCGGCCCGGACCAGTCTGCGTGAACTACGCAGACTGATCTTGGTCGATACATTACGCCGAGGCCATAATGTTGATATTCTTGCGGGCTCAAATTACGAATACTGAGGAATTTCTCATTCTGCCACCATGTTTTCAACTATTTACAATAGTTATAATTACATTATAGGGATTTTTTGGTACGTTTGCCTATATGTTTTCACCGTTGTCTGCTGCAGATTTTTTGTTTATGGGAAAGGGTTAAAACCTCTACCTGTCCCCGATAGTATAACATTTGTTGTATGTGGGAAAGGGTTAAAACCTCTACCTGTCCCCGATAGTATAACATTTGTTGTATGTGGGAAAGGGTTAAAACCTCTACCTGTCCCCGATAGTATAACATTTGTTGTATGTGGGAAAGGGTTAAAACCTCTACCTGTCCCCGATAGTATAACATTTGTTGTATGTGGGAAAGGGTTAAAACCTCGTACCTGTCCCCGATAGTATAACATTTGTTGTATGTGGGAAAGGGTTAAAACCTCTACCTGTCCCAGATAGTATAACATTTGTTGTATGTGGGAAAGGGTTGAAACCTCGTACCTGTCCCCGATAGTATAAAGATTTGTTGTATGTGGGAAAGGGTTAAAACCTCGTACCTGTCCCCGATAGTATAACATTTGTTGTATGTTGGAAAGGGTTAAAACCTCTACCTGTCCCCGATAGTATAACATTTGTTGTATGTGGGAAAGGGTTGAAACCTCGTACCTGTCCCCGATAGTATAACATTTGTTGTATGTGGGAAAGAGTTAAAACCTCGTACCTGTCCCAGATAGTATAACATTTGTTGTATGTGGGAAAGGGTTAAAACCTCTACCTGTCCCCGATAGTATAACATTTGTTGTATGTGGGAAAGGGTTAAAACCTCTACCTGTCCCCGATAGTATAACATTTGTTGTATGTGGGAAAGGGTTAAAACCTCGTACCTGTCCCCGATAGTATAAAGATTTGTTCTATGTGGGAAAGGGTTAAAACCTCTACCTGTCCCCGATAGTATAACATTTGTTGTATATGGGAAAGGGTTAAAACCTCGTACCTGTCCCCGATAGTATAAAGATTTGTTGTATGTGGGAAAGGGTTAAAACCTCGTACCTGTCCCCGATAGTATAAAGATTTGTTGTATGTGGGAAAGGGTTAAAACCTCGTACCTGTCCCCGATAGTATAAAGATTTGTTCTATGTGGGAAAGGGTTAAAACCTCTACCTGTCCCCGATAGTATAACATTTGTTGTATATGGGAAAGGGTTAAAACCTCGTACCTGTCCCCGATAGTATAAAGATTTGTTGTATGTGGGAAAGGGTTAAAACCTCGTACCTGTCCCCGATAGTATAAAGATTTGTTGTATGTGGGAAAGGGTTAAAACCTCGTACCTGTCCCCGATAGTATAAAGATTTGTTGTATGTGGGAAAGGGTTAAAACCTCGTACCTGTCCCCGATAGTATAAAGATTTGTTGTATGTGGGAAAGGGTTAAAACCTCGTACCTGTCCCCGATAGTATAAAGTAGAAGTTGTCCGCCATGTGTCCTTGTCGAATAATAACACGCTTGGCTTCAAAGCTGCAAAACAGGTAAAATTGTTCAATTTAGGATACTATTTAAATTGCATTAAAGTGCATTTTAACCCTTAACGAGGTTTTATATTTCTAGTCCTCTCCTAAATCTAAACATCTGCAGAAATAATGGCATTTTGCAGTAAAAAAAACTGGACTGGCAATTTCTGGGATAAGTCCTTTTAATAATCGTATGTGTTTTGCTAGGACTGCTACCAAAGTCCATCATTATAACTTTATATCCCGCTCACTCAACAATCTAATTATTACTTTATATCCCGCTTACTCTACAATATAATGATTACTTTATATCCCTCTAACTCTACAATCTAATTATAACTTTATACCCCTCTAATTCTACAATCTAATTATTACTTTATATCCCTCTTACTCTACAATACAATTATTACTTTATATCCCGCTTACTCTACACTATAATTATTACTTTATATCCCTCTAAATCTACAATACAATTATTACTTTTGATTTCGCCTCCCACGAAATTCTAGCAATTTCATTGGTTAAAGCCTGTCACGTGCACACCCCCTATATTTCTATAGGGGGTGAGTAAATTCCATAGGGGGTGAGTAAATTCAATATGGCGTCTATTCCCAGATCAAGCTGACTGGAATTTTTTTTCAGTTGCCTATGTTAAAATAGATCTATACACTGTATAATATCTTGAAAAATAAATAAACCAATGAATGTATAAATATAATGCATGTCCTACGCTTGTCAATCCCGATGTCACAGGTTCAATTCCCATGAGTGGATTTTTTTTTCTTCTATCTTTTTCATTATACTAAAACAATATGATATATGCATATGTTTATGATGAAAAGTTACCAGTTTTAACATGTGAAAATATTTTACGACTTTGAAAACGCAATCCCCTTCAAACAATGAAAATGACCTTACGTCATAACGTAGTCACTTTGGCGCCAAAAACTATAATTATGACGTCATATTATGCTACCAACAAAATTAATATCAACAAGTTTCAATAAAGTTCAGTTTTAAGTGGTCGACGAAATAAATCAATTATTTGGTCTGTTAATGACCCACTACGGAAAAATAGTGGGTCTGTGGAATGTATAGGGGGACTCGGCTAACGCCTCGCCCCATATAAATTCTACAGACCCCCTATTTTTCCGTAGTAGGTCAGTAACAGACCAAATAACTTATAATATCCCGCTATCTCTACAATACAATTATTTCATTTATATCCCGCTATCTCTACAATACAAGTATTACTTTTTATTACATACCTATCCAAATTTTGCATTAAAATTTAAGTGACATAAAATCAATATCAATTTTTAAAAAAATGATAACTAACACTGTGCCGGAACTCCTTTTTTTAGATTTGGAACATCTTTGGAATTTAAAGTGGGTTTAATACTAGTAATTTTAAAAAAACTGAGACCGAATACTAGGAAAATGACGTCACGTCAGCGGTTTTGACGTCATAACGATAGTCATTTGGCGCCAAATAGAAGCAGCAGTATTCGGTTACGTAACATTCATACGCCTAAAGCCAAGTCTTTTTTTTTTATATGTTTCTTTAAAATAAAGGGGAGATTTATTCCAGATATATAATAAATAGAATAACTTACTGCATGTTTTTGATATCGAACTTATGTCACTCGGGAACAAAGGGGTAATTTGGTGTAAAATCACTCAACCTACGGTTTTGTGATTATAACCAAATTACCCCTTTTTTTCCCTTGTGACATAAATTCTATATCAAAAACATGCAGTTAGTTATTCTCTATATATCCCGCTTACTCTACAATACAATTATTACGTTATATCCCGCTTACTCTACAATCTAATTATAACTTTATATCCCTCTAACTCTACAATCTAATTATAACTTTATATCCCTCTAATTCTACAATCTAATTATTACTTTATATCCCGCTATCTCTACAATATAATTATTTACTATATATCCCTCTATCTCTACAATATAATTATTTACTTTATATCCCTCTAACTCTACAATACAATTATTACTTTATATCCCGCCATCTCTACAATATAATTATTACTTTATATCCCTCTATCTCTGCAATATAATTATTTACTTTATATCCCTCTATCTCTACAATATAATTATTTACTTTATATACCGCTATCTCTACAACATAATTATAACTTTATATCCCACTAATTCTACAATCTAATTATATTTTTATATCCCGCTAACTCTACAATATAATTAAAACTTTATATCCCGCTTACCCTACAATCTAATTATAACTTTATATCCCTCTAATTCTACAATAAATTATATTTTTATATCACGCTTACTCTACAATCTAATTATAACTTTATATCCCTCTAATTCTACAATAAATTATATTTTTATATCACGCTTACTCTGCAATCTAATTATAACTTTATATCCCGCTTACTCTACAATCTAATTAATATATCTATAGGTGCTACCTATTTACGAAAAAAACGCAAGATAATTATAAACAAAAATTAAAGAGCATACTTTGGCCATAAAAAAGGATTTATAAGTAATTGACTAGACAATAATAATATTAATGTCATGTGTCTTGCATTATCAAAACATATTTGCAATTCGTATTGCTGTCGTCTATTAATACGAACAGAAAATAATAAAGTAAAGACTTTCAGAAAATCAAGGAATACATTTATAATGAACGAGGTTAAAACATGAGGGCCAAGATGATCCTTAATCGATCACCTGCATTATGGTAAAGAAGCAAATAGATCAGCCCTTTTCTGATGCCACCTGGCGACTGCCTTTTTCAAGCAGTCAATATGACTGGAACAAATTATGTAAGGGGTCACATTTCTGCTAAACCCTTTCCCTATTAGAGACGGTTTCTGAGGCCTATGCAACGATTTAGGAAAATATTGTCGCAACAAGAACAATTGCTCCTTATGAGAAAGTTATCCTTTTGCCACAATGTTTGATAAATAATTATACTTTAATTGATTGAATCAATAGCTCATGTATAGAAATTTGGGGTCTTTCATGTTGATACCACTGTTTTTGCGGGAAACGACATCGCTCCATTGACGTTACGCCAAGATGAAGTGTAACGGAAAGGATGTCTCGTCCTTCTTTGGCTACGATACAGTCAAAATTTAGTTTCGGACGTAGAAGGCTAATGCTGTCGTTTTTTTGACAACCGGGAAAACATATTTCTTATAGATTTCCATTTATTTTTAACTTTTCGTACAAATGTTAATTCCAGCACTTTAATGATCTTAAATATCGATTTAAAAAAAAAAAGATTAAAAAAGACGACAATAATTTTCAATCCATGTTTTTCTGCTCATTTTATACATACCCAAAATACCGATTTAAAAAAAAATGATTAAAAAGCCGACAATAATGTTCAATCTGTGTTTTCTGCTTTTTATACATATCCAAAATGGCGGCAAAAAATCTCACGCCCGTTACCTATAAGCGAAAAAAACCATTTATGGTTTTTTTACGTATTACTTTATATCCCGCTTACTCTACAATATAATTAAAAATGTTATATCCCGCTAACTCTACAATATAATTACAACTTTATATCCCTCTAATTCTACAATCTAATTATATTTTAATATCCCGCTAACTCTACAATATAATTAAAACTTTATATCCCGCTTACTCTACACTCTAATTATAACTTTATATCCCTCTAACTCTACAGTCGAATTATATTTTTATATCCCGCTAACTCTACAATGTAATTATTACTTTATATCCCTCTAACTCTAAAATCTAACTAAAACTTTATACCCCACTTATTCTACAATCTAATTATAATGTTATATCCCTCTAATTCTACAATCTAATTATATTTTTATATCCCGCTTACTCTACAATCTAATTATTACTTTATATCCCGCTAACTCTACAATCTAAATATAACTTTATATCCCGCTAACTCTACAATCTAATTGTATTTTTATATCCCTCTTACTCTACAATCTAATTATATTTTTATATCCCGCTTACTCTTCAATTTAATTATAACTTCATATCCCGCTTACTCTACAATCTAATTATTACTTTATATCCCGCATATTGTATTTTTATATCCCTCTTACTCTTCAATTTAATTATAACTTTATATCCCGCTTACTCTACAATATAATTACAACTTTATATCCCTCTAATTCTACAATCTAATTATTACTTTATAACCGCTTACTCTACAATATAATTATTACTTTATATCCCGCTTACTCTACAATCTAATTATTACTTTATATCCCGCTAACTCTACAATCTAATTGTATTTTTATATCCCTCTTACTCTACAATCTAATTATATTTTTATATCCCGCTTTTTCTTCAATATCATTATTTTTTTACATCCCGCTTACTCTACAATTTAATTATAACTTTATATCCCGCTTACTCTACACTCTAATTATTACTTTATATCCCGCTTATTCTACAATTTAATTATAACTTTATATCCCGCTTACTCTACAATTTAATTATAACTTTATATCCCGCTTATTCTACAATTTAATTATTACTTTATATCCCGCTTACTCTACAATTTAATTATAACTTTATATCCCGCTTACTCTACACTCTAAGTATTACTTTATATCCCGCTTATTCTACAATCTAATTATTACTTTATATCCCGCTTACTCTACAATCTAATTATTACTTTATAACCGCTTACTCTACAATCTAATTATAACTTTATATCCCGCTTACTCTACAATCTAATTATAACTTTATATCCCGCTTATTCTACAATCTAATAATAACTTTATATCCCGCTTACTCTACAATCTAATTATAACTTTATATCCCGCTAACTCTACAATCTAATTATAATGTATGTACATCAAGCACAGTTAATGCATCGTCGGAAGACCAATTTGGTGGTGGGAATAAATTGCCCTATGTGAACATGTATACAATTTTCCACAGTACTTTCAAAATGTAATGTTCGTATAGGAAAGCCTTCATTACTACAGGTGTGTGCGCTAACTTCACACACCTCATAACTACAGTGAAATGAGCCGTTCCATGAGAAAACCAACATTGTGGACTCTGCCTAAAGTATCCACCCGGATCAACATAAGCATGCCGCGTAGCCTTACCTTGATAGACACATTTTCTGTTTCAGGAATCGCTGCTCTATACCTCTTTCCCCCTGAGACGGAATGTGTCGGCCCGTCGCAGTCTGCGCCGACTGCGCAGGCTGATCTGGGTCGAGACATTAGGCAGAGTCCATAATGTTGGTTTCCTCGCGAGACGCTCAAATATTTACATAGTTCAAGGTCTTGATTGCATTAGACTGTGATTGATTCACTGACAGTTTCAAATATGTTAATTGCAACTTGATCAAGACCTTGATAGCGTTGAGAAGCCGCGTAATTGAAAGACAAACTACCTTTCTTTAATACAAGCGATGTATAATTGTTTACCTCTCTGACATACACGTCAATCCTTACAAAGCCTCAGAGTTAGCCCCAATAACACGTGGATAAAACAACAGCTAATGTATCGGATTAATATACAGTCAAACCTGTGCTCATGACCACCTTTGTTTAGCAATTCCCTGTCTATAGCAACCATACTTTAAATTTCCTAATCACTCATTTTCTGCACATATGAACTGTAATTTAAGACGACCTGTGAACAAAGACCAGATTGTTCTCTTCCCATGGATGGTCTTTAAACACAGGTTAGACTGTATATAACACTGCTTTCGTTACCTACACACTGGTCTACTGATCAACAAGGGCAGCACTCGGGTAGATTAAGGGGTCTTGAGAGCATCCACATTATATAAACTTACATTCGTGGCCAGGGAGGACTCGCAAATTATCAATTGAAATTATATTTAAAAAAAAAAAATGACAGCTAAAGCTTATTTTGTGAAGCATGTGTCACCACTAAGCCGTTTATTCTAACCGTCTGAACAACATCTAAACTGTTTGACTGCCAAAATCAGCATTTCAAAAATGAAGCATTTAAAGGGTAAAAAAACCTGGCGGTTTTGTCACGACTACTTTCAATACCACAAGGTTGTTTAATGTAGAACATTAACGCGTGTCAATGATATGCACGTGGTTGCATATTTAATAATGTACCTGTTAATGACGACTTTTTGACCTTCTCCGCCTCAGGTATAGTACTTCTGAAATCATTGTGTGAAAATGAAAACGTGTATAGTTCGCATTAGTTGCCTTTGTGTAAACAGTGTAGATCCAGACAAGCATATACGTCCACACGGTATAATTAATATTTTCACTGTTCACATGTTATAAACACATATGAGCCGTTCCACGAGAAAACCAACATTATGGACATTCCGTCTCATGGGGATAAAGGTATAGTGTAATGATTCCGTAAACAGAAAATCCACAGGAGGCGAACAGTTTCTGTCGCGGCATTCTTAGGCTGGACCAAGTCGATACGCAGAGTTTCTCGTTGAACGGCTCTTATATGACCGGAAAAAAACATGGCGATATCATACTTACTTCTCGTACCAGCCGACGCTAGCTAGTGATCTCTGAAGTTTAATTGGAAACTCGCCAAACGCTTCCACTGTCTGATTGAGTGCTAAAAGTGCAAGCTTTAACTGTTCATCTGTTCTTTGAGAGGGATCAAGGCACAGAATGGCCTTGGCCTCATGTCCTAGACTTTTCTAAAAGACACCAAAGGCTGTAGTTAAAAATCAAACAACGCTTCGAAAAGAACCATTACAAGTTAATAGTAAATTATGCATATTTACACGCGTAGTTTGCTTGTAAAAGTATTTTAGTCTTGTTAAATTATACAAGGGTTCAATCTTTAAAATATTCGATCTAGAACATCCTTTTGGATTTACAGAAGTTATCAAATCGCCGAGGAAGTATAGTAAGTAATGATAGGTAGGCAATTATCAGTGTTTCTAAACGATTACATTCTGTATAAAGAGTGTCAGTTTATCAGATTGTCGCTTATGATCTCAAAGAACTAAACTATCGTAAAAGATCAGTTAAACGCCTGTCCTATTAGCAGACATAAAATACATTAGCCAACCCCCTTACGTAGTTTATAACAATGCGTTTACGTCATCTTTAATGGTTAAAGATAAACATTTAACCCTTTCCTACCAAACAGACGCTTTCTGACACCTCTGCAGCAGATGACGTTTAAAATGTATCCATTTGCCACAATGTTTTCAACTCTGTCCAATACTTATACTTTCATTGTATAAATTTACCTCTAAGTCGTCTGCTGCAAATTTAATGTATGTGGTAAAGGGTTAAAGTTACTACAAAGGAGCATTTACATCAAGCCATAAACTGTTTTAGTAGCCATATAGGTTGCATTTAGCCACACAAACAATCGACCAACACCTTTGTTGCAATACTATGTCACAGACTTTTTTGTTTTAAAAAGTTTTGTTTTGTTTTTGTTTTTGCACTGACTGCATGAAAACAATAAGCCATGGAGTCATGCATCATTTTTTTGTTTATCTTTCTATCATTCTTTCTAATAGTTCATGAATTTGAATTAGCCAAACAATTATATTTAACCCTTTCTCACATGCAGGTGCATTTTGACGCAATAGTAGCAGACGACTTTTGAAATCATTGTGGCCAGAGGTGAAATTGCTCATGGTGAGCAATTTCTTCTTTGGCCACAGTGCTTTCAACTTTATTTAACAATTTAGGTATCTTTCGTGGAGATCGTTCACGTTTTTGTCACTACGTTTTAAATGTCGTATGCTGCAGATTTGCTGTATGTTGGAAAGCGTTAATAATCAAGATGTCTTGATGTAATCGGCTCGACATACCTCTCGTCTGGCTTTAAATATAGAAGGGTCAAACGACACTCCAAACAGATCGTACGATCGGCGTGCCGTACTTTGTTCGTCTGCAAGCTGTGTCCAGGAAACATGATCATGCTGTTGGCTTCGCCTGAAAATCAAGCAATCATTTAACCACAGTTTAACCTCTCAAAATGTTACCGGAGATTGTCATTGTAAACTGCATTTATACGTGTATTCCCAACTGTTGACAGGGACTTCTTTGCAATTATGTGTGCTGTGTTGCTTATTCCATTGGATTGGCGTACACATTATATTATCTTGAAAATCTCGTCAGAATTCGTTATAAACTGATTTGATTGATTGGGGTTTAACGCCGTTTTCAACAATTTTTCAGTCATATTACGTCGGCCAGTTCACCTTCTCATGAACGTGTTTCCTGGCTTTCTCACACCAGTAAGCCACACAATTATTTTTCCAATCTACTGGCTGCTTTTCCACACATAACCATTGATGGAAGACGAATGACGCTTGTCACAACGACTTTTGTCAAACGACGGAAAGAATCTTGGCCGAGCTGTGTTTCGAACTTACAACCCTCGGATTGACATACCGCGTCGCTACCGACCGATCTACCGGGGCTCGGCTGTTAACGTGAATGGATACTAATTTGTTTTGTCGAGTAGTTTTACGTCACAGGAAGTGACTCAGAGTAAACATATAGAGCATTTTCGACTTGTTTACTCGCGTAACGAGAGTAACTGGAGTTGAAAGTCGAACATATCGAGGAAGCGAACTGCGCATGCGCTTAATCTCTAATCTACTCCTCTCGAACGACCCCCATTATTTGAAGGGTAATACGAGATCCAAGATGGCGACGGCTGATGCACAGAAGGTCGCCATTTTGTAAACAACACAAGACTGGGGTTAGGCGTTCGTGAATGGTTACTCGTGTCGTGTATTGCGCATGTCCAGATTTTCTTCTCGAGTAACTGGATTGCATTAGCCGAAAACGTTCAGGATGACCTTTCTGGACACAGATACTATTTTAAGCTAGGTATTGCAGATGGGTTGCTGTTCATAAGATTACGATCCATATATAAGATTAATTAAAATATCGGTTAGGATTAATAATTATCATCTGATACAGAAACTCAATGAAAGCGTCTACATTTTTTGACAACAAGTTGAAATGAGACTGTGTTGACCTGCAAGTCAAACTGAATCTTCACTGGGTCCAATTCCATTTTTCATCATTTTTGTTTCCTTAATAAAGAAATAATCTGTAAAACATGAATGGTGGAAGGTACTTAAGTAAATGACTAAGTTGTCATAAACTGTTACCTTGCTGACTGACAATACTTTTTACGAAATGAAAAAGTCTTTTTTCTATTAGGAAATCAGAAATTATGAAATTTGCACTATTTAGGTATTTAAGTTTTACTTAACGCTAAGTAAGGTTGGTGGAATTGGACCCAAGTCACACACGTGTTTGGTTTGTTTTCCTGTTTTACATCTCAGTTACACGTGTTTAAGACCAAGGTTACCAATTGAATCCTATGTTAAAGGATAAATATAAACACCTACCGTCTGCTACCAGTGGCTTTCAGTAAAAGTTGGACAATTTTCACTGCTCTACGAAATCTGACCAATGGCTGAAAATATAGAAGATACTTTTACAGGCATCAAGATAAGACATTATCGTTTCGTAGTAATCGTTGTTGCATTGTCTAGAAAGGTTCTAACGATGCAACATAAATGAGCCGTCCCACGATAAAACCAACATTGTGGACTATGCGTAAAGCATCGACCCAGATCAGCCTACGTCTGCCGTGCAGGCTAACCCGGTAATACACTTTTCGCCTCCTGTGTATTTTCTGTTTCAGGAATCATAACTCTATACGTCTATCCCCCTGAGACGGAATGTGTCGACCCGGATCAGTCTGCGCGGATTGCGAATGCTGATCTGGGTCAATACATAACGCAGAGGCCATAATGTTGGATATCTCGCGGGACTGCATAAATATAAGATATAGCATAGGTTTTTCCATTCGTTACATTAGTTGAACCATTTCCTTGGTACAAACGACATTTAACGCCTAAGAAGTAACATGATTTAACCCTTTCCCTCATACAGCAATTCTGCAGCAGACGACTTTGAACGTATTTCGTCCAAAAATGGAAAATCTCCATAATTGAATGGATAACCTATGACACAAAGTGGAAAACATTGTGGCAAAAAGAGAAATTGCACGTTTTGTGCAATTTTTTCTTTTGTCACTATGTTTTCAAAAAGCCGTCTGCTGCAGAGGCGTCAGAAAGCGTCTATATGAGGGAAAGGGTTAACCCTTTCTCACATACAACTCATCTCAAACAAACAACGTTGAAAAACATATCGTCTAAGCAATGCAAACTACGTGTAAATGAAAGTAATTATTGAATAGAGTTGAAAACATCGTGACAAAATAAATAAATGCTCAATATGATCAATTTATCATAACTTGTGACTGTCATAATGATTTCAAACGTCGTATGTTGACGACGCGTACAATGCGTGTGTAAGTTGAAAGAGTTAACACATCAAAAAGAGAACATGATCACAACTAGCAATTTACTGTTAAGCCCACAATCTTTTGTCAATATTGTATACAAATTAAATGTCCTAGTCTCTAGATATAACATTGGTTTTTCAAAAGAAAAGAAATCGTAAACAGTAAATTTGAAAAAATCAGACTTTGTTGAAAAAAAAATGGAGATCAGACTTAACCCTTTCCCTCATAAACGTGCAATTTCTTTATTTGCCATAATGTTTTCCACTTTTTGTCATAGGTTATCCGTTCAATTATAGAGATTTTCTATTTTTTTGACAAAATATGTTCAAAGTCGTCTGCTGCATAATTGTCGTATGAGGGAAAGGGTTAAGATTTAATAAACCGTATTCATTGTACTTTAAAGCTACCATAGAATGTAACGGGTTTATTTGATCGGTTTGAAATAAACATAATTTTCAACTGTACGTAACCCTTTCCCTCATACTACAATTCTGCAGCAGACGACTTTGAATTCATTTTGTTGAAACATAGAAAATCTCCATAGTTAAATGGATAACCTATGACAAAAAGTGGAAAACATTGTGGCAAAAGGAGAAATTGCACGTTTTGTGCAATTTCTTCTTTTGTCACTATGTTTTCAAAAAGCCGTCTGCTGCAGAGGCGTCAGAAAGCGTCTATATGAGGGAAAGGGTTAACTAATATCACGGACGGCCAGTTATCCAACGTGCTTAACTGGCTTTCGGTACCAGTTCTCCACTCAACACCATTCCCAGATAACTGGTTACATTCCCTTATAGATTATCACATTTAGACTAGTAAGAAGCTTAAATGAGCCGTCCCGCGAGAAAACCAACAGTATATCCTCTGCGTAATTTATCAACCCAGATCAACCTGCGCAGTCGGTGCAGTCCGCGCAGACTGATCCGGGCCGACACATTCCGACTCAGGGGAATAGAGGTATAGAGTAATGATACATGCAACAGAAAATCCATAGGAGGCGGAAAGTGTATAACCGGCTAAGCCTGCGCGGCATACTTAAGCTGATCCGGGTCGATACTTTACGCAGAGTCCACACAGTTGGTTTTCTCGCGAGACGGCTCAAATGAATGAAAGACGAATTACACTAGTTACAATGACTGTGTGTTGATTGTCTCAATAGTAATGCCCCGCCGAGTCGTGGTTGGAGCTCACGGCTCCCAGGAGTAAAATCCGTCATAGCTACCGACTGAGCTAACGCGATTCGACTCGCAGTAGACGACTTTTGGAAACATTAAGGGATACAGACGTTTAATGTGGACTTATTTACCCATTTCCTACAACGAATGCAAATCTGTATCAAAATCATATTGTTTAAGTTCTACGTATTACACTATTCTCAGATCTTTAAAACCATTTACCAAAATAACAAATTAAGCTGCAGACCACTTTGAAAACATCTAGAAAACATAGATTTGGTGAATGAAATACCAGAATATAAAGTTTAAAATATTCTGTCTGTCTGACTTAAACAATTCTGTATGTGAAGACAATACGGGCAAGTATGTAAATAAGGTTTTTTCATGTCTTCATGTCTTCATGCAATGTGGACTTAAATCCAATAATTGTGTCTATATCTTATTAATATAGAAATAAGGTACAAGTCACTATTATGTCTGTATTCCATGTATTTTTCTCTAAAAAACAACTCTGTGGCAAACTATTTGTATATGTATTATAGTAACGGACGCCTTTATTCAATATTGCGGGATTGCTTCACTTTTCCAGCCTTACATGTATACTTTATTCTCAATGTTGTCATCAGATGGCTAATATTGAGTAAATGTTCTATGAATATCATTACGTTGCCTCCCTATAAAGCATTAAATTCAAGATTTCTTTATTTGCATGCGTTGTCTATACGCCTAGAATGAATTATATGTTTATTTTACTGATAAACCATCATCTTGTATACTTTCACTGATGGGGTTTAACGCCGTTTCCAACAATTGTTCAGTTATATCACGGCGAACAGATCCCCTATGCATGTGTTTCCTGGCTTTCTCACACCAGTAATCCACACAACAATCCTTCTAAGCAACTGGCTGCTTTTTCCACATAGACTGTTAGCCCATTGGTGGAAGACGAATGGCGCTTGTCACAATGACTGTCAAACAACGGAAATAATGTAGGCCGAGCTGGTGTTCGTACTCACAACCCCTGGCTTGACAGCCGGCGTCGCTAACGACTGAACTACCGGGCCTTGTATAATTTCACTGATGTACTTGGATTTTTTTTATTATTTCTCATTTTTCCAACAATAGTTTCATCCAGTTTTCACCTTGGTCTCCATATTGGCTACACATCGCTATAACCGATGAACTATGAACATTGATTATGTACTCATTTATATGTGTGTGGATTATGTATCCTGCTGCCCTGCTCTATTTTCTTATTTAATTATCTTTTATGTATACATATGTGTGAGCACCCACCACCCATCCATTCATCCATCCATTCAGCTATTAACCCATCCACCAATCTATCCATCCATCTACGTATACATCCATTCCTTCACCTACTCACCTATTCATCCATGTATGTCACGACATGTCTACATTTCGTTTCGGTAGGTAAAGTGCTGCATCTAATGTTTTCGGATTGTGTATTATATGCATTTAGTTGACAATGATTTAAATTTCGTTTCAATTAATCTTTGTCATATGTTGCATAGCCTTTTAATACTCTCACTCATCCTCTGTCCAGTTTTTCTTAATTTTACAATTTTATGTACATTCTGTAAAAAGTAGATTAAACTTGTGTGTATTGTATTGTATTGTATGTTTACAAGGTAGCTTCTGTAAAGGAGGATAAATAAAATATATATCATCGGACTGTCCGAAGAAGAAGAAGAAGAGAAGAAAAAGAAGAAGAAGAAGAAGAAGAAGAAGAAGAAGAAGAAGAAGAAGAAGAAGAAGAAGAAGAAGAAGAAGAAGAAGAAGAAGAAGAAGAAGAAGAAGAAGAAGAAGAAGAAGAAGAAGAAGAAGAAGAAGAAGAAGAAGATGAAGAAGAAAAAAGAAGAAGAAGAAGAAGAGGAAGAAGAAAAATAATATTTCACTCCGACATGCGTCATCAGCCTTCGACCAATGGGCTAACAGTATATGTGGAAATACAGCCAGTGGCTTGGGAAGATTGTTGTGTCGAATACGGGTGTGAGAAAACCAGGATACACGCTAGTTGGTGAACTGGCCGCCGTGATATGACTAAGAAAATGTTAAAAACGGCGTTTAACCCCAATCAATCAATACATACATACATACACACATACAGACTCACACATATATACATACATATATATACAAGCACATTCACATATTTATACATACATATAATACACATGTATCTTCCACATAAATACACTTATACAAACATATACCCAAAAATGTATAATATAATTTCGCACATTTGTTTATATTGAGTGCATACACTGCTCATACCTCTTTTCGTATAATACAACGGCATGAATTTCGGGAATGGCTACCTCGGGTTCTTCTCCGACCATACGGTTTCTTACTGGACAAATGTCCAACAGTTTGTAACTTATTATAAAGTTCTGTATGGGGTGTCCTCATGTTCGTTTTAAAACTGACTATGTCATAGATGTTATCGGCAACCTTACTTCCGGAAATCCCATTTTCAGATTCCAGAGGCTGGTAAACGTCGATTGTTATCGACGCTGAAAGTTTGACTTTATCCGGCCAATGCATCGTGGATAATAAATCTTCCCAGTTATCCATGACTGATTGAGTTTATGTGCAATTGTACGAGGTTTATATTTCTAAGTTTATAGAATCACTGAATTCAAATTATTTATTGCTTTAATAGATTAATATATTAACGTTTACATCCTTATTACAACACATCCATGTACAGTCTTAATGTAATGACCGTCGTCTTTGTAAGGGTGAAATATACAGTGAAATCCCAGCTAAAGTTTCTTTTTCAAATGAACACAGCCATAATCATTTTACATATTATGCTTTTATGTTATCATTAGTTTCCGAAAAAATAATCTAATTCACTTGTTTAAATACTTATGTTCACAAATCTTCTATATGCTGATGCATTCCCATATTTAATGCGTTCTCTATCTTTCAATACGGTCTTCGCCGTCTTTGAAATTCGACTGTTATTAATTTATGTTTATATATGAGTCGTTACGCGAGAAAATCAACATTGTTTACTCTTCGTAAAGTATCGACCCGGATCAGCATAAGCATGCCGCGCGAACACTTTTCGACTCCTGTGGAGTTTCTGTTTCAGGAAACATTAATCTATACCTCTATACACCTGAGACGGAATGTGTCGGCCCGGATTAGCCTGCGCAGGCTGATATGGGTGGAAACTTTACGCAGAGTCCATAATGTTGGTTTTGTCGTGGAGCGGCTCAATTATATCTTATTACGGTAGGTTCCCGATACGTCGACTTCTATAAATTAACACCTTTCACTAATCCGGGATTGGGGGGGGGGGGGGGGGGGGGGGTTACAGAAATATAAATATAAATCGATTTGATTTTAAGGATAGACGATAATTGATGAGAATAATTACAATTTGAATGCATTTTATAATTTAATGGTTGTTTTCTTAGCGTAAAAGTGCCCTTTTCTAGACATTAGTAATTAAGTTAAAATTGTCAAGATATCTGTTAAGCGAATTAAACGCGAAAACTGTGCCTTTTAATCTTTTAATCTTTAAAGCAGAAACATACTGACTTATGCTGACACTGCATCTCAGCTCCATATACTTGGGTTGAAACTAACAGTGACGTTTTAGGTGCAGATATAAAACGCGACTTAATGTTCAGTTACTTTACGTGCTAATTCGTCCAGCAAGGAACATAACAAAGTTGACAGATTGATTGACTTTAAAGAAAAAGGGAACTGTATCATTTATGTAAAAGATATATAAGAAAACTCAATGTAAACCACATCTCAACAAATCATGAGCAATAGGTATAAATATATATCGAGGGCTTGGCGTGAAACGGTTGTAACTAAAAACCTATTTTGAAAACCCTGGTTTAGGGGCAATTTTGACCCTTTTGTAAACAATGCAAATTTAGGTGCCATTGCTCAGAACGAGCAATGGCACCTAAATTTCCATTGTTTACCAAGAAAAATGATTTAACGCTTGTAAAGACTTTATAGCGAAGTGATTAACCTTGGTAAAAAATTAGCAATTTTAGTTACAACCGTTTCACGCCAAGCCCTCGATATACCTGTCACATAATAACCTCTAATGGGTCTCCGCTCGACAGACCAGCTGGAGATTACATCGAGTCGACAGACCAGCTGGACATTACATCGAGTCGACAGACCAGCTGGACATTACATCGAGTCGACAGACCAGCTGGACATTACATCGAGTCGACAGACCAGCTGGACATTACATCGAGTCGACAGACCAGCTGGACATTACATCGAGTCGACAGACCAGCTGGACATTACATCGAGTCGACAGACCAGCTGGACATTACATCGAGTCGACAGACCAGCTGGACATTACATCGAGTCGACAGACCAGCTGGACATTACCTCGAGTCGACGTTCCGGGAATAAATCCTTATTACGTGTATAAATTCAAGATTCAATATTTATTTATTACGTAACGTAAACTTTACAAAGTTTCTAGTTACATACATATGAATACTATAATATATAACACAAAGATCAAGTCAAGACAACTAAGTGCTCAATGTTAATTCGACAACTATATTCTACCAATATATAAATGAGGATGAAAATATAAGGAAATGTAAGAAATATATGTGAATATTTATATAGACATATATATCTTACGTTTACTTGCACGTACATGTAAATGATAAGAAACATATTGGATTTTGATGGCATATCGCATGATGTATACATATTCCATTTAAATAATATTTTGACTGTTTTCTTAACCCTTGCGGCGCTTGTTGCACAGTCTCAAGCAATAGGTATACATATATACCTGTTATATAATTATTCTCTAATGGGTCCCCCCGATCCGCTAAACAGACCAGCTGGGGATTAAATCGAGTCGACGTTCAGGGAATATCCTTATTACGTGTATAGATTCAAGATTCAATATTTATTTATTTCGTAACGTAAACTTTACAAAGTTTCTAGTTACATACATAAATGTAATCGACGATATACAGGTGTTACATTTTAATAACGGAACTTTATTGAAATACAATTATCGTATATTTTCGAACTAGTTTAAATTGAACCAATCTCTATCAATTACCTCAATCGGTAACATATTTTCGATCCTGGTCATGTGTAATGGGGGCTTTGCAATATCCGAACTTCTTCTGTATAGCCTGTATTCAGTGTGACAAATGACAAAATACTCATAATGACCAATTTTCCATCCTATTGTCACACTTTTCCCAATTATTTTCACTCAATTATCATATGTTCAGTTGAAGACAGTGGCGTAGCTTGGCATATAATCAATGTGTAGGCCGTCTCGTGAGAAAATCAACATTGTAGACTCTGCGTAAAGTATCGACCCGGATCAGCCTAAGCATGCCACACAGGCGTACCCGGATATACACTTTTCGCCTCCTGTGGATTTTCTGTTTCAAGAATCACTACTCTATCTATTCCCCCTTAGACGGAATGTGTCGGCCGGATCAGTCTGCGCGGATCTGGTCGATATATTACGCAGATCTATGTGTATCGCCGCAGCTGCATACAGTGCCTTAAGGGAGCTACGCCCTTGGACGATGTGTTCTTTTAGATGATTTCGAAGTCGTTTGCTGATGATTTGGATTTGTGGAAATAAAAAGATTATCCACGCCAAGGGCTGGTTTGATACACAGGCCTACATATATACACACAAACACAGGATTGCCATTTTCTTTTAAATTATAACGTCTTTTGTTATAAAAGTGTATAAAAGATTGATCTTTTTGTCATTCGTGAATACTAAAATCAAATCAAAACGGTTGGTCGCGGACCCCCTTTCCTCTCAGAAACGTTCAATTATAATGTTTCTGAAGCCTTCAACGAGCGTTCGGTCATATCTCGGCGTTTCCTTGGTAAATTACCCAAACTTCTGGTACATGTATCCTGAAAACCAGCGAGTAAGTGGTAATGCTAACCCCACAATCATCAGCGCAAGCAAGTATAGCCATTGCCACCATCTTAAAAGTCTTTCGTATTAACCGATCGGGGATCGAACTCACGACTTCCTGCACCCAAATCGGGCGCTCTACCACCACATCACCGGGGCGATTACAGTTGTTTCACAAGCGTTTGAAGAACTTGCTATTCTCTGTATAATGTTTGGTTGTAGGACGATTTGGCAAACGGATGTTTTGGCCCGGATGTTTCGTCCTAGGACCGTTTGGCCTTGAACTTTTTGGCCAGTCATTTTTTCTCAAATAGGACTTTTTGGCCAGCCATTTTTTATGAAATAGGACTTTTGGCCAGCCATTTGTTATCAAATAGGACTTTTGGCCAGACAGGTTTAAAACTTAATTATAACAAGACAATGTTTCATTATTTAATAGTGTATTATCAATGTATCTGTATATCTCAAATACGAAGTGTTTTTTTATGTTGTATTGAACAAAAGAAGGTATTGTGAAAAAATTTGTAAACATTGTGGGAAAAGATTAATTGTTTGCAATGAAAACCTTGCAACACAGAGTTATTCAAATTAAGGTAATGGTCTTTGATCTTCTTTACCTTGTAGTTAATGACTATCAGAGTAATTAGTACTAAATCATAACTTTATCACATTAAAAAAATGTAAGAAAAAAATGCAATTGTTGTTGTTTGCTTTAAACTGTTAATTATATATCAATAATGTAGTTTGAATTAAAAAAAATATGAAAAAAAGTAATATGTTTGCAATAAACTGTTAATTAGATATAACAACATTGTAGTTTGGATAAAAATGTGTGAAAGTACATTTATACTAGAATGTTCTTATACTTAATAGGTTTCATATATTAATAGAGTTATAGCAGGGAAAATAGTGATTTGGCCAA